>CM049593.1:9431283-9843783 GCA_026979955.1 Megalurothrips usitatus
ACTGGTCAATGACAAGAAAGAATAGATTAGTTATTGCACTTTTTTTAGACACTTGCGTGTAGAATAGTGCAAATTTCACAGTGGGACCAAATTCAATTTTTGAAACTTCTTAGGTACCTAAATTCACCACAGATTCGAAAATTTTTTAAAGTCCTGATAGGTGGGACAGCACCGACAGTGGCCCGCAATCTCGCCTCGGGCTTGTTCCGGAACTGAGGTCCACGGCGGAGCCGATTTCGGGCAGCCCCAGAATAGGCAGGGCGGATCCAGTCCCAACCCATGCACTGCCGGACTTATAGCGGGGGGCCCGAATACGCATCGGGCCGTTCTCGGGGTAGCCCGCGGTACGCCGGGCTTTTTCGGAGCTTGTTTCGGCACGATTCTGGGACTAAACTTTTTTAAACGGGCGACGGCTCAGGCCGGCTGTATCCACCCGCGGCCGCGGCCCATTCAAACCCGCAAACCCCAGGGAGCCGCGGACGGCACCGGACGCCGCTGGACGGCACCGGACAGCGTCCCCGCCGCCGCGGACCCGCGGCATCGTTACAACACGACTCTTCGGCGCGGCTCCGCTGCTGCCACGGCTGACCTGGGATTGCAACAGCCCCGCACCCGCTACGTGGCCACATCGGGGGGTTCAAACGCCGGCACCGGAGTCGTCTCCCTCACAACCCACCTCCTCCACGGCCCCGCGCCCCCTCCTCTGCAAAAACATCTCATCGCGCCCCTGACGACAGTTACTCGGCGGCGGCTGCCAGCAGCTGCCCGAGGTAGCTGTCAGGAGCTGCGGCAGCTACCCGCCCCGCCCCGGCCGGCCACGGAGGCTGGTCGCTCGGCTCCGCTTTCAGGAGGGGCGGGGGGACGGGCGACAGTGTTTCCCCCGTCACGTCTCCTCTTTCAGCGGCAGCGCAGAGGCGTCACCACCGACAGGCCGCCGCCGCCGCCGCCGCCGCCGCCGCCGCCGCCAAAGCCCTTTCAGTTGGGAGCAGCGGCCCGGCCAGCCCTTCCCTCCCTCCCCCTTTCTCTTCCAAGGGCCCTGCGGGGGCCGATCGCTCATTGCCCCGCAGCCCAAACCCACCGCCGCAGCAATGCCGCCGCCGCCCTCGATTTTTTTTTTTCGAACAAACCCGCGGGAGCCCTTAACGCGACACACAAAAGCCCGGTAGAGGTGACCTTTAAAGAGGATCAACAGCGCAGCTCCCCTCGAAACGGGACTAACCACCCACGCTCGCTCTCTCTCTCTCTCTCTCTCTCTCTCTCTCTATCTCTCTCTCTCTCTCTCTCTCTCTCTCTCTCTCTCTCTCTTTCGCTCTCTCTCTCTCACACACACACAAGGTGAATTTAAATCCCCCGCCCCAGATCATGAGCTAGCTGCCCTGAGCGGCTGCCATGAGTCCGCCGTCGGTCGGCATGCAGCAGCGGCAGCAGCAGCCCGCCGCGCAGCACATGGCCCGCCATGAGTGCGGTTCGGTGTTTTCGGTTCTCTCTCTCTCTCTCTCTCTCTCTCTCTCTCTCTCTCTCTCTCTGTCTCTCTCTCTCTCTCCCTGCCATAACTCACAGCCAGGAGCATCGCGGGCCGCGCGCTCCCCGATTGGCCAGCGGCGGCCTGATGGCCCCATGGCGGGAGTCGAGTGGTCATTACGGCGCCATACGGCACGCGGCGGCGGCGGCGGCGGCGGCGGCGGCGGCGGCAGAGTACTCGCAGGGGATCGCCTCCCGCCCGCCCACGCGGCGGCGGCGCGCGCACGCCATGCGAAACAACGGTCCGAAATTGGACATTTTCGCGCCCTCCCAGTTTCCCGTCTTCCAGCCGGTTCCAGCCGCTTCCAGCCACCCTCTCTCTCTCTCTCTCTCTCTCTCTTCGTTCCCCGGGCCGCCTCATCCGCCACCCCTTTCTTCTCCGCGGGGGGACAGCGTCTGGCGGGGCAAACCGAACGGCAAACATCTCGCGCCGGGCGCCGGCAGCAGACTCGGCAGGGAGAGGGAGGGGAGCCGGGAGCCCCCGGCCGCGCTCCGGACAGGCGCCGCGTTCGCGCAGCAAGTTATCTGGAGCCGCGGGGCCGCCGTCAACCCCCCCGCCCCGCCTCACTGCGCTGCACCACCTCCGCTATCGCCTCGCCGTGATGAACGAGCGACGCTGTTAGGAGGAGGAGGGAGGGGCAGGCAGGTAGGCAGGTAGGCAGGGCCGTCCGCCGCCGCCACCGCCGCCGCGCCCATCCCTGCAGCCCGCCATCTCAAAACGCCACGGCGGCCGCGCCGAGCCACGAGAACGGGCTCAGGCAAAGGAAGACTTGTTTACAGTACGGATCAGGCGGGCAGAGGCGGGCAGAGGGGTTTGTATCTCCATAACCCCTGCCCCCCTGCCCGCCCGTCCGCCATGGCTGCTGCAGCTCACCGAGTGACACCCTCCAGCACGGCGCGGCGGGACGACAGGAGAAGCTTCTGCAGGGCCGAATATCAAGCCGCAAAAAGGATCGAAATGGAGGAGAGAGTTTGCAAAAAAAAATACAGATAGCTTCAGCAACAACCGTGTTGTGTGTGTGTGTGTGTGTGTGTGTCAGCGGGAGCAGAATCTCAAATGTCACCTGACGTGTCAAAGAAGCGAGACAGAGACAGCGACAGCGGAGACTCGGCACGTTTAGAACGCGAGGGCGCGCGACGCTGGGGGCCGGGCGGCACGCGAGCCTCCCCGACTCGGTGCGGTGTGGTGCGGTGTAGGCACCCACCGAGCGCGCGCGCCGTGCAATCAGAGGGAGTCCGCCCGGCCCGGCTCAGTGAGACAGGACACGGGCGGCGCGCGCCGCTTTTCGCGCTCGCCAAGCTGGAAAAACGCCCACGTCGACACTTATTGCGGCCCTCTCGGGGACCCCGCGGGGGGCGGCGGCGTCAAGGGTGCTCCAGGTCAACGGCACAAGGATGCGCCTCAGGCTCCAGGGGCTCCAGCTGCTGCTGCTGCTGCTGCGTCAGCCCCTGCATTGTGTGCCTCTCCAGCGGGGCCCAGGAGGCTCCAGCAGTCCCAGACGGCAAAGGCCACCAACCGCCTCGACAACGAAATCATCTTCGAAATTAAATCGCCGAGGCAGAGCGGCGCCGGGCGAGGCGCTGCCGTGCTGCGGGTGTCTCGGGGGGGCCGCCGCCGCCGCCGCCGCCGCGCTCCTTCAGACGCCGGCAGCCAGCTCTCGGGGGGGCTTTGGGAGGGGCTTACCGTCGTCCGGGGTCCCGGCCAGACCGCGTGTGAGCAAGACCGCGGCACGGCGGAACAGCAGCGCGGCGAGGCCCCGAGAGGAAGAGCGAGCGTCCAAGGCCGGGGCAGGAAGGCGATGCCGGCCGCCGGGAGGACGGCTGCAGCCCCGGACTGTCCGCGGGCCCACGGCGTTTATCAAAGCGGAAGGCGGCGGCAGGCGGCGGCAGGCGGCGGCACTCCCCCACAGGAAGAACCAACGTCCACTTTTCCGTTCCACTTGGCAAATCTGCGAGGCGCATAGCGCTCGGCTGTTATTCCAAAGCACTTCCCCGCCGCCGCCGGGAGGATCGGAGGGCCGATCGGGCCGAAGGACAGCCCCGCCAGCCCCCCGCCAGCCCCCCGCCAGCCCCCCGCCAGCCCCCCGCCAGCCCCCCGCCCCTACCTCGCAGCGCGCGGGGGCAGGCCGCCGGGCCGGGGGGCGCAGAGCCGGCGGAACCCTTTATGCCCCCTTTATTCAGTCTTAAACAACGCAAATCGGGGCGGGATGGGCCGCAGCTCCACGCGGGCGGTCCTTCCTCGCCTTGTTTACGGCCCTCCATATATTGCCGGGGACGATTACACTGGGAGGGGGGGGGGAGGGGGCGAACGACCACGGACCGCCCCCAACCACCAAGGACCGCCCATACGACCATAGACCGCCCTGCGACGATAGAGGCCTACCACAATTTATTTTTTTTTTTTGATATTTTTTTTAACATTTTTTTAACTTTCCTGTCTGTCTCACTCCCTCGACCGACCATAAAAAAATTTCACGGAATGGCTTATATCCCCCCAAAGATAGTGGGCCAAAGAATATCAGCAAGGGAGAAAAGAGAGAGGCAGGGAGGGCGAAAGATGAGCTGTCAGCAGGCTGTCAGCGGGCTGTCTGCCGGCCCTGTGTTGTCGTCCTGAGAGAGAGAGAGAGGAAGAGAGAGAGAGAGAGAGAGAGAGAGAGAGAGAGAGAGAGAGAGAGAGAGAGAGAGAGAGGGGGGGGGGGGGAGAGGGGGGGGGGAACATTACAATGTTATGGACAATTACACTAGTACATTAATCAGAGGGAGAGAGAAAGATTTAGGTGAAGGTACAAAAAGACTAAAATGTCCTACTAGAGTACCAATGTAAAGGTATTTAGATACATACAATCCAGTTCAACAGAGAACAGAGGGAGGGAGAGAGAGAGAGAGGAGAGAGAGAGAGAGAGAGAGAGAGAGCAAAGCAGAAATAGAAGAGGACAGAGGGAGGATCAGCGACCCACACGAGCGGTCCGCTTTAGCGAGCAGAATCGCGAGCGGAAAAGGGATATTTTTATTTTACCCTTGAACGACGCCATATGGTGTAGCATATTGTCCGAGACCTATACGTTCTGTGCGGTTCGCACTCCCGTCGTCGCCGCAAAACAAGATCAAAGCGGTGGAAGGAGGAGAGATACAGAGGATCAGAGGCTAAGAGTATGAGAAGTAGACCACAAACGCCATACTGAAGGACTGAGCAGGAGCACACACACACACACACACACACACACACACACACACACACACAACAACTCCCCCGGGGGGGGGGGGGCACGCTCTCCAGGGAGACGCGCAGCCATACGGACGCGCCGAAAGCGATCCGCTGTCACTGAAATTTACTGCCGACGGCGTGATGAATATGCAGAGGAACAGGGCCAAGAAAACCGAGGAAAACCCCCTCCGGCCCCCTACGGCCCCCCACGGCCGAAAAAGAAAGAGAACGCATTTTTATTTATCCCTCTTTCTCTCACCCTTCGACTTTCCGTTATTTATTCGCAGCTCGCGATTTATCTCGGTATGAAAATTGCAGGAACATTGGTCGTTTTGTCGCGTCATACGACGCGAGAGAAAGGGGGAGAGAGAGAGAGAGAGAGAGAGAGAGAGAGAGAGAGACGAAGCTCCGCCCCTGTGAGACGCAGAAATGGACAAAAAGCGGACAAAAAAGAAGAAAACAAAGGCATGCCGTGCGCAGCGCTGGATCGAACAGCCCCCAAAGAGAGCGTCAGGATGGGATGGGAGCGAGCGAGAGAGAGAGAGAGAGAGAGAGAGAGAGGAGAGAGAGAGAGAGGGTGTGGGGGCGGAGGAGGACACGAGTGGAAACGGGGCAGTATTTGCGCGGTTATGCATTCATGTCGCCCCGGCCGGTGGTGGTGCCTCCTAGTGCAATAAACCCATCCCATTCAAATTTGATCCATACTTCACTCGCCGGGGGAGCGAGGGATGGCGGGGGCATAGAAGAGAAAGAAAGAGCGAGAGAGAGAGAGAGAGAGGAGGGAGGGCTCGGATATTTTCGGGCCTTGTCCAATAGCTGTAAGTGTGTACATAATGATCCGCCTGGCGCGCTGCCCAGACGTGGCGGGTCCCCCGGCGGCGACACCCCGCAGGAGGGGCTCCTCCTCCTCCTCCTCCTCCTCCTCCTTCTTCTATCCGCCGAACGAAAGAAATAACACGGATTGGGGAGGGGGGCCGAAAGAGAGAGAAGAAAGATGTCCCTATTCGTGTCCACCTGTCGTCCGGCCGCCGCCGCCGCCGCCGCCCGCTGCTGCCGCGCGTCCCGCTAGGATCCTGCTCGCCGACAAATGACACACTCCCTCTGCTACGCCGCCAGAAATCACAACAGGAGGCCGGCGGCGGATGTCGCAGACCACCGCGGCGGGGCCCAGCGGGGACCAGCGGGGGCCAGCAGGGGCCAGCAGGGGCCAGCAGGGGCCAGCGGGGACCAGCAGGGGCCAGCAGGGGCCAGCGGGGACCAGCGGGGGCCAGCGGGGGCCAGCGGGGACCAGCGGGGGCCAGCGGGGCCACCAGGGGCCAGCAGGGGCCAGCGGGGCCAGCGGGGGCCAGCGGGGACGCCCAGGGCGCCGTTGGTCGCTTTCCCGTTCTGCTTCATCGCCGCTTCTTCTGACCGCTGCTGCTGCTGCAGCGGTTTTGATGCCTTTTGGCGCGCCCTTTCGGCGAATTGCCGGCGAATTTGCCGGGCGGTGCGGTGCCGCGTGCTGACCTGCTGCGCCGCCGGCTGGGCCCCGAGGCGGCCGTCAGCGGATCCACGCGCGTGCTGCTATCGTCATCTCCATCATCATCATCATGTGGTTGGCGCGGTGGCCGGGAGCAGGGCCTCGCTGGAGCGGGCCGCGGAGCCGTGCGGAGCCTGCGGCCGGGCCTTCATGAATACGGCGACGTACAGGGACCGGCATAACGCACTCGCCGTGAGCGAAGGCGTAAAGCGGCCGGCCAGCTAATGGAAGCAGCAAGAAAAAAAAAAAGCGAAAACGATGAGCCGGTCCTTACACAGCCTCGGGTCAGGTGCGAACAGCGGTATGGATCTGGCGGCTGAGACGTTCGGCAGCAGCACATAAGATCATCACCGAGGGACGGGCGGAGCACGCTGAGAAATCCGAGTCGAGCCCAACAAGAGCGAGGAGGAGAGGGAGGGAAACCAGGGGAAACCTGCCGCCGAAATAATCAGGTTCCTCTGCCCAATTGGTGCTCTGCTGCGTGGTACAGGTGTTTCCCTTTACTGCCCGCGGGAGGACGAGAGGCGGAGAGGGCGTGGCCCTTCACCCGGCTCACTTGTAGCCGACACAGAATAAACTACGCTTGCACGCAGCTTTTCAGTCCCCCCCCCCCCCCCCTCACTGGCAAGGGCAATTTGCGGTCCAACACGTCTAGCGGCGCCGGCTAAGCGTCCGAGCGGCAGGACTTTTGATGCCGCCCGCCTCCCTCCTCCTCCTCCCAGAGCGTGTCGCGGGCGGCGGCCGCGGGCGCCGCGAGGATGTGCACGAGTAGGTTAGAGCGAGGCGAGGGGGGGGGGGGGCACGTCGTCATCAACCAAATTGTAGGCAGGCAAACGCAGAGAGAACGGCAGATCTCCTGCGGGATATAACGCCCGCGGAGAAACCAGAGCCCCCCGTATGTGCTCTCCACCGCGGCTCCACTGCTGCTTTTCATACAAAAACTGAAAAATTTATCGTCCCTTAATACTGGGTCGGTATTGAGGCCGCACACCATTCCCCCCCCCCCCCCCCCCCCCCCCCCGCTCGCTGCCCGCGGCCATCGGCACCGCGTCGTCCAGCCGTGCCCTGCTGCTGCTGCTGCCGCTACGACGTTGGTTTGCCCGCGCGCGCCTTGCGTGCCGAAATGAAGTCATAAATTCAAAAACTTTTCGGCGCAACATTTTTTTTTAAAGCACCCGGTAAGCACCCGCCCGCGGCCCCCCTCTTTCTATAAGGCCTTGGTGGTGGTGTTAGTGTCAGTGGTAAATAACGCCGGACTCCGGATTATTTGCATTTAAAGAGTTTCACACAAATTCTTAAGGGAGATTAGGGCTCCTGCGTGTAACATGTATATATGTATACACCCTGCTGCAGCACGGCGCCGGCCCCGCCGACCCTGCCACTGTGTGTGCGCGCGCCGCCGCCCCGCGGGCCGAGTGTTGAATCAATCGGCCGCCATCTGCTCTCTTGAGAAAACAAAGCCTTTGCCTACTCATGCACGTCTGCGCGCCGCGACTCGGCTGCCGGCCGGCCGGCGTCATACGAGGAGCCCACCGTGCCGTCGGGAGCCCCCGCGGCCCCCGTGGCCCCCGCGGCCCCCGCTGACAGGTGCCCAGGGCTGGCAGGGCTGGCTGCTGCGCTGGCGGGGCGAGGCGGCGAGGCCAAGGGCCGCACACACACAAACAAGATTAACATGGAAATGAAATTCAACAACAAATAAATGCTGAATGTTTATCAAGTATTCCGTAGAGACAAGAGGAGAGAGGGATAGACCGGAGGAGCGAAAGAGAGAGAGGAAACGTTGTCTGAACGTCGGGGGGGGGGGGGGGGGGGGGGGGGGGCAGGGAGGGAGGTAGAGAGAGAGATACAAGAAAAGTTTTGCGTCCTGACATGGCAGTATCCGCACAACAACATCAGGAGGAGGGTGAAGAGCGGGCAGACGTCGACGACGACGACGGCGGAGAGGACGACTCGGATTGCATACGGCGGCGCCCCCCCCCCCCTCCCTGCCCCGTCAGGACGCGGACAAATAGTGGGATTAGCCGTCCGATGTCGTCCTGTCGGCTGCTGCTGCTGCTCGACGCTGTGACGGATCGGGCAGCACGCCTGTCTGTGTGCGTGTGTATGTGTGTGTGTGTGATGTTGGCGAACGCCAAAACTTGCCGTGCGCCCTTCAAAATAACGCGCGCACACACACACACACACAAGTCTTTATCGGGCAGCCGAACGACTTTTGCCGTGCGAAAGTTTTCCCGCGCCGCCGCGGGCCGCACCGTGCCGGGCGGCGCCGGGCCCTCATTACCATTCAGAGGCTGCCGGGGGGCCGGGCCGGGGGCCGGGGCCGGCCGGCAGTGTAGTGATTTGGGGGAGGAGAGGAATAGGAGGGTCCAAAGTCATCAGGATGCGCGGGGCCCCCCGACAACACAAATCAGCCCGGCCGACTCCGAGCCCCCTAGGATGCCTAGGGGCGGCCCGCCGCCGTCGTGCTCCCCTAGGCCTAGGCTCCCAGGGGGCGGGCAGGCAACAGCCGCGCTCCTAGGCGTCGGGCGGGCCGGCCTGGGCTGGCAGGCGCTGCACGCCGCCGCCGCCGCCGCCGCCGCCCACGATGCAACCGAGTTCGCCCCGCGACCCCGCCGCCGCGGCATGTCGCGGCATGTCGTCGCATGTCGGCGCTGCAACACGCTCGCCCCCCGCGGTGCAGCGCATGTGGGTGCGACACGCACGACTCCCGGCGTGGACGCCGCCGCCGGCCGCGATCAAAGGGACCGGCCCGACGGCGCGCAGCCTAGGGCGGCCCCGGCCCGGGGGTGTGACGGCGGGACTCGGCCGTGTTCGTGTGTGCCCAGGTGCGGCGGGCCGCTCCGCACACAGACGGCGGCGGACGCGACACACTTTTGTTTTTTTTGCCATTTAGAATACGCGAGGGGCATTTGCCATCTGCAAAACGCGCACTCGCGGCCGGGCCCCGCGACGCGAGGCCACGAGACCGCGCCCCTCCGACGCAACGCCGAGAGTGCCAGGCCAAGGCCCCCGGCGGCGGGGCGGCCAGGCGGCCGGCCGGCCGGCGCATGCAGGAGCAGATGCACTAGCGGGGGAGCCAGCGGGAACAATGCGGCGCGGTGCAGCGCCGGGGCCACAGCCGCGTGCGAAGCGCTTCTTGTGTGGGATGGGAGCCCCCGGAGGCCCCCGGAGGCCCCCGGAGGCCCGCAGGGGAGCCCCGAGGCACACACAGGCCCGTTCGCAGAGCCCCCCCCCCCCCCCCCCCGGCGCCACGTCACAACGCGTTAACGCAAAAGACGTGGCCTGTCCATGCCAATAACGGAAGCTTGCGGAGAGAGAGGAGGCTGCGGGCTGCGGGCTGCGGGCTGGGGGCGGGGCGGGGCAGCGCCCGCCTGGCGCCACGGGGCCGCGCCCCGACATGCTAAGCAGCTGCCTAGCGCCGCCGCCAACACCCCCTGCCTGCCCCAGGGGGCCTCGGGGGAGCGGCGGGTAGGCAGTACCACGGCACCGTGGCACCGCGGCCTGCCGGTGAAGGACGCCGCCGGCTGCCAGCGGCTGCCAGCGACCACCCGCACCGCAAGGGCACCACGAAGGCCCCCCCCCCCCCCCGGGAAGGGAAACGGATTCTTTCGTCTTCCGATTATTAAATTCCGGGTGCGGGTGACCAGAGGCCGGCGCCGCTTCGCCATCAGCAGACGCCTTTGACCGTCGTCGCTGCAGCGGACCTGCGGAAGGAGCGGGAAGAGGAGGGGGGGAGGGGGGGGGGGGGTCACGCCCGGCACACTGTGGGCTACGCTCTCTCTCTCTCTCTGTGTCTCTGTCTCTGTCTCTCTCTCCTAACGTCCCCGTGAGCGGGAGCGGGACAGGAGATAATGCGAGGTCCGATTAATTCGAAGCGCTCCCTCTCGGAGCCACAGTGCCCTAACCTATCGCACCTTCGCGTGCGAGGCGGAACGGTATCTGTCAGCTGCGCGGCACCTGCGCCTCTCATGGGCACGGTGGTGTGAGGCGGCAGGGCCGGCAGGGAGGGCCAGCAGGGCCGGGGAGCCCGACGTCACGGATGTCACCGCGCGGACACGCCGCCGCCGCCGCCGCCACCGCCGCCGCCGCCGCCGCGCTGCGCTTCGCTAGGCACATGCGGCTGGGGGCCTCCGGCTCCGCCCGCCGCGCAGCTCCCACAGTCCCAGCTGCGCGGGGTCCGGCCGGCCGGCCCCGCGGGGGGCGCACGCCGAACGCCGCGGGCCGCGCACGCAATCGGCGCTGCGGCGGCACGGCGGCGGCACGCGGAAGCGGCGCGCCGGGGAGTCTAGCAGGCCGGCCGGCCCCGGCACACGCCGCCGCGTACACCGGGGCGTGCCGGGGCGCAGGGCCGCAGGGCCGCACACATCGCACGCCATTTCACACACAACGTCCCTATCTATCGTCGTCGCGTGCGCGGCGCACGCCGCAGCCGGCAGTGCACACACACACACACACACATGCAGGGTGCATTGCGTGTGGACTGCACCTTAGGCAGCGCTCAGGGGGGGACAAGGGAGGGAGGAGGGGGGAAATCAGCTGAGAAGAGGGGGGGGGGGAATTACCTAGCGGCCGGGGGCGGCAAACAACAACTGAGCTTTATTGCTTCAAAGGCCCATCGCTTGGAGGCCACATAGCGCCGCCGTGCCGGCTCTCCCGACATCACACGCATCATGTGATCGACTTCCCTAGCGCGCGCGCGCAGCTGATGTACGAGGAAGAGACGGAGATCGGCGGCGGGCGAAAGAGCGCCTCCGGGGGGGGGGGGGGGGGGTCGTCCCCAGTGACCTGTGACGTCGTTCCCGCTCCCCAGGACGCGTGGCGCTGGCGGGAGGGGAGGGGAGGGGAGGGGGCGGCACACGCGGGTCACAAGGCGCGACGCGACCGGCCGCCGCGCCGCACCGCCGCGTGGCGTATGGCGGCCGCCCCGCCCCGCCCCGCACCGCCGAGCCCCGCCCCGCACTGCCCCGCACCGCCCCCCGAACTCGTCTGCCCCACCCGCTACACAACGGGTTTGGGGGAAAGGCTTTCCACCTTACGCAACGACTCATGCGGGCCGGCCGGGGCATCCTCCTCGCTCACCGCCGCTGCTGCCGCTGCCGCTGCCACCGCCGCCGCCGCCGCCGCCGGGCCGTCGTCAGAATCGAGTTAGGGGTCACGGGCCGGGCGGGCTCGGCGGAGGTTTGTCTCTCCAGGTCTCTCCGACCTGCATGGGCGCTGGAGTCTGACGCGGAGGGCGGCGCAGGTGGGACCATAGCGGGGCCACAATCGCTTTGGGCGGCCCGGAGGGACGGCACGGAGAGAGAAAGGGAAAAAATGTAGCAGTGCCGTACTTTAAAAAAAAAAACTGTTTTGGAAAATCATAGTGCACAGTTCTTGATTGATTTCTTGCTGGATACTTTTTTAAAAATTAAATGGCGAATATCGATGTTGTTGAGTGTAAGGGGAGGGGTCAGTGGCGGTCCCCCCGAGGTAGGCGGCGTGCGGACGGGCGCGCACACGAGGGCCGGACAGCGAGCCCGCGCCCCGCCCCCGCCGCCACAGGACGGGCACAGGACGCTCCCGACGCCGGCCGGCCGGCCCAATTAACAACGCCTGTTTAATGAAAGCAGCGCCGACTGCTCTCCGCACTCCATCGAAAGGCCGCGCCGTACCATTCACCTTCTCCACCTCCCGCGGGGACTGACTGTCCGTCTCTCTCTCTCTCTCTCTCTCTCTCTCTCTCTCTCTCTCTCTCTCTCTCTCTCACTCCGCGGATGGCCGAAGCGTGGGACAAGGACGGCACGACGCCGCGCGCCGGCTGAAGGGGGGAGGGCAGCCCGCCTGCGGTTGCGTGATACACACACAGACACGCACGCACACATGCCGGGCCGCCCCTTGCGCGGCGGACGCCGGTTGTTCTGCGGTTCCGGTCTTTTTCTTGTTTGGCGTATCGCGGATTCCCGGTGGCGGCGGCGGCCGACTGAAGTACAAGTGTAGTGTGGTGTACACCCATGTATGTATCGGCGTGCGCATGTGTGTGTGTGTGTGTGTGTGTGTGTGTGAGCGGCGCCACGCCCACGCAGCGCTCGCCACCGCCGCCGGCCGGCCGCGGACACATAGTGGCGAGGCGCCGCCGCCGCCCGCCGCGCTGCCAGGCCATTTGCTTCGTACACCAAATGACCACCACGATTCGGTTTGTTCTCTTTCGTCCGGGGAAAAGTTATGGGCGGTAACAAAAAAAAAAAAATAAAATGGAGGGTGGAGTGACCTGTTGCATGAGGCCGCCGCCTGTTCTGTTCACACCCCGTTGTCGGCGGGGGAGGGTGGTGCCGTCAGCGACGGTGCGCGGCGCGGTGCCGAGGTCCCGCCGTGTCCCGCCCGCCGTGTCCCGCCGTGTCACGCCGTGTCACGCCGTGTCACGCCGTGTCACGCCGTGTCACACAGAGTGCGCAGGCACGTCCAGACGCCTACTGGGTAGGCAATCCCACCCCGCGCATGCACGTGTGTGGTGCGGGCCGGCCTACCCGGCAGGCGCCCGACAAGGTGCCGCCGCATCAAGCACTCTGTGCCGGCCGGGGGGCCGGGGGCGCCGGCCCGGTGGACAGGACGGTCGCACCGGTCAGTTCCTTGGGTCGCCACCCTTCCAAGGAAGGACAAGCCCAGGATGACCCTATTCATACTTCTCAATATAATGGTTACAATTCACAACATTTTGTTGGAGAAGCTGCAGCATCATTGTATGTGCAGCATGACTGAATAGTCGGGATTTTTGTTTCTAAAAATTAGCGGTGCAAAAAAAAAAGCAAAGAACAAACCATTGAATAAATTATTTAAACTTTCAAAAAATTAAAATTAATCATTTACAAGAATGGATTATTAGAGCAATGACAACAGAAAAGTGGTCGCCATCGCATAGGCCTCTTAACACAAAACATTATAGCGAAATGTTGTTACAGAACTTTCCACACAATCAAATAAGAGTCACATTGTTACTGACCTACTCACAGAGATACAAGGATGTTTATTAAGAAAGTAGCTCTCACACCAATTTTTTTCATTTGTAGATGAAACTCTGATTTGTCAATCTACCATTTTAAACATCCATAAGATAGAATATCAACCCGGTACACTAGTAAAAATTTATTTCCAAAACATTGAATGATAGCAAGGTTTGTTTACAATGAATCCATTCCATTTCATTTAAGATCCGGACAGATATTTCACAAGAAAATGACATGACTCGAACGCATACATTCCGGAACATTGGATCGGAGGCCATTTCCAACAGCGACGGGCGCAAAGGAACCGTCCGTCGGTTCACCCGAGCCAAAAAGGATGACAGAAGTTAATTGGGTTATGGTCCTCCTCATCAGACTCAATCCGAGTTCGAGCCGTCAGCAGACGACTTACCGTGACGCGAGCGCAGGGGTGAGCAGGGGAGGGTCAGGGGCCGCGAACGCAAGGCCGACCGCGCCGTGTCCAACGCGAATTCAGCAAACCCGGTGCAAAACGGTCCAGATAAACACAGGTCAACCTCCGACACACAAACGTCCAACCAAACCAGCACAACGTAGGGGGAGAAGGCGACTGAAGAGCACGGCTCCTGGCTCCGCTGTGTGGGGAACGGCACCTCCCCCTCCTCTCCGACCCGCAGGTGGTAGGGGGTTGCGGTAGAGCTCGCTTGGTTACAGACTGCCGTATTAGGTGGGTTGGGTGTCCGACGTTGAAGTGGTCCAGCGCATCTGATGGATGATGCTGAACATTTCGATTGATCGTGTGCTTCCTGTAACAAAGCAGATCAGGCATGTTGTATGCGGCGACCACAACTAACTCTTCTGCTCAATTTCTCAGATACAGCTCTTCTGCCACAGTACTTTGAGGGCGAGCCCGCTATACCGCATGTTCTTGAACCAAGTCGTCGCCATGACAATTATGAGCCGTCCAGTCAACGTAGACAACAAGGAGCCAATATGTGAATTCAAAGCAAAAATTATTGTCTCACTTGATACCGTTACAGTTTCATGTTTTTTCTGGCCGAGTTATTGCAGAGAAATGGCTCGTCTTCAAAGCCTTGTGTTGGCTGCAGTGTGTTCTCCACTTCAATTTGGACATTTTGCCAACTGAAAAATAAATATCTTTAGAACATATTTTGCTGGTCTTATGGCGAGAATACTGTGGAATTCACTTGTATCCAGTCTTATTTACCTTTAAAATAATTGTATTTTTCAATTGAGACCTACCAGCAGCTATGTCACTCAAACAAGACGCCTCTGAATGCCTTTTTTTTGTTTTTCCTAGTTCCCTTACTACATACAAACATAACCTCTTTTTAGCAGACAATCCTCGAAAACAATGTGTTTAATATTTCTTTACATATTTTGCTAAGCAGCAGTTTTGACGTTGACAGTCCTAACAAGAACTCAAAATGCTCCGATCTCTAGGTAGTCCGTGAATTTTCTTCGTGCCATGTCGTTTTTCAGATCGGCGGTTTTCATAATGTTTCACTTTGCATGAGCAAACTAGTTACTCAGTTTCTACTCTCCAGGGAAGGTGACATGTATGGAAAAGGCTCAATGGCAATTGAGATGGACAGGAAATGACATTGTGTCTCGACTGCTCTCTTCCTCTGTGAATGGAGTACCTCATTATGATGTTGTTGTCGTTGGTGGAGGTCATGCGGGAAGTGAGGCCTGTGCTGCTGCTGCAAGAATGGGAGCCCGTACTCTTCTGATTACACACAAAAAAGAGACAGTTGGTATGTTGAAGTGTCACTGTGACTGCCTGAATAGTTTCTTTATTCATAGAGTGTTCCACCTTTTCTCTGGTTTCAGGTGTCATGTCATGTAATCCTTCCTTTGGAGGCATTGGCAAAGGCCACTTGATGAGAGAGATTGATGCACTTGATGGTGTCTGCGGAAGGATTTGTGATATTTCAGGTGTCCAGTACAAAGTATGTTCATTATATATTGCTACTTGTTTTTTTGTTTCTTATTTGAGTTTCATATCATGTAATGACTTTTTTTGTAATTAGATTCTAAATCGAAGAAAAGGCCCTGCAGTATGGGGCTTGAGAGCACAGATGGATAGATCTCTTTATAAAGCTAACATGCAAAAAGAACTATTTTGTAACACGCCCAATCTCTCAGTTATGGAAGCAGCTGTTGAAGACCTCATTCTATGTGAATCCAACCCATCAAGCCAGTCTAGCGACAGTTGCATTCGACAATGCAAGGGTATTATCTTGGGTAAGCTCTATAGCTCCTGAACCCTTTTCATTTAAAATATATCCACAATTTGTATTTTCCTAAAATATTAATATCCTTTGGCAGGTGATGGAAGGAAGATTTTGAGTGACTCTGTCGTCTTAACCACTGGAACCTTCCTCAAGGGTCAAATAAATATAGGACTAGATGTCAGACCTGCTGGTAGGCTAGGGGATGCACCAGCTATTGGTCTTGCCAATACATTGGAGAGTTTGAATTTTCGAATGGGACGTCTCAAAACAGGCACACCACCTCGATTGGATAAGAATACAATTAATTTTAGTGTTATGTCTAGACATGGAGGAGATAAAACACCCACGCCATTTTCATTTTTAAATGACTCAGTGTGGATGAAGGTGTGTGGGAAATTCATCAATACCATTCTACAGTATTTTATTTGATGTATTATTGGATTTATTTTTTGAACCACGTTTTCAGCCAGAGGACCAGTTGGATTGTTTCATGACCCATACAAATGCTGAAGTAGCCAAGATTATTGAGGAAAACCAGCATGTGAATAGACATATCCGAGAAGACGTTCTTGGACCAAGATATTGTCCGTCAATTGAATCTAAGGTGTTAAGGTAGGATCTGTATTTTTAGACAATGACTATTGGGTCTTTAAATTTCAGTACACCTCTTCTCCTATCCTAGGTGTTTGGTTTTCTCCTCATGGAGAAAACTAATATCATGTGAAATTTGACTGTGATCTTTTGAATATTTGTCTTTTTCTTTGTTTCAATTTTAGGTTTAAAAAGAATGTTCATCAAATTTGGCTAGAGCCAGAAGGGCTTACAACTGACATTATTTATCCCAATGGGTTATCATGTACATTACCAGAAGAGTTGCAATATCAGTTAGTGCGAAAAATTCCTGGTCTCGAGAAAGTTACAATGCTGTCTCCAGGTTTGTTGTTGCGACTTTGTGTTTACCTTCTGCTTTCACTGAGTTTATTGATCAGATCAGGAATTTCATCACTATAAATTTAAGTACACATTAATTTTGCAGGATATGGTGTAGAGTATGATTTTGTGGATCCTCGGGAATTAAATGCGTCCTTGGAAACAATAAAAATTTCTGGTCTATTCTTTGCTGGTCAAATAAATGGAACCACTGGATATGAGGAGGCTGCATCCCAAGGCATCATAGCGGGCATCAATGCTGCCTCAACGGTAAAAAATTACAATTAAACATTTTATCAAGAGTATCTGAAGTACAGTATCTGCAACAGTATTCGGTGGTTGACTACGCGGCAGGTGATAAAAAACTCAGCTGTACTCCTATATTAAATCTGATTTTCAGGTTTTAAACAAAAAACCTCTCACTATAAGCCGAACTGAAGGGTATATAGGTGTTCTAATAGATGACCTTATAACAAATGGTACAAGTGAACCATACAGAATGTTTACCAGCCGAGCTGAATTTAGACTTACTCTTAGGCCGGACAATGCTGACACTAGGTTGACAGAAAAAGGTAAGCTATAGGGTTTGGAACAGCTCTATAAATGACTTTGCACTGGTCTTGGTGTAACTTTCCACCCTCCTTTTTAATACCACGTATTATTTTTTTGGTTCCCTAATATGTATATTTATTATTATTTGGACAGGGTATCTCCATGGCTGTGTTTCTGAAAAGAGGTACCAACATTTTTGTCAAACTAAGCAAGCCATGAATGATGCAATTTGTCAGCTTAAAGACCTGAAGATGGCCTACTCAGCATGGACTAAGAGGGTTCCATCTTTGCCTCCCTTTGCTTCTTTGCATGTTAGAAGGTAAGTACTCTTCTCTGACAATACAAATTATACTTTCATGTATCTTTGTTAAAAATTGCTGTCATCTTGTCCATCCCTTTAGTGCTTATCATCTTGTCGGAGATGTGAACTGTCAACTTCCTTTGTCGGAACTTATTGCCTGTATGCCGAATGAGCTGGGCTCCTTAAGAGATTTAAGTCTAATTCTACAGCAACGAATCTTCATCCAGGCTCAATATGAACATTATGTTCATATTCAGGAGTCTGACATGGAAGAAATGAGAAAAGAAGAAGCATTCCTAATACCCTCAGGCATTAACTTTTCTGAGTGAGTATTTTCCCATGTTCTAAAATAAATAAAAAAACCTTAAGAGAGAGCAAAAAGAGCTTGTAGTTACCGAAAGTTTTCGGTAACTTTGATTTACTTCCTAGCTGTTATGACCCTGGTGGCTTACTTCATCACTTAAAATGCAGAAAATACTACCTATAAATGAATGTGATACTGCTTGTTTTTCAGGCCTACACTAGGCATGAGCTTTGAGGATCAAGAGAAAATGAGGAGAGTTCAGCCACAATCGGTATGTATCGCCGTCAGTGTGAATTTCTTGCTTATAGCATATATGATTTCTGCATTTCTGACATTTTGCAGATTGCTGCAGCAAGTAGAATTCCAGGGATTCGCCCAAGCACCTTGCTAAGGCTTATGCATTTCATTTCAAGAAGCCAGCAAAATGAAGCAAAAGCTCAACTATGATGTTCTTTTTGTGATGATCTCTAAAACAAATTTTTTGTTGTAAATAAATGTCCAGAACTTCTATCAACTCAGAATTGTCTTATTTTGCCTATCACCCTGTAAATACCCCCAACCCGAGATACCCCTATAATTTTTATTAATATTTTGTGAATAAACCATGGGTGTCTTCGAGCAACCAATGGTGGTTTTAGTACTAATTAGGATCTCCTGTTTCTCCCATATCAGTTTCATCCAAATCGGGAACACAAAAAAAAAAAAAAACTTGGCAAAAAAAACTTGCAACTTTTCTGGTTTTAGTCAGGAAACAAAAATTCGATTTCTCGCGCGGAATGTGTCTAAACTGACCCCTAGACGTCGTTCCGTCATGGAAAGTATGCTGCATGGCCCTCATTACTCCGGAAAATGCAAAAAACACGTTCACGCTGGGACGCCCAGGAATATTTTCAGAAAATTTATCATTAAAAAAAATATTTAAAATACTAATAAAAATTTAAGGTATCTCCGGGACATATCCCTATTTTGGCCTAATCAGAAATGAATGTTAACACGTTGACTATAGCTTCTTTGCAATGAATATGAAGGGCTGGGGATGATTAAACAAAGGCAAGGATTACCAAAATTTTCCATTTATTTAACTTTTAAAATATAAATTTAATTTGGCATGCATCAAAAACTCATGCTGAATTTATGCTGAATTTTTACAAAAATACATCCAACATTCATTTCAGGGTTCTTTAAGACTAGATGGCAATTTAAATTAAATATTATGTTACGAAAGCTGCTTATTGACAATTGGAGGAATATTTATTATGGTGGTCAAAGCACTGTCAAAAGAATGAAGTAATCTATAATAAACAGCAGAGAAAACTTCAAAAATTCAGGGAAAATAAAGATCAAGTTGCAACGATCAATGAGCCACTGACACAATAGGAAACAGACAGGAAATACATTACAGTACAACATTATTTGTGCCTTCCAAGAACAGGAAAGATTTTTACTTTCCTAAATGAAGAAACCAATATCATTTTGGACTTCTCAAAACTAGAACTACACATTCTACATAACTTCAAGAATTGTTCTTATCGATGTTCTCCTCTGAAGAGCCGTGAAATGAGGAAACCAATAGCCGTCAGGGCAGCCACACCCAAGCCCGCACGCCACCACAACTCCTTGTCACTGGCCATAATGGTGAGCTGTCGTAAGTGCCTGCACAACAAGGACAATACAGAATAACAACTTAAGTGTCTCCATGATAGTAAAGTCAACCACTTGAACTAAGTAGTTACTTGCTGTAACACTGAGCTTTCATTCACACAGAGCAAGGCAAAGAAAAATCAACATTACAAACACACTACGAGGCACCAAAATTAAATTGAAGTTAATTATTAAAAATACAATCAGGGAGTAGAATGAAGCAATGTACACAAGCCAACAGTTGGAGCTACTCCAAAGCTCCAGAGTAGCTGGATTTTAGTAGAGCCAACCTGTACACATCAAAATAAAAATTGAAATGGCAACCAAAGGGAACACTATAAATACAGTACTACAGCCCTCATGATAATTAAAAGACAAAATCCTTTATCTTTTTGAAACTAAGCATGCGTATTCTAAAATACAGTTCTTAGATGTTAATGAAGTTACATATGTTGACAGTTCAACACATCATGCATCATACTAGAGCATACATAGAAGTGTAAAGAAAATTCTGGAAAGTAACACACAAATCAAATACTTTTCCCAGAATGTAAAAGAAACACAAATACTGCAATCACAGGCACAAAATGACAAGAGGGGAAAAGGTTAGCAAAATCAAAGAAGGCAGATAAACATGATGACAAATAAAACATACTCATGGGAAACTAGATGTGGTATTTTATCATCAAAACATACATTATTTTCAGTACAACACGTACAGTAGCCACTCTATTGGTTAAGGTAGAGGGAGAGAAAAATAAACACAAAGGCAACATGCTGCTCTCAATGGTTGTAAACTCACCTGTGTCTGTAGAAAAGAACCCATGCTGCCTGGAAACGACTGAACATGAAGGGAAATAATCAGTATTCTTTTCTCTCAGGAGGGGAATGTATCATAGGAAGAGGGGGAGGAATAGCTGAGACCTTAGAAAAGTAATTAGACATTTTGTACACAATGGGATAACCATAGTACTTACGGGAATACAGCCATGGTAGCCAGCTTAACGTAGACGTCCCTGTCCGGTTGCTGGGGTGTGCCAGTTGGTGAAGGTACAGCCGAAAATGAATGTGGGGGTGCCAATTTGTGTCGTGAGCAGAACTCATCTGGCTGAAGGATGTAGTCTTGTCTCACCGGTGTCAGATCACCTTTGCTTGCGACAACTAATACTGGCAGTTTACTTCCTTGGAAGTATCTCTGTAAAACGAATAGGAACAACCCTTATAAGCACTCAGGAAACAAATGCAGGAAACTAGGACAATCCAGCAATAAAATACTACCAAATAAATTTCAGCAACATATTCAAAGGATTTTGGATGATTGCTGTCATATACGAGGCAAACCACATCACACTGAGTGTCCTCAGTCAGTAAGGGATCAGCAACACTCTTCACTTCTATTTCTCTAAGAATGAGCTGTTTCTCTTGTCCATACACTTGAACTGAGTTAACTGTGAGTCTTGCTGCGTTGGCATCTCGCTTTGCATGTTTTGCAGTAATCTAAGAAAAAGAAAAAGAGGTATGGTCAAGAAAATATTCGAAGAACAAACAATGCAACACACATTCGGTTATAGACTTACATCTAATGTGTGACCAAGATGAAGGCCACAGAAAGTTGATTTTCCTGACTTTTGTTGGCCAATAACATGGCACTGATACACATTTCTGCTTGATTGCTTTTTGGCTAAGTCTAAGCTCTTTTCTCTAGTAACTGCAAAAATAATGGTAGAAGTGTCATGGCATATTCAGGATTCAATAACATGCACACCTACAGCTAAAGAAATAAAAGGCTCACCATGAATAGCATTTGCATGGCTTTCATTTTCAATAATATTATACCCTAAATACCCAAGGTGCTCTAAGGTAAGAGGAAGGTCCATGAGTGTAATAAGAGACCAATATGACATGAAGCCTTGAAGAGTCATCCAACCCTAGAAAATACAAATAATTCAGAAGTTATTCAGATAATAGTTTTGAAAGCTGCTGTAAAAAGCATTAAAATTCAATTGGGAAATAGTGTCGCTTACCCGTGAGTTGGTGGCAACTGTTCTGCCAAAATCAGAACGCCATGGAGGAGTTGGACAAGGCATAAAGAGAGAATTCATTTCTGATGTAGAGAGTGCCCCATCATGGTCCTTATCATGTCTCTCAAACAATTTTTGTAGAAAGTGTTGTCCTCTATGGTTTAATTCTGATGTGCACCCATGTGGCACTCTCACGCTGAAATATTGTGCATGTATGAACACTTCTACTAAATAAATGTTTATAACATCCAGATGTAAATACATCCTTCATCTACCTGGGTATTAAATAATCTTTGGTCACCCTTAGAGAATCATTATATCCGAATTTTCTGAGAACTGTCCACACTGTTTCATTACGTCCACGTTGAATAAACAGACAGTGTAAGAAAAGAAATCCTGAAACAAACTTTTAACTTAAAACACCCACATTTATAAGAGATTTTTAAATCCTAAGTTGTATTATCAATTATTTGATTACCTCTTAAAGTGATAGAGTTGGTATGCACTCCATCACTAATGTTTTTGCTAAGAACAGCCTTTACATCCTCTAATACTTGAGGCTGTAGAGGAGCATTGAAGCAACGCTTCTGGAAGACATTGAGCTCGTTGTCAGACAATAAACCATCATTGTCCAAATCGCAGATCTGAGAAATTTTAAGTCTTTGTTAAAAACAGATAGTACAAAAATTTCATGACGACAGGATATTAGCTTACCTTAAAAATTCTTGTAAGAGCCTTTTTACATTCATCAGTCAACTGTAAGGAATAGAGGAGAATGTAAAGTTCTTCATTCTCAAGCTAAAACTAAACCATACACTGAAGTACTCACATCTTGGCTCTCCAAAACATACAGCGGTCCAGTAGGGTGAAGTACTGCCTTTTGAGCATAGTAAAACATCTCCGAGATGTTCTTCAGTGTTCGGGCAGAGCACTTCCAAGAAGAGCAATGTAAGGAAACGCTTATTAATGATCCAAATAATTAGACTAACATAAAATAAACAGAGACAGCAGATTTACCTCCACACAGCTCTCAATTTCAGGGTAGTCTTCCATGATACTCATGACCATCTGCACAAAACAATAAACCAGGTCACAATAAAGCCTTACAAATCACTAGAAATTGAATGGTTGGAATATATACTAACGTCAATTGTAGAGTAGTCTACTAGGTCAACTTTATTTCCAACCAAGATTACAGGAAGAGATGAACCTTGAGCACTAGACCTAACTAGAGGTAACCAGTGAGTCGTGACATGGTCTAAACTGTCCTCATCATCAACACTGTATACAACACACACAACATGTGCACGCTGAATTTCATCAACTAGTTGGTCCTCACTCTGCTCCACGGCTGAAAACAAGGTAAATTGACAACAAATAAAGTTGGAGGCATTCTGAAACTAATCTACATTTTGAATACTTACCAGAAAAGTCAACTATGTGAGTGGGAACTTGTTCTGGAGTAACATCAGCTGGGATGGTAATTTCTTCAGCTTTGGGAGGAACATCTTCATTGAATTCCTCACTGACAAGTGATAGAATCAGTGATGTTTTACCCACATTGCGATCTCCCACCAGCAAAATCCGGACACTCTTCCGCATAACCATTTTGATCTAAAAGACATAGTTTTGAATAGTCATTGTCGATTACCAAATACCATTTAGCACAAAATTAAATGTCAACCATGACACTTGAAACTGTATATGAAAATCAATACATGAAGCAAGGTGATTTTACTTATAGAAATTAAACTAAGTTGGTGAAAGACATTATGGATGTCTAGCAGAGAAGGTAAAAATATTTGACACAGACCAAAATTTATAGGTTAGCTAGCATTAATGCACTGAAAATTCTAACAACCACAATTCAAAAAGTGTGAATAATAAAATGAAAATTTGAAAATGTCAACCTAAAATAAAATGTAAGTTTGAGTGCAAGCCACGTTAGTTGACAAAATCCCACCTAAAGTTGAATGGAGTGTGTTTATTTCATTCTCTCGAAACGAAATAATTCAGGGAGTGTAGGTGTCACACCAGACAGGCACCACTCGAGCCTGCCATTGCGAAACAACCGAACCAGTGGCTCACAAACTAGCAAAACGCGCTTGATTGAAACACCACTGTTATCATCGGCTGAGCTCAGAAATCATCATTGGATCGAGTCTACTGCTTCGGCGGCCCAGCAGACACTCCTGGGGTCTGCCCTTCCCTCTCCCTATCACCTTCCCAGCAGTCGACTGTTAGCTGTTTATTACGGGGTACCAACATCGCGGTTGAAAAGCTGAAGTTCGTAGGAAGGTGGCGCTGTCAGAGTTACTATGGAACCGTAGAAGGAAGTTCCCGACGCGCTGTGACGCAAGAGTGTGGGCAAACTCAGTTCACTCTCTATCGAACCAAACCACCAGTGCCCACTTTTCGACGCGTCTGGTTGGCGAGACGCGCCGGAAACCAAATTCTCATACACATCCCGCGGAGCCCGCCTGTTCGACAGAACCCGAACCCCGAGTCTCGGGAGCGCTTTGCTGCTAATGTGGTAGTGTGCCAAAGGGTGTGCATCGATTCGCATCATGTGCCAATTGCGCCATCGTAGGGGTATTTGCGGAATGGAGTACAGAGACATCCCGGCCCGAGCCCTCCTCGGTGGCCCCCGTTTTAGTCGTGGGACTGTGCACATGGTGGTGCAGTAGTAGAGCCCTTTTCGGGTGTCCGTATTCTCTCCCCCCCCCCCCACCCTCTCCTCCCCTTAGAATAATTCCGTACGGCTAGGCGCCGCCAGCAATACGGTTGTATCGCCTGCGAGCGCTGAGGTAGGACGGCCCCACGACACGCATGTGTGTTCAAGTCGTGGCTGCCTACCCAGCAGGCGCTATGGGTACTCGCGGTGCTGTGATTTGGCGGAAGTTTTCCAGGGGCAAAGTTTAAAAAAATATGAAAACTTGCGAATAATTTTAAAATTTTTCTTTATTTCTTTTTTACTAAAGTGTTAACAGTTATATATTTGTGGCAACATTATACATTCTCCATCATTTTTTTTCGTCAATACTGTCAACAGGTTATATATGATCATCAACTACATATTTCTCATGTATAGATTAAATATTCTTGAAGAAGAAATAAGTTTGTACCAGCAGTCAGAACTAGGACCACTACTAGGACTAAATGTTCTTTAAAAAGTAATTATGTAATGCAGTGAGATGTTAACGGGAAATACCGTAAGTGTTTCGTACGCACTGCCTCACTAGCCCACAGCTCTGGCAGGGTCGTTTGGGCACCCAGACACATTGCATTCGAAGGCAAGTCTCTAAACCTTTGGGTTTCCGTCTCATGTGTTGCCTCGACGATCCATTTTGTATTCCGTTGTGAATCCCTCCGTCCATATCCTAGATTGCTATTTATTTTTGTTATAGTACATTCATCTTCCATCGGAATGCATTGAGTCGAGTGTGTCTTCCCGGAAGGTTCCTACTGCTGGTAAAAGTAAAGAAAGTCCCCACAAGCAAGCTTAATCCTCGTGCACAAGCCTAGCAGCTTCGTCTGACAGCGAGAGAATAAAAAGATTATTGCCATCACAGAGGTGTGCATCTGAATTTAGTTTAGTTTGCCAGTGTTTCGAAAGTCCGCGATTGGGGACTGATTTTGTGCGGTTGGCATATGCGCCTTTTTTGTTGCTGAAACAAAACGCACTCACGCAATCACACACACACACATACACGGAAACTCATACACGCACACACACACAATCTCTAACTTACACACAGACGCACTCTTTCACGACATTTCACTACTGTGGAAGATTCATTTCAGTTGATGCCTTTCCTACAAAGGCAAAGTGGCGACTTAGCGCCGCTAGAAACAAAATGGACAACAGCAACAAAGACGGCGGATACCATCACCCCGAAAAATCAGTGCTCCCATCGAAAAAATGAGGAGAAAGCCGAAGTAAAGAAAGAGACAGGAAGGGGATATCTGGCTCATTTACAAGACAAATATATTTAAAAACTGTTGTAAGCGTGTTTCAGGGTGGAGAGCGCTTCATACTTAGACAGTAAAAACCGGGTCCAACTCCCACTGGCAGTGGGATGGCTTTGCTCGACCCCCTTCACACACGCTCAGGCCAGTATTGCACTTTGGCCGGAAATTTAGACGGCTTTGCGCCTTTGCGCGTTACGGTACACCACAAAACTAACAAAAACAAAATTACAAAAAAAGATTAATTTTCATTACAAACTATATAACAGCACCGGACGTCTTAAGCGTACTTAACCAGGCAGGCGTCTGGCAAGATGGCAACCCCCGGTTCCTCGGCCCACGACTATACGCTATTGTTAAACCTTATGCACCGAAACAAACGATTCTTGGACAGATACGGAGAGAAAGAGTTATTCTGGCAAATACGAATAGTTTCATATGTTAGTCGCGAGAAAGAAAATCACACCTTCCCCGTAATAGCGTAAGTTTTTAGAGCGCTGTCACACCAAGCAACATGTCATAGACAGTTCCACTGAAGTTTTTTTTTCTCGGAGGTAAAGAAAACTGAAAAGCGGAGAAAAGGCAATGTGAGAATTTGCCACGCTTGTCGTTATATGCCCCTCCCCTCGCCTTTCGTAGGCATGTCTGTTTTGTTCGCTTCTTTACTGTCTGAAAACAAAAAACTTCTACAAGAACGTCTATATTCCCCCGGTAGGGAAAAAGTGAGTTGCTTTATACAATGACGAAGCGTCCAGACAGGGACGGAGAAAAAATTCGTTTTTCATGTTTTATGGAGCAAAGCAAAACAACCCGTTCCTCGAGTGAAGCTACGATACGTCCACATTTTCGCTTTTTAACATATATACATTAATTCCTCTGAATTGTTTTCACTCTTGCCATCTTTCAAGTTTTCAGTTCCGAGAGCATAACAACATGATAACAACAACAACAACAATATTAATAATATCAGCATCAACAAAGAATCGTTGGCTGTGCATCGTGCGCTTTATAATACAGAATAACAGTTAAAATAAAAATAATTTGGATTCGGATTCGAATTTTAGTCGCGAAGCAAATTGCCACAGCATTTCCAACGATCAGCTTTGGTATCAAATTCAATTCAGAAAACACTATACTATTCACATATTCCCAAAGTACTCAACAGATTTTATATAACCAGCCGTTCTCCACAGATTTTCCAACAATGGCCACACATTTAATAACTATTACATAACACAATCTACAGAAGTATCACAACCTGTAGCCATTAATCACAAGATCTCTTCATGTTTCAGCAAGCACCGAACACTTTTTTTTAACTGATCCACGACGTTAGATGCAAAGCGTACACTGATAGGTATGTACTCCTAAGAAATTACAAACTGTGCATACATTCCACTGGCTGGTGGGGTTACGCGAATCAGCGAAATAAAGATCACAATTTCTTTTCGTACTGGAAGTCATATAGAAACTGTTAAAATCCGTAGAGCAATTTTAGACCCAGTCCACTCGCGTCTGAAAGAGAACATAGATTCAACCTTGACAACTAGACCGCCATACTGAGGCGAAATGAGTTTTTCTTTTAATATCTCGAGTAGAAACAGAATCAACTTGCTATTGCTTTTTTAAAGCTTAACATTTGTTCTTGGCCAAAGTGTACTTTCTTGCGTTGTGCATTCAGTTTAACTCGTCTACATTTTTTTGGTAACTTATCACAAGATTCGTTTCTCACTCTAAGTATCACTAAGTCTTGATATGTGCCCAACGGCTTGTAATAATATTGAAGAGAGAAATCATTTACAAAAAGAAACCAGAAAGATTACCTTATCGTGGAGCAATACTCGAAACTAGGCACGTATGCAATACCAAAAGGCGAACGTGACAGGCACAATAAGAGGACCTAACGTCACGAGAGCGTTAAATGAAAAGCTACTCGCTTTGTGGGCCACTCCACAAGATAATGGTGCCATGGTACCCACCAGTACGATGAAATACCAGGTGTCCCAGCTCAGCCGTGCCAGGGAAAAGGTAGGCAAGCCCGCCACACTAGCGTCTCGCGAGGTGTCCACTCTTGGCGTCCAGCTCTGAGCCGGTCACGAGCTGCAGCGGCATTTTCCGATATGAGCTAAAAGATAGAAAATTACGGGCTATCGGCGCCTGTTCAAACTTTATTGATATCTATTTTCTACTCTGCTGTTTGCATTTTGGCTATCGGGAAAGTGGAGCCGTGCCACTCTGCAATGTGCTTGGCTGGATACCCCACGTAAGGCTAGTGTTGCGGGCTTGCCTTCCTTTTCCCTGGCACGGCTGAGCTGGGACACCTGGTATAGGGTATTAGAACTATATATGTGGCTTGTTTACATTCTGTATAGAAATGCATCGTATGTAAATGTACAGTAAAACCGTTTCCATTCTGTATTATCGTGAAAAATTTCCACAGCTATCAGCTCTAACCCATAATCTTTCCGCGGATGCGTTCCTATTTTCGTTTCCAGCACCAAGACGAGTTGTAGATCCGGATTCATTTGGGGTAATCGATGCGGGAAAGATCACAATTCGCCACCCCGCCAAATGCAGGGCACAAGACAATGCACACGGCGTATTTACAGTATATACACGATATCACGCATGCCAAAATATAACATACAAGAGAAGAAAGGGGGAAATAATCGACAGCAAAACCTCGAGGGACATTGAAATAAGTTCTCACTTTCCAGAATGTATGACTTTCACGAGGGGAGATTTTCTACTATAATACGATCAGTTTGTGAAACCTCAACCCCCAATTAGATTGTATAACAAACATTTTAACAATAACATGACAACAATGCACTATTACACACGAAACAGAAAAATTAATTATTGCTTGTCTTAGTGTCTGGGCATAGGACTGGCATTATCCCGCCGTATAAGAAGAAAAAATTATACAGAAACAAATGCCTGGACATTGTAGAAAAGGAAGATCGCAGATCAATCCACCCAGTCGTGAAAAGCCTCCATCTGAACGTAATTCAGCATGGTATCAATACATCTGCTGGACCTGTGCACAGACAGCAATTCAGATTGGATAGTCCGCAGAGGATGTTTTCGAATAAATGCATGGTTGTACATGTCCGTATAATAGCCTTCCAGAAGAAAGAAAGGGAAAGAGAACCTTGAAAATATCTCAGGAGTCGGGTATTTGCATAATTTGATAACGTTTTACAACCTTCGAACCACGACCCTGGTCTAAAGGGCGTTATTATAACAAGAAGTGTAAAATCTACAGAATGTATAAACAGATTAGTGGTTTCATGAACAACCACCACGGAGAGTCATAATAGCACTCAATCACAAAGTCAATTGAAAGGGCTAAATACTTGGAAATGTTCAGTAATACTTAACATTACAAAGACCATAATACAAAAATTGTCTTTGCCTATAACAACTACTTCCGACTCCTTACATAGAGAAAAGGTAGAAACGGCTTTTCAAAGAAATACGATGTTTGGGAGGGACACGCGAGCCAAAAATAAAAAAACTTGGTAAAACATATTTTTGCTATCCAATGCAAAGAAGCGCGTTTTAAATGTACAAATCACACTTTCACATAGAGAAATGTCGTCCGACACACCACACACCTCCAGCCGTGTTGGTTCTTTCCAGTACTAAAAAGAGACTTGAGCAATCAAAGCGTCCCCTACCCCCGATCGCTGCCTTAGGTTGACTGGTGTACCGTTCTGGTGCGCAGCGATCGATGGCGTAGGACGCGACGTGACACTGGGGTTCAACTAACACGGTGGAGCACCCAACTTTGGTTCAAACAAAGAAAACCAGAAAACCGACAGTAAGAACTCGGGCCCCCATGTCGCACGGTGACGACAGATCCTTTCGGCGAACAAGAAGCGATTTTTGATTAACATCCTGGCCTCAGACAATGTCATACGAACGCGATATTGAGGACGACATTTACTATCGGTGGCGTACTGTTTCTGTGAGTCCGGGTGGAATGCGTACTCAGGGCCTGTGGTTGAATGCTAAGTGCATCCCAGAACATGTTTCGACGTCAGTCTACTCCAGTTCATGGCGAAGACTAAAACATGCACTGTTGCGTCCGCCACAGAAACATCTCTACACGCTGCAGCTACCAAGTTAAACTGATGCAGTAGCAAATGATCCACAAGCAGTTGGTGCAGTTTGTAAAGGTAACTGCTGTGACCGGAACGAGTTGGAGGAGCAGACAGGCTATTGAATAGGAAGAAACGGGAGCACCCTTAGTGCTGTCAGTATTGTCTCCGCTCCCGAGGCATCTACCTTATAGGGGCCGTGTTTAAGACACCGAGAATCAATGTACGAAAAAGAAAAAAACTCAACACTAGGCTTTTCCCTACAACACAGAAGCTGTACAAAACAGGATTAACAAAATTAAGTTATCTTTACAATGGTCAACATTTATAAAATATATGTTGTAGATCTATACTTAAAAAAGGGGTTAGTAATCAATTAGTACATCTAAAATGTAACTTTTGCTATGGGTGTCGCCATGACACGTTTTAAGTTAATTTTTAATACTCGTTCGAGGTATTATTGTTTAATAGTTAGTGCCTTTATACATACTAAAATAACGATCTATGGAAAAAAACCTTACACAGTAAGTAAAGTAAAATTTGACTCCCCGGTTTGCTTCCAGACAGGTGGATTATCACGAGGCTTAAATACCACGGGCACATTCGGGTCGGGTCAAATGCGAGCCAAAATGTGAAACTAATATACATGGAAATGATCAAACTCCGGATAGGTAACAATATGCAGCGCTTTGTCTGCTATAGGCTCCTTTACGTAATTATTAACCTTCGCCCGTACATATGTTCAGCAACGTCGTGCAGACCGCTCGCTTGAAATTTTGTTACAATGCGATAGGAATCGAGAAGCAATTATTTTGTGCGTTAACTTTTCGAGCGTAGGGTAGCCTTCTTGCTTTCAAGAGGCACATGCATTGCCCCGATCCTCATCCGTCTGATGAGGATACTACCGTCCTCAAAAGTCGTTACCGATAAGGTGGCCAGACCACTGCTGCCAACCTCTGCACCAATTTTTTTCGATTACCCTATCGCCAAATACAATGTATTGTTTCGCTCAATGTATTGTTTTACTCATTTATGTATTTTTCATCATCCACTCATGTCAAAATTAGTGCCCCATTTGAGTTACGAAAAACTACAACAAACGAACTAAAGCATCATTTTACCCTGACCTACCCTAAAATAGATGGAGGAAAAGGGGAGAGGAAGCAGTCTTGGGGTTGACAACAGTGGCATTAATTTGCTTTCGTTGCGCAAATCTCCATTTACATCAGCATCTTCTCTCGCTGGACGAGCCTTTACATTAGTAGGCTCGTCTTAGAAGGGACACTCGTACGGATACTTGTATTCGAACATGAGTGAGACGGCAACAAACACGAAGTAGAGCAGGAACATGGTGAAGCCCAGCCCCTTGTTCATGCGCCAGTTGAAGCAGGCGATCGACAGGATGACGAACAGCAGCATCATGAAGAGGATGGCGATGGAGCACACCATGCCGTGGCTGTTCACCTCAACAGGCTTACCGTATATGATGCCGTACAGCAACCAGGGCACAGGCAACCTGCAATACACACAAATATAAAGGCTGTTACTTTGTATATCGAGAGAGATTTCGATGAGAGCAGCTCGACATGTGGACGCAAGTGTTCAGCAAGACGCCTGAGTATCACAGCATATGCTAGCCCGCTCAACGCCCAAATGTTGCGGGATGGCCTACCCTTCGTTACGCAGGCGCTTAGGATCCACTAAGAGACTAAGATGCATACGCGACTATACTCACCCTACGGTCACGTCGAAAATGTTGCTGCCAACAGAGGAAGACACGGCCATGTCTCCGAAGCCCTTCCTGGCCACAATGACGCTGGTAATAAGATCGGGGATCGACGTTCCGGCCGCCAAGAAAGTCAACCCCATAACCTGGATTTCAAATGGAGGAAAACGTGTATTACGTATACTTCAAACACCTTTCACAAAAACGTGCGATTTACTCATGCAACAAAACAATTAGTTATTATTTGGGATAGACATGACTCACCTCTGGAGGAATCCTGGCAGTTTCGCCCACTAGGTTGGCCCACCACACCATCAGATACGAATACGCAGCGATCCAAGCGATGCTACCAATGAAGGTGATAGGGAAGAACTTTTTCCCTGGAAAATGAACGATTATGCAAATGTTGACTGTGTGTTATTCTTTTCGTTTGCTTGAAATGGTTAATCGTGAATATAAGGAAAGCTATACAATAACACGCTGGGCTCGTATTTTGATATTCTGCATGCAGCGCCACACTGACCTCTGGGCGTACGGGTGTCTGGCAACGTCAGCCAGAGTGGGAAGACGATGGGCGCGATTAGTAAGTAGGTGATCCTCTTGCGGGTGGTGTCTGGCCAGGCCATGTCAAGTGCCTCGGGCTGCTCTGCATCTTCTCCGTCAGGCTGCTGCAACACGAAATCAGCTCAGACCTCCTGTTTACCCCTCGTTTTGGAGTTATAGACACGGAAGAATCTTGCAGACACGAATTTGAACAGTTCCTTTGCTTATGCATTTGAATTTTTCAGAAAGAAGGGCATTAATTTTTGCGACGATTTTTTGCCATTAGATAAATGAAGTGGATGACAGTGCAGTGCTGGCCGAAATACACGTTTGAAATTGCAACCAAACTTCGCACATGTTTTAGGAGGACTATAATAGGTGTCGTGGACCATGCAGACACCATCGCGGGCTCCCCCGACGGTCTCATATTCTTGCTAACATGACAAAGAAACACAGAAATTCATCCGCAATAATCCGGAACATTCTCCAGTCGCCTGAAAAACCTCAGGCTGCCTTATGCCTTTTGGTGAAGAGGCGTAAAAAACCGTCGTAGATATTAATTATGTACTCGTCGTCTTGTCTCTGTCGTGGGACGTAACGGTGTAGCACGTTACTTACAGTGTCTCCGCCCGGGTTTAGCCCCGTCAGCTCGGTCTGAGACGGAAGAGTGGACCTTCGAGTCTGAAACATTTATAAGAGGGGCCGTCGAAACATGTCCATAGAGTGCCGCCTACCTGATCGCGTCCTTTTTAGCGTACGGTAACTGATTAAATCCCATGCCGTTTTTGACATAATTTCCCATAGAAAATTCACGTTTGAGCCTCTAATACTCTTACTTGACAATGACAATCAATCTGTTTCTTAAGCATTGCGATAGCTGTGCTATCACTAAAGTAATCACACATAGTGCGGCACTCTTACACACATGGTCTTAAATTACGACTAAGGTCCTTAGTTTAACATGCTTTTCTCCGTATTTTTAGAGCTCCGTGTAGAAATGTACCATGTAACCATGCTAATAAAATTTGTGCAATAGATTCGTTTTGCAGTGGTGAGGTACTATAAAACTCTTGACATTAAATTGTAATAAATATGCTATTTTATGCCATCTTAAAAATTACCACAAACACATAAAAATTATCTATCTACCAGTTCCGTTTCATATCTACTAGTTATGTCTACATATCCCCAAAAGCCAATCAACCTAAGTAGTACTTAGGCGCTAGATGGATTTTCAATACCGGTCTATGCAATATCGTCAAACCTATCTCTTTAGTGTTTTTTGCTTTACGATGCACGGTGGTCTACTGTTTGACATCCTTTTGAAGATTGCAAGCATAGCATTTCTCTTATATTCTCTGACAAACCAAGCGTAAAACCATCCCTGTCGAAGAGACTTCTTTTTTTTTTTTTTTGCGACAAAGCAATTGAGCGGTATAATCAGTTTGAAGCAAAGCATGTACATTTGGATGCCGTGTGTCAAGCAAAGAGCGAGGGATTTCTTTAGTGTATTCTATGGCTGTAGGGCTAGTTCGAGTCAGGCTGTTGTGTCGCAACGTTGGAAGTACATGTCAAGGATGTCAGTGTTCAGTCGATAAACGAAAGTCCCTCGAATGGTTCACACCCAATTCGTTTGATCTACTAGTTCTAATAATCTACACAATTTCTCATTTTCCAAGAGCAGAAGGGGGTTGCTGAAAAAAAATAAAAAATTGTATTACGAGATATCAGGTAAAGAGAGTGAGAAAGGCGAAATGAAGCGAATAATATGTGAATGTATTGATTTGATTGATGGATATGTGACGATCACAACAACTCTCCTCCAAAAGTGAAAAGAAATGTTTAAAAGAGTTATATCTCATCCATGGCTCACTCGCAGAAACTCCACGCACAAAACTCGTCTGGTTTTATCTAAATTGGATCAACTACTTTTAAGTATCGTTTTCAGGGTTTTACATCCGTACGCTCAAGCAACATCGAACATGCAAAACAGTTTAGGTACAGTTTGATGCGTAGCAAGAAGCGTACCTCGGCGCCTCAGTGACATCGACAAAGTGAAGGTACTAGTGTCAAAAATAATGGGAAAACAAACAAGGAAAATAATTTTGTCTTAGTTATGGGCAGTCAACTCGGCGCATTGATTTTCACTTGGTCAAAGTTACCCAAACACCACGCCGTAGAAAAAGCAACCCTGTCAGGAGTACGAGGTTTAGGTACATTTTCAATAAGGGCGTTCTGAAAGCCATTCCACAGTATTCACATTTCAGGGCATGCGGAACAAATAATAACAGTCATGCAGTGGTGGCATGGAACGAAAAGATGGCGTGATAGAACATGAAAATGCGCATTCTGACCACATTGCACCGCATGGGAAGGGACTAGAGTTCCTCTCTCATAAAATCTATTGGCCTCGTTCAAGAAATCGTGGATCAGTTTCAAACTTTGATATAGCTCCAGGAGCACCAATAACTTTAATCATCTGTTTTCTTATTAATTATATTTGAGATTTCTCAAAAAACAGGGCGATATATTTATGCAAGATTTGAAATGAGTGAGGAAACTGTTCGTCGGCGTGCAATGTCGCTAAGGTAAATGGCGTAGACGGACCGTTACCGAGTGCGCCCTCAGGAAGGTGGAGCCTCGCCGAACGGCAGCTGTTTCACGGAAAGAATGGGATACTGGCTCCTCGGCGCACACCTGTCGAACCATGAGCGTCGCATAACACTAGTACTTTTTCGAAACAAAAATTTAAAAAAAGATTGGTGGATCGAAAGTGAACTCTATGTCAATTGTTTTTGCATGATATAAGTGTTAGATACAACTTGAAATAGCATCTGCAACGCTTCACCATGGGAAGCTGATTGTTGACGGGTTCATTGCGAACGCTAATCAAACGGACAGGCTCTGCTGGTGAAGTTCGGGACGGAGGGTCGGGCCTTTGGCACGGAGGCAAAATAGAACAACACCAATAAGCGGTAGGAGATAGATGAAACAGCGAGAATCCAGCAATATGACTGAAAATTTACTAGGGTTATGGATATTGCCGATCTATTGAGTGGCGTTTCAACAGATGTAGTTCATAATTTTATCTACTCTTTTCTTAAATAATGTTAGTTTAAATTGCTGTTTTCTCTTCACAAAATGCAAAACAGATCCACAAATATCACACACAAAGAGCTTCAAGCGGGCACACACATGAAAAATTATTTAAAAACAACATACATATCACAAGTAAAAGAACTCAAGAAGAGAGAAGTGAGAAGTAAATAAATAAGGTCACAGGTTTTGCTTGAGGTCAATACGAACCGGGAATTAACAAAGGAAGACAATAATAAAAGTAGCACACAGAGGGATAGGTTAGCATGCCATCTAACAAGAACAGGTAAAATTCATTCCGGATCAACAAATCGAAATCAATGATTTGACCAAGCTAGAATATCTTGGACATGGGTCAACGAGAGGGAGATTTTAAATTGAGACCCCTCGCTAACAAATCGTAATGTACGAAGAGCTTTAAACGCCGAAAATGGCGAGGAAGACTCTGTAGTCTGTGCGCCCGGGTTTGCCCGGGTTGACACCAACGGAAAACAGGTAAGTCCCCCGATTTAAGCCTGGACTCGAACCCTCGACCTCACATCACACCTACCGCGTCGGCAGCTCCCTGGTCGTTGAGCGGACCCCCGAGGATGCCGTTGGGCTGGTCCACGGACAGCCGCGTCTCGGACAGAGCGCCGACATGGTTGGCCGCCGAGGTGGAGGCAGCTCCGTTGTGCGGCTTGGTGGCGTCCAGGAGCACCTTGAGGGATGCGATGGCGTGGAGCTGGGTGGCCTTCTCGTCCACCTTGCCTGCAGAGCCAAAACACCAACAACCAAACTTAGCACAGTCTCCCAAACGGGCTCGAATCTTGTTCGAAATGGGGTTTTATGCGAAATGGCTGGACTTGACAAACATTTCCGAGGCAAGAAAGGTACTGGCAGAGTAAAGTTGTCGCCTGTTGGTGCCAAAAGTATTCCGCGCCAGGCGACATGAAAGGGAGCAGTCGGGCGGCTAATCCAGAGCAGGACCTCGGATGCGCCGTGCGGCCGCGCGCCGGGAGGGGGTTAGAGAAGCGAGACAAAGGGGGCGGCTGACTGACGCCTGCGTAACTCTGCGCTACCGCCACCGCCGCCAGCTGGCGGGCTGTCTGTAGTGACTTGTGACTTGTGGCGGAGGTGGGCCGGGCGAGCGGACGGGGCGGGTGGGAGACTCGGCGAGAGAGCGCCGCCGCCGCGCCGCAACTCGCACCGTAACGGCCGCAGCACAGGCCGGCCGAAGAGCGCGCTGGGCGCAGCGGGCCCAGGGCCCTTGAAGCTTGAAAGATGATCCAGAGAGGGGGCTGGGTCTGGGCCAGCACCCTGACCCGGCACCGCCGGGGTGGGGAGAGCGGGACCGGGGGGCGGACCGGAGGGCGGACCGGAGGGCGGACCGGAGGGCCCCGCGCACAGGCCGGCCCGGACTTTTTTCCTCCCCCTCGTCCTCCGAGGCCTGCAGGGCGAAGGGCGGCAGGCGGCGTCAGGCGGGGTGCGTTGTAGGAATCAGGGCGCTGCGCTGCGGCCTGCTGGGCTGCTGGGCCCGCCGGCCGGCCCCCTGGCGGCGGACACGTCTACCGCCGTCCACCGGGGAGGGAAGGGGGGAAACAGGGAGGAAGTGGGGAAAAAATGGAGTTCCAGTCGCCGAAAAAAACATCACAGAGCGACGAAAAGGCGTGGCGTGGCGGCGCAAGGCGGCGGAGCGTCGTCGGTGGGGTTCTGGGAAAAACGCGGCGCGCCTGTGACTAATGCGTCCGCCTCGCGGCCGCGGGGGTCGTTAGCAGGCCGATGACTCATCGACTCGATGCACGGCACGCCGCGGCACTCCGCCGCCGCAGCACGGAGACGGGTCGCAAGCACCCACACCTCTCGGACCGCTGCCGACCACGCCAGCCGACCGCGTTCAGGAGGATCGGGGCGAAACGGTCCGCAGTGCAGCCAGCCGCGGCAGAGAGCGGAGCGCAGGCCGGGACCGGCGCGGGTTCGGTTCACACCGCGCAGTTTCCATAACGCGGTTTCTTCACCCTCCCGCCGCTCCTCTTTGTCTCTTCCCTTCTTTCTCTCACTCTCATCCCTCTTTCTCTGTCTGTCTGTCTGTCTGTCTCTCCCTCTCTCTCTCTCTCTCTCTCTCTCTCTCTCTCTCTCTCTCTCTCTCTCTCTCTCTCTTCCGCTTCCGATCAGAGCGGCATTGCACCGCAGGGGGCCGCAGTGGCCAGAGCGGTACATGCGACGCAATCGTATCAGCCCGCCCACTTGGCCTCGGGAAGCGAAGCCCCACTCCGACCGACAAGCTTACACACACACACACACACACACACACACACACACACACACACACACACGGGCGCGTGCGAGAGCGCGCCAAACCAACTGAACTGCAGGTGCGCTGTTCGGCTGATATTCGCCGATATGCACTTTCGGTGTGGCGGCCCGTGTGGCCACCGTGGCCGTGGTGGCGGCCGAGGGCAGTGCCCCGCCTGCCCCCCAGCAGGGCCAGCAGGGCCAGCAGGGCCAGCAGGGCCAGCAGGGCCAGCAGGGCCAGCCCTCAGGCACCCCGGGGCAGGCCGGGCGGGAGGGGGGCGAGGGGCGGTGGGGACGAGGGTGGGGAACAATAAGGGCTGAGCCGGCCATGAGAGTGACAAAACCCCGGTCCGTGGCCCCTCCTCCCTGCCCGCGGGCCCGCGGGCGGTATGTGACCGTCCGTGTTCCATTTAAAAAGAAAGGGCTCGGCTGACTCCGTGACCTGACCCCGGCTCGGCTCCCGGCCCCGACCCCCACGGCCCACGGGATCGGCCTGCCTGCCTCGGCCCCAGCAATCTCACTCAAAACTTTTCCTCCTTCCCGCCCCCTTTTGACACTCCTCCGCTCCTTCTTCTGCGTTGCCTCCTTTCCCTCATTCCGTTTTCTCCAGGACGACGAGAGAGAGAGAGAGAGAGAGAGAGAGAGAGAGAGAGAAGGAGCAAAACGGCGAGTAATCGTACGTCTGAATATCGCGCCATCCGGGTGGTAGGCGCTGCAGTACGCTGTGGACTGCGCCGCGCTGTGCTCGGCGGGTTGCGAGCGGCTCCAATGAATGCTTCCCTCCCCCCTCCCCCCCCCCCCTCTCCCAGCCCACTCAATCACGCCATGTCCTAACAACTCTGATCTGCCCCTAATGAGAGAGAGAGAGAGCGACAGAATCGAAGGAGAAGGGGAGGGGCGGGGCCCGGGAGGGATCCGGTTCAAATGGAACAGGAAACATGACCGTGGCACATGCGTCCTCCTTCAGTCCCCTCCTCCCCTCCGGTCCCCTCCGGTCCCCTCCGGTCCCCTCCGGTCCCCTCCGGTCCCCTCCGGTCCTTGTGATAGTGATCAAGAACAACGACGACCCCGCACGCCGCCCAATGGGCTTCCGGCTTCCTCGCCACCGTACCCGGGGCAGAAGAACTAGCGGCCCGTGCGAAGTCTGGGAGCACTGAGCACAAGGTGAGAGTGTGACAAAAAAAAAAAAAACACGCGTATCGTCTGGGGGTGCTTCACCTCGGCTGGACCACAGTAAGGGGCGGAGCTGGCGTGCGTTGCGGGGTCGCCTACTCCGCAGGGGGAAGCTTCGCGCCGCCGGGTACTCATTCTCAACTTCACCCCGAAAGAGTTTTGCTCGATTCAAGAGAAAAATACTTGAGTGCTTTAGCCGGCGAGTCTGCTTGTGCGGGTGGCCGGCCTGACGGCCTGACGGCCTCGGCAGCCGCGGCCGCCGTGCGGCCTCCTCCCCGTTCATCTTTTCCGCTCCGCCCGCTGACAGCGGTGGCCGAGGACACGACGGCGGCCACCGCACTCTTAGCGCAGCGCCACTCTAGACACAGTCATTTTTTTTTTTTTGCTCTTGGCGTTCTTTGCGCTTTGCCCCTCGAGCCGTGTTCCGCCGAGGCGCACAGCCAGCCAGCCAGCCGCAGCCCGCCCCAGTGTTGAATGTTATACGAAAACGTTCCTGGCGACGATAAGTACGAGAATTTCTGGCGGGGCGGAGCAGAGAGCGAGAGAGAGGGAGAGAGAGCGAGAGAGCGAGAGAGAGAGAGGCGGGGGCGTCTTTTTTATGCCACGAATGGCCGAGAAGGTCAGCGCGTTGCCGCCGCCATCACGCGCGCGCGCAAGTGTTTCTTTTGTCGGCCGCGCAGCCAGAGAAAGTAAGAGAGAACAGGCTTTCACATTAACCACAAAAGGAAAAATGGAGAGGCAAAACAATGCACCGGGACGGCGACGGGACGGGACGGGGGCCGTGCCGCTGCCGGGGGCCGCTGCCGGGGGCCGCCGGCCGCACAGACCCTCATTTCACTTACGATAAAGCGGCGGCGCACACTGCAGGCGGAGGTACGGCTGCCGCACTCGCTGCCACTGCCCACATGCGCCCCGCCGGATCGGAGCCGCATCGCAACACGGCCGCCCGCTCCGCGACGATTGTTTCCCGGAGACCGGGGCTCGGGGCTCCGGGAATAATTTCGTTAATTGAATAAACGCGACGGCAGAGAGGACATCCATACGTATCGAAAATATGCTTTACCCGAGGAGAGCATGACACTTTTTCCTCCCTCGGCGGGGATCCGATTAATTTCATGTTCGAAGCCACTATACAGATCATGTCTGTGCAAATAAAATAATGTATTAGAGTTTCGCAGCTGGGGGAAATAACGGCACTGCGCCGCTATTTCGCTGCAGACAGATAATACTCACCGTATTGAAATTGGGTCACATGTGTGTGTGTGTGTGTGTGATTGCGCGCGACCTGTAGGGCGGCAGAACACGAGCACTGACAGGTGCCGCCATTCTCTGCATGTGTACACTGGGGTAGCGTGTACACAGAGGTGCGTGGCCGTGTGTGGCGGCGTGTGTGTGGCGGCGTGCCCCGGTGCCATGGCTGCCTGTCCTCTGCGAATAGAGTTGTGCCATGGTGTACGTTTCCACGCACACTTGCCAATTCCGGTCACAATATTTGATTTCAGGCACACGTGGGCACTCACAGCTGCGGCAGCAGCTCGCCCGCTGAGGACAGGGCGCCTGATGAAGAGTGAGAGAGCACAGCGGTGGGGGCGGGGGGGTAGCACTATGCAGCCGGCGACAGCGTGTGGCGCGTGTGCCGAGCAGCGCGTGGTCATCCAGAGAAGCAGGCAGGGCTGCCGGTAGGCGTGCGGCAGCGGCCCGCGGCTGCGCCGGGACGGAGCGCCCGCGCACCGCGGCGTAGGCAGCCCGCCGCACTCCGACGCCGGCCGGGCCTGCCTGCCCCCTAGCTGCAGGCGCCCGCGGCCCGCACACGGCCGCTACCAGGCGGTGTTCCCGCCTCCGGCCTCCGCCGGCCTCGGCTCCCACCGCCCGGCTATGGGGCCCCACGGAGAAGCCGGAGGTGCCGGAGGTGCCGCAGGAGCCAGAGGAGCAGGAGCCCGAGGCCCGTGAGGAAGTGACACCTCGGGTGACACGCCTGTCAGTCCTCACCGGGGATAAGGGCCGCGGCGGGGAGCTCACGCGGCTCACGCGGCTCACGCGGCTCACGCGGCTCACGCGGCTCACGTGCGCACAAGTACAAATGACGCTGTGCGGAGCTGTGCGGAGCCACCTCGCCCGGGAGGGAACGGGGGGGAGTAGCTTCGGCAAACGGAGGGAGGGAAGGCCGCCGCGCCTGGCAACGTATATGAGCCATCTGCGCATCTGCGACTCCGCGCACCCGGCCGCGACGCACAACCTAAACTGCCAAAACTAACGTCACACACACACACACATAGCCGCTTCCCGCATAAGTTTTTTTTTTTTTTTGGGGGGGGGGGAAGCTTGGTGTTCTTTTCAAAGCCTTTATTTGCACGATGAAATGTAAAGGAGCGTGAGAGGTGGATGAGAATGCGATGCGGTGGGCGGGCCAGCCCTGCCAGCCCTGCCAGCCCTGCCAGCCCCGCCAGCCCTGCCAGCCCGCACGGTGGCCGCGTTGCGCACGGGCCTGCAGCCGCCTGCGTACGTGGCGCACTCGGGGCGCGGAGGCACGGCCTCGGTGCCTCGGTGCGCTCTGTGATTACGGGCCGTTCAGACATTGCGGGCTGATGAACATGAACATGGGCGAGGCGGTGCGGCGGGGCGGCGCGACGTCTGGCCGATGATTGGCCTCTGAACGTGGAGGCGAAAGCCATCGGGGGCCACGGCACAGCGGCCCACGCGGAGCGCGCACCCCGCCGTGGGGGGGCCCTGCTGGGGCGCGGGGCCGCGGCCCGGGCAGCACGGGGTGCGTGGCGCCGGCGGCAGCCAGCGGCAGCCAGCGGCCTCGGCTACACATTGTTTCCCCCGATTTCAGAGATCGTTCATTCCGGGCCACCAAAGCTACATGCTTTATGTGTTTTCGATACAAACCGGATGGCTGGAGCGGCTGGAGCGGCTGGAGCCGTTGGAGGCCGCCATCTCCCTCACCACTGCCGGCGGCCGGGGCGGAGGGCGGTCCTGGAGGCCCCCCCGAGGGGGAGCAGTCCGGAGTCGCGCACCACACCGCGCCCTCAGAGTGTGCCGGAAGGCCACACGGCTCGTGGCGCTCGTGGCGCTCGCACGAAATACCGTCGGAACGGCGATCAAAGGAGAAATCCGCCCCAATCCCGCGCGCCTGCACCAGCGGACAATCCGGCGCGGATTTATAAATGTTTCGAAGCGGACGCGAGGCCGTGCTCGGTACACGAGCCCTCGAACGAGCGTGCGGGTCAAGTGACCAGGATGCGGGTGCGGGGGCGCTGCCGCCGGCATTCCACACCCAGTTATCCGGATTTCCGGAATTTTCACCTCGAAGCTGAGCAGGGGAGCATTATATCCTCTCCCTTCCCTTGCCCTCGTCGTCCCCCCCCCCCCCCCCCCCCCCCCCCCACTTGCCATGCGTGAGGGGTGTCGCACCGCCCCGGAGTCGCATGACCAGCAGGTGCGGACGCTCACACAGAAGGAGAGAGAGAGAGAGAGAGAGAGAGAGAGAGAGAGAGAGAGAGAGAGAGAGAGAGAGAGAGAGGAGAGAGAGAGAGAGAGAGAGAGAGAGAGAGAGAGAGAGAGAGAGAGAGAGGGAGAGGGCGGGGAGAGAGGGAGGGAGAGAAAGACAGAGGATGTGTGTGGGCGCGCTCACACACGCGCAACAGAAGAGTGCCGATGTGTTCCCCCTTTCTACTCCTCCATCCTGCTGGAACACCCGAGGCACTGCACGCCGCGGGCCGCCTGGCCGGGCTCGGCCGCGCGGGCCCCGGCCTCCATGTGCCTGGCGCTTGGCGAGGCGCCTGGTGTGGCGCCGCTTGGCGCGGCGCTCGGCGCAGGGGACCCTTGCCAAAGGTATGCCGGGCTCGGCCCGGCCGCCCCCCTCCGCACCGAACTCACTGGCCTATGTCCTCCCCCTCTCTCTCTCTCTCTCTCCTCTCCCCCCCCCCCCCCCCCACCTCTCTCTCTCTCTCTGCCTCCCTTACCTGACCGACTTTCTTCCGACCACTACCGCCGCAGGGGCGGGTCGGGGGCGGGTTCAGCCCCGCCACGCCAAGCCCAGTCACCCCACGTCTCGGGGCGCCCACCCACCCCCGAAATGCAACGCACACACAAAGTGGGTGAGGGGCGGCGGAGGGGGGGGGGGCGGCGCCGGTGGCAGGCCGGGATAAGGGAAATGCAGGAGGAAGTGAAAGGCTCTTTTCTTTATCCTTTGGCGCGAGCGACCACTTTAATTTGAATTCTTTCCCTTCCGCCGTCGGTGGCGGTGGAGGCGCCTGCGTCTGAGCTCCCGGCTCCGGGGATTGGCTCCGGGGGCCGGCTCCGGGGGCTCCCGCGGGCCTCCGCGCGCTTCCGGCGGCTGCCAGGAGTGCGGCGCGGGGCTCTTCGCAGCTGCTCATGGCCTATCCGAAGCGGAGCACCTCCAAGAGATGTGAGCCGACCTCACACGGCTGTTTCTCATAAAATGTCACCAACGACCTGCGTCTGTTTTGTGGGATGTTTCGCGGCGATTTCGGCCAAATTCTGTATTATTACGGGCACTATTGGCCCGGCCGGTGCACGAGGGTTACTGCAGAGGCCGGCCGCGGGCTGGCTGCCCCTCACGGCGAGCCCAGAGCTCGGCAGCTCCCCGGCTGCTCCCCCCCCCCCCCCCCCCCCCCCCCCCCCCCCCCCCCCCCCCCCCCCCCCCGGCTGCCCCCCGGCTGCCCTGCATGCCTTCACTCACCGGGCCGCCCCCGGCCGCCCACCGGCTCACCCCCGATATGCCTACCTTCCTTCCCGCATTGTCACCGCGTCGCCGCACGGGACGCACGGGGCACACCGCCTCATTGTGGGGACGTCATCTCCCTGAGAAACTCCCCTTTATTCGCCAGCCCCCCCCCCCCCCCCCCCGCCCCCCGCCCCCTCTCTCTCTCTCTCTCTCTCTCTCTCTCTCTCTCTCTCTCGCTCCCTCCCTCCCTGAGCAGCCCGATCCATCACCGTCCCAGCAGGATAAGAAGAAGAGGAGCACCCCGCTCTCGACCCCTTCCCTCCCCTCCCCCCCTCTCCCTCTAAACGCCCCTGCGCTGCGCCCATGGCATGGGGCGCCTCCGTAAACACCGCTATTAGGTCTCCGGAAGCGCCTCGCCCGCTGTTGGCACATCGCGGGAAATATTTGCGATTTGAAAATAGTGCCGGTCCCGGTTGCTCCCGGCGGCGGCTGCCTGTCCCTGCGGCCCAGCCCAGAAGATGCCGCCAGGACCTCTGCGAGTTGATTTTCAGGTAGAAATAGTTCTGGGTTCTTCAGACAAAAATTTGCTCTACGGACTCAAACCTGTCGGGTAAGGTTTTATTTTGTAGTTTGCTCCAGCTGAAGGCCATGCAGAAAACAGAATACATTAGTTCGGTGCCCGCAACGTCGAAATGATTTTTTTCCGTGTTGACTTTTCCGGACGGTGTGCAGTGTAAATGTTCTGGCTCCACGCAGTCAGTGGGGGGGGGGGGGTGCAGCGGGCAGAGCAGAAACTTTTGATTGGAGACACGCAATGGCGTCATATTCGGAAGGAAAGGCGCGAAGCGTGGCGGCTTGTGCTGGGCCTTGTGAGGCCGACAGCCACGCGGTGAAGGGAGAGGTGCTGTTGTTGCTCTATAAAACCACCACAAAAAAAAAACAAATGTACAGCGAGTGATGACCTGACCCAACCTAATTCCTAATTCAGCGCACTTATTCGTGTCCAAACCGTCTGCGTGCTAGGAAACGAAGAGGAGGGGGCGGTCGATTTTTTTTTTCTTTCTGGCGGAGTGTAATCAGTTTGTCGGCGCTTCAGAACGCGTCGCGCCCCGTCCCGTCCCGCGGCCGGACCCATATATTTCCCCCGTGACCAACATTCCGCTGTATCATGACGTCCGCCTGGTTCCGCATGTCATTATCGCACCACATGGCGTGGCGTGGCGTGGCGTGGCCCTGCCTGGCCTGTGGGGGTGTGTGGGCATGGAGGAACTGTAGGCCGACAGCCGCTTTTTTTCTCGGTGATTTTTTTTAATGCGGTGTTCCCACAACCTGGACACGAGAGGACGGAAATCCGATAGGAAATCCAAGCCAAGAGCGTGGGGGAAGGGGAGAAGAGGGGGGGGGAGGAGGAGTGGACGGGCGGGAGGGAGCAAGCTGCGGAAAGAACGCGAGGGGGAAGGGGGGGGGGATATTGAAAACCCAGAAATAGAGAGGAAAACGTGGTCTTTATTTCAATATCGATTCAGCAAACGGCTCGATGCTAGCGGAGTGGCGGCCCGGGCGAGATCACAACATGCGACCCGGTCTGTGGGCGTGAGAAAAATGCACCAAGGCGACCCTCTCGAAAAGAGCGTGCGTCAGCGGCAGAGCGGCCGTTTACAGTGTTCAGACACTACATGTTTGTACATAACTGTGTACAGATATACACCAGCATGGGTTGTGTGCTTAACCGTACATATCGAGGAATAACATCGAACGCAATTATGTGCGAATAGTTCGTAATTATGTAAAAGTTCTTACATAAGCTATGGATGTTGATATCTGTAGGTACAAAAATTGTGGGTAGGCATTTGGTGTGGAGGGTGCGAGCGGAGAAGTACGCCAGCGTATGGCGAACACGCAGGCGTCGCGCCTGTATTGGACTTTTTCTCTTTCATTTTTCCACTTTTTAATCCGACGGTGCAGTACCGGGTATGAAGTAGCACACACAACTAGGCACACGGCGTATTGTGTGTGCACCGTTTGCAATGGCGGGAGGCGGGCGAGCAGAAAGAGTGGCGAGGCCCGTGGCGATGTCGTACGGATAAACACTCCCCGGCAGCAGCAGCAGCAGCAGCAGCAGCGGCAGCAGCAGGCTTTTTTGCGGCTTTCCATCAACACTGTCACTGCCAGCGGATGCAGCGCTCGCCCGCCCGTCCGGCCGGCGAGTGGCAGCCCTGCTCCAGGACATCACATGACGTCATAGGAGGGACCCTCCCTCTCTCTCCCTCCCTCCGTCCCTCTCTCCCCTACCCTCACAGCTGCAGGCGGCTGCAGGCAGGCATGAGAGGTAACCGCGCCCGACCACCGCCCCAGCCGCGCGCCCCGCCGCCTGCATGGGAGCTCGGACAGGTGCTCCGACTCCCTGCAGGAATCAATACACACCCATCCGCAATCAATTGACAGCGAATGCGGCGGCGATCTCTTACGCGGCAGTGCGCGAGCGAGACGGAGCTAGTCCCCCAACAGCGCCGACCTGTGAAACTCAAGTCTGCACAGGGAGGCGCCTGGCGCCACCGGGAGCGCAGAACGTGGCTCAGCGGTAGAGTGCCCGCCACCGGCTGACGAGGCCCGGGTTCGAAACGCTTCATTTTCGGGTTTTTTTTTTTTTTTGGTCGCTAATTTCGCAAGCTGAACGACCACTCGGCGAATCGCATTTCAGGTCGGCACCTCTTCATGGCCGCGTCCTGGTGTGCGCCGCTCCAGCTCTGGAGGCTGCTCCGGGAGCCCTCCGGCTGGAGGCTCCAGGAGTCGTCAGGCTGGCGCCCGCACAGTGTGGAGGTGACAGCGCTCAGTGGTGGCTGACGGGACGCAGAGAGTAGCCTGGCGCCTGGAGGGCGGTGGAGAGCTAGGCGGATAGTAAAGTGTCGGGCGGAGGCGTCGGAGCCGCGAGACCGGGGGGCGGGGTCGGGGGGCGGGGGGGGGGGCGGGGGGGGCCGGGGGGCGGGGGCGGGGGCCGGGGGGGCGGGGGGCGGGGGGCGCACAGAGTGTCGCCGGCCGGATACGTTGTCGGGAACGACGTGTGACCGGCGGCACCTGCCTCGCACAGCGTACACCGCGGTCCTGGCTAGCGTCTATTTACGCCACAGATAGCCAGTACGACGTGACGTGCGGCGCGACAGAGCAGCCCCGCACCGCAGGGGCGACGGAATGGCAAAGTCGTTGGCTGGGATATAATGAAGAGATAAAAACATGGAACGAGATAAACCACCTGCCCCCCCTTCCCCTCCCCCTCCACCCCCGGCCCGGCGGCCGCGCCCCGCCCCCCCCCCCCCCCCCACACTCTCTGAACGATACAGACGTAAAAACAGGACTAACGGGGAGCCTAGGGCGGGGGGTGTCACTGGGGGGGGGGGGGGGGGGGGGGGGGGGGCGAGGGAGTCCCATAAATCGCCAGGACGGGAGCGTCATGCAGACAACGCCCCGCTACGCTTTACGCGTCCCGAAAGTGATTCGCCAAACCGATTCGCACAGCGCGCCGCGCGCGCCCGCCCTTGTTTCAAATTAAATTTCACGCGCAGTGCATCCAACATTATTGGCTCGGTTACTCTCGCTCCATTACCGTCGCGGACCTTGTCACGTCCCCCCTCCCCCCCCCCCCCCTCCCCCCCCCCCCCCCTCCCTCCCCCCCCCTCCCCCCTCCCCCCTCCCCCTCCCACCTGCCCTGTCCCTCCCCCCTCTCTCTATGCAAGACTCGGCATAAAGGCCCACCCCAAACATGTTTGGACGTTGTCACTCGCTGCATCGCGTGTATGGTTTGGTCTGAATGTTGTTTGTTTTCTTTCTGCTGTCTTTCCTCTTCAGAAAAAGAAAATTGTGTTAAAAATATGAATTGTGGGACGCATTCCTTTTTTTTTTCCCCGCGGAGGCAGCGGCACAACCGATTTAAGTGTCGAAAAGGAATTCCCGGTTTTCAAATCTATTCTATATGCCGTCATAGATTTGGACTGAGTATCGCGCAGACGCAGCGGAGCCCGCATATCCCACCGATGCGATGATAAGTTTCCCGCTCTCGTTGTTCTCTGCTCGAGGTGCCGAGACGGCGGCGCAGCCGAGCTAATTATGCACCCCCCCCCCCCTCTCTCTCTCTCTCTCTCCCTCCCTCCCTCCCTCCCTCTCTCTCTCCTCCCTCCCTCTCTCTCTCTCTCTCTCTCCCTCCTCTTTCCCACGCCTTTATCACGATGAATTAAAAAAAAGGGAAAACGAGGCGGAAACGCGTGGGACAGCCGCGAAAAAGTTATTCCTCAAAGTCTATAATGGCGCTCCGCGGCGGCGCGCGGCCGAGGGCTGCGGCTGCGGCCGACATCACCAGTTAATTAGTCTGCGATATTAGCGCGCTCCGGATGCGGTCGGCGGCGGCCAGAAATACGAGAGAGAGAGAGAGAGAGAGAGAGAGAGAGAGAGAGAGAGAGAGTCAATCAGTCCGCGCCGCGCTGTGCGGTGTCGCAGACACACAGGGTTAGTTTGACACGGCCGTGCAATATGATACGACCTCCCTGCAGCCCCGCCAAGGCCGTGCCCATCCGCGTGGGAGAGCCCGGGCTAGCCAACACTGGCGGAGCAGCCCGGGGTGGGAACCTTGGACCCGGAGCCGCCGCAAACGGCTGCTCAATTGAGATGGCCGTGCCGTTTTCTTCGCACCAACATTATATGCATTGGTTTTTTTTTCATCCTCGGCCCGGTGAACACGGAAAAAAAAGATTAGTTGGCACAGCTAATTTGTTCGTTGATTTTGAGACAAGCACAAAATTTAGTTGCAGGAACTAAGATTTCGTTGGAGGAACCAAGATTTTGTTGGGGCAACTAATTTTTAGTTGAATCAACAAAATCCTTAAAAATGAGACTTTTCGCTGCGGTAACCGACAGTTCGTTGTTCCAACGAATTCTCAGTTCCCGTAACTAAATTTCGTGGTTGTCTCAAAATCAACAAATAAATTAGTTGTGCCAACTAATCATTTTTTTCTGCGTGAATAACATAAGGAAGCTGAAAGGAATACAGTCTGCGGTGCAGTACTCACCGTCGTGGAGCGGGTCGATGGTGTGGATCATGAGTTGCAGCAGGCCGTGCCTGAACTTGGTGCCAGGGGGCCCGGAGGACGAGGAGCCCCCTCGCGCCCCCGAGCCCCCCGATGACGAGCCCCCCGCCCCGCTGCCGCCGCCGACGCTGGTCGTGCTCGACGTCGTTGGATTCGCGTGCTGCAACAAGCGACGCGGACACCAGTAAGAAAACACTGTCATCGCGAAGGGAGGGAGGATGGGGCTCCCGGCGATGCGGGCTCGGTAAAAAATTACTTTTGCGAACCTTTTTTTTTTTAGAAAAAGGTTGTAGTTTTTATGAATGCGATTATTGCAATCACTTTCTTTCGTTACACAACAAATAGGTGAAAGAAATAGTTCGTGACAATCAAAGATATCAAGATTTAATTTTCTCATACGCGACTGATTGTACGAGGAAGGGCAGTATGCGTTCAGGGACGAAAGCGTCTTCATCTACGAAGCCGAGCATGCACCCGGTGCAGCTGCCGGTGGTGGTGCTAAAAGTAAAAACTACTAAAAAGCCATGGCATGCGCAGATTGGGCAGCAGCGTATCTGCAGTAGAAGGAGTTTGAAGTACGTGCAAAGAATAATCAAGTACAGTCCTAAAACCGCGCAAGGTATTTAAAAAAATCACACTAACAGGAAGGGGGAGGCGATGCTGTCAAGGGCTGAACACGAGTCGGTCTGTTGTTTCATGCATCAATTATCGTTTGTGAAGTAGTGCCCCGAGCCCTCTGGCAGAATATGGACAGACTCTAATCCCAGACAGTTCGGCTCCCGTCCCGGACCAGCAGCGGAGCCGCGCGGAGCCGCGTGGAGCAGCCACTTAATGTCAAGGAGAACTTTCCGCCGGTGAAACTTTGTGTTTTCCCTTCCGCAGCGGGGCCGCGGCGGGCCCCGGGGCCGGCACCCGGCCGTGGGCAGGCCACGGAGTGCACCGAGCCCCCGGCGAGGCCGGCGGCGCTGCGCTGCAATAATCACCCGTGTTTTGAGTCGTGTTCGTGGCCCGCAGCCGGGGACCCCGGCAGAGGAGGGGCAGGGGGGGGGGCGAACATCAGGAAAGCAATTCCTGTCGTAAAACGAACAGCACGCGCCATGCGCGACTTTCGAGAGCAGCAAAGGGGATGTTGGAGGGCGGTGGGTGGCGGCGAGGGGAGCTGGGACTGGCGTGGGGGCGTGTGGGTGCAGCGTCAGGTGCGGGAATCTGGACATGCCTCTCGGATGCATCACGTATTTATGGAGGGCAAGATTCAGAGCCGGGGAGCCGTCTGATGTTCTGCAGCAGCGGCAGCAGCAGCAGCAGCGCGGGAACACACTGGCCCCTAAGGAGGGCGGCGCTGGCCGGTGCTGGCCGGGCCGCGGGCTCCGCTCGGCGTGGCCTGCACAGCAGCAGCCGCGCACCTGCCTCGCCCGCACTGACCGCAGCCCCCGCAGCCCCCGCAGTCCGGCCGGCCGGGCCTCGCAGATACACAGATAGATGGATGGATGGGGATGCCGTGTTTATCTGGAGCCGCGAGGACGCGCGGACCAAGAAAATGGGTAAAGTTGGTGCGGCGTATACGAGTCGCGGGGTGACCCTGCTCCGGGCCGCGGTGACCTTCGCGGTGACCCTCGCGGTGACCTCACCCCGGGGGGTCTCCGCCGAGGTCTCTGCCCGCGCGTGCGGGTGCTGCGGGCGCGGCGGCACGGAGTCTTGGTCTGGGCCAACATCCAATCGACTTTCCTCTTCTCTCTTTCCAAATCGATTCGTGTTTATGGGTTCGCACTTCGTTATCGGGTCTGGCGGGGCGGGCGGGGCGGGTGGACGGCGGCGGGCGCCCCGGAGCCGACTCGTACGACCGGAGCCGCCGGGGCCGCCAGCCAGCCGGGGGTGAGGCCGGGTTATCTGACATGCAGGCGCCCGCGCTAACGCGTTCCTAAACGGCTCAGGTGGCCGCCCGCCGGGCTTTGCTTAGTCAGCCAAACAGTTTCGGGCCGCTCGCGGCTCCCTGTGTGCCGCTTCAATAAGTGGTTGCCGAGCGAGGAGGGAGTGGAAGGGAATGAATGAGAGAGAGGAGAGAGAAAGGGGTTTGGGGGGGGGGGGACTGAGAAGGAGAGACAGAGACTAATTTGCATGGCGCCGTGGAATGTGTCGTCCGCAGTTGACTCAGATCAAGCGGCATGGCGACGGCTCCGTGGCTGCGCCCGTGGGTCCTCAGCGGCTTCCAGCTCTCTAATCCCGCCACTTGAGCTAGTCAGTGCGCGGCGGCCCAGTTAATGGTGTTCCCGGGGATCAGGCCGGCCTGCCGGCTGATACGGGACGGGCGTCAGCAGCCGCGGCAGCTGCTGTTCTCCATCGGCGGCACCGAGCCGCCGTCGTTTGTAAAAGCAGCGCGCAATGAGCTGGAACGCCCAGCGAGAGAGAGAGAGAGAGAGAGAGAGAGACAAAAAAAAGAGCGGGGTGAGAGGGGGTGGGTGCAATCAATTAATGCGTCTCATTATTCAGGCCCGAAGTCCGGGGATTGTAGCGTTGTAAATGGGATGTGGGGGCGGAACGAAAGGGATGAAGCAAACCAAAGTCGCGCCGACGCGTGGCGCGGACCAAAGGGAGGCAGAGAGAGAGAGAGAGACAAACAGACAGACAGACAGAGAGACAGATGAAGAGAGAGAGGGGGGTGGGTGGGGGGGGGGGAGGTAAAAAGACAAAATTAAGCAAGCAGACAACGAGAAAAGAAATGCGCGGTCGATCTCTTGTTCGGGTCGGGAGGTGTGCGGACTCTCTCTCTCTTCTTCCCTCCGACGTATTTACTGCTCGTCTGGATGGGATGGGAAGTAAGAAGAAGGATCGGTGACCGTGCGCTGCGTTGGGACGGGCCCCGGGGGTGCCTGGCCGGGCTTTGGCCCCTCTCGGACCTCGGCCCGAGCGAAGGAGGCCCACCCCGCCCTCACGGTAAGTTTTGGAATAAAACGGAGAGGAACACGGCTGCGAGAATGTCTCGGTCGGTAAGGGGCGTCTAGTCCGGTGCCCGGGAGGAGTAAGGCGCCCTGCCGGCCCTGCCGGAGGGGGAGGGGGGTGCCGACCACGGATATTAATGATTCGAGCAGCCGGAGACGGGAGGAGGCCGGAGAGAGGCCTAAGGGGAGGCCGCCGACAAGTGTCTCGCCACATGTGCGCCCGCCCATGTGCTCCGCCACCATCAGGGAGGGAACTTCGAGGGAAAGTGTCAAAGGCGCGCGGGCAAGAGTTGGGACAAGAGGGCGAATCTGGGCCCAGGGCGGCCGCTGCCCGCTGGCCCTCGAGTCGAGCCCGGCACACGGCGTGTCTTCTCGCACGCATCTGCGTCACTCCGCGCCTGAGCCGGCGGCGGCACGGCGGGCACAGGAAAGCGGCGCCGGCTAGGCGCGCGGCAAGGTCTTCACCTTCTTCTCCTGCTCCGAGGCGAGTCGCAGCCGCTGCAAAGAATCCTGGAGTGTTCGTCGAGACGTGCCAAATTATTCATTAGTCGGCCCAGGCACGGGCCCCAGGACGGGCCCCGGCGTGAATGGGGGGGGGGGGGGAGGGCGGGGCGTCGTTGCAGGCGAACATTCACAATGGGGGCGCACACACTGTGATGAAAGGGTGACATTGCAGATGAGAGCGTAGGCACGGGGAGAGAGGGGGGAGGAGGGGGAGGGGCTGTTGCTACGAAATGTCGGCCCGAAATTTTGTGCTAAACGCAGTTTTGGCCGTGTCGCCGGCTGGGGCTGTCGCTCACGGCGCTGTCTGGACCACGGCTCTTGCATTAATATCTGTCCCCACGCGGCCCTCCGGGGGGGGGGGGGGGGGGGGAGTACACGAACACGGCCGGCAGCAGCTGCCGCTGCGCTGCGTTGGAACTGCGTCGTGCGGCCGCCGCCGCCGGGGGAGCAGGTTGTAAAAGCCTGGGGCGAGCAGGGCCCCGAGAAGGGCGGCCGGGAACGTTATGGGGACCGCAAGTCCACTTGATGTCGCGGCATATGCCGGCGCCTGCCGCAGCAGCGGGCCCGCGGCGCGGTGCCGGCCACAGGCAGCCACAGGCAGCCACAGGCCCTGCATGCCTTGCAGCAGGCTCAGCCGCACCGCCGCCTCCCCGCGGCCACGAGTGAGAGAAGCCAGCCAGCCCCCCCCCCCCCCCCCCCCCCGCGGCTCCGGCCTCTCACAGCAGGGCTTGGATGTCACACGGCGGTGAGGGGAAACCCTACCCTGCCAGAGCCGCTTGGTGTCCCAAGTTGCACCAGATTTGTGTCCTCGGCTTCCCCTCTCCCTCCCTGCCAGCGCAGCAGGGGCAGCAGGAGGGGGGGGGGCGTGAACACGTGACTTGTCTCAGAATTACGTCACGCCTCGTGGCGGTGTAACGGGAACCCCATCCCCCGGCGGGGGTCAGCGACGTTGCGGAGGCGCGAGGGACGGCGGCGGCGGGGGCGAGAGAAGGCGGCTCGGAATAACCAGCCGCACGCACAAGGCCGTGGGCGTCTGGACGCGGGCTGGCCGCGGCGTGACGGGAGCCGAGCCCCAGACGCTCCCGGCGCGGCTGCGTGTCGGCCTCGGCAGCCTCCGCAGCCTCCGCGCCGATGAGATTTAGTCATCACGGACCGAGCTGGGAGTCCATCCCGCTGGAAGCCTTATCTCGTTGAAGCACGCCCTGCTGGAGGAACGCCGTCTCCAGGCTCTAGGCTCCAGCCGCGGAGCCGGGCCAGGCCGGCCTAAAGCTCCGCTGGTTGGCTCTCACGGTTCAGAAGTCGAGAGAGCAGAATGGCGGGGGGGGGGGGGGGAGGGGGGAGGACAGTGGGGACTGCTGCCGGTTGTTGAGCTGGAAACAAGTGCGGCGGCGAGGACAATTACTATCCGAGTATACCGTCCTGGAGACGCCGAGCAGCGGGGCCAGCAGCGGGGCCAGCAGGGGGTGGGCGCGGGAGCGGGACGGAGCGAGGGCTTCGGAGCGGGGCAGACAAGGAGAGAGCGTGAAGGAGGCGAGCGCGGGCAAGGAGAGCGGGCGGGGCGGGGCGGGGCGGGGCGCGCAAAGCGTGACGACCCCACGCCCCGCCAAAGGGCGACAAAGGTTGCAGCGGGCTGGCGCGAGCGGGCGACTGGCGGCCCACGGCGCCCTCGTGCCGCGCTCCCGTGCCGTGTGGGGACTGCAGCGGGGCCCGGGCCGCGAGGCCGCGCCGCGCATGATCCTGGTCGGCATGATCGAGTTACCGAGGCGGCAGAAGGGTCACGTCTGGGGACTGGACTAGACGCGGTGCAGCGAGGCCACAGAGAGAGAGAGAGAGAGAGAGAGAGAGAGAGAGAGAGAGAGGGGGGGGGGGGCTGAGGGCACCCAGGAGATGCACACGGACAGATAGCCAGTGTCGCCGCACGATAGCCGGCTGCGGGAGGGGGCGGCTACAGGCTCAAGTGGGTGCTCCATGTGTTACTGCACCCCCCCCCCGCCGCTGCCCCTGCGGCCCCCCTGCGGTCCCCCTGCGGCCCCCCTGCGGTCCCCCTGCGGTCCCCCTGCGGTCCCCCTGCGGCCCCCCCCCCCCCCCCCCTCCCCCCCCCCCCCTCGGTCCCCCGGGTCCGGGCGCTGCCCCGCCGCGCTAGGGGCTGGAGCGGCAGAGGCCGGCAGCGCAGCGGAGTCGCGAGTTCGTGATTCATTGCGTGTGTCATTTCCTTTCTGTCTGCTCAATGTCCGCTGAGATACGATAGAACGAGCGGATAGGGGCGAGATATGATATGGGCGCGGCGCGGCGCAGCTGGCCGGCCGGCTGGACGGTCCGCGTGGCGATGGGCGGCTGCCCCGTAAGGCCGGCCCGGTGTGTGGGGTGTGGGGTGGGCAGCAGGAGCAGCGTGTCTGAGACCCCGGGGCCGGAGCCGGAGCCCGGGCCGGCGGCAGGCGGCGGCAGGCGGCCCGCGGCAGACCGGCTCACCCCCCACCCCCACCCCCCCCCCCCCCTACCCCTAGACGAGTACTGGACGGCGGCGGTATCGGGTAGTTAGGGCGTGCGCGGGCTGTGCGCCGGAGGCGGCGGGGGCGGCGGGGGCGGCGGGGGCGGCGGGGGCGGCGGGGGCGAGGAGGGACGGGCGGAGGGGGCGGCTGGAGAGGCGGCTGTAGTAGCTGAAGTAGGTCGCTAGGGATCGATCTGGTGCTGCGGTGGCGGCGGCAGTCGCGGGACCGCAAGGGCTGTGGGCGGGGGGTGGGGAAGGGGGGCGGCCGGCGCGGGGGTGAGAGGGGGCGGGGTATAAGAAGAAGGGGGAGAGGTATGCACAACCGGCGCGCGGCGTTAGAGGGGGGCAACCCTGTAGAATAAATTGTTGGTGTGGCCAAAAGACTCCCCCCCCCCCTACTACTACGGGGCGAGGGTCCGCGCGCAACCCCCCGGCTGACTAACTTCCCCCCCCCCCGCCCCCCAACAACCCCCACCCCAGTGTGTACACTTCCCGCATGCGCGACCCCCCCTCCCTTCCTCTCCCATCGTGTCTCATCCCTCCCCCCCCCCCCCTCCCCCTCCCATCGTGCCTCCCATCGTGTCCCCCTCATCCCTCATCCCCCCCCCCCCCCTCACCGCCACGCCGACGTGGGTTCGTGCTGATCCCCCCGCCTTCCTAGCCTTCCGTGCAAACGGCTGAATTAAAGTGATCGGCCCGAGCGGCGTGAAATACAGCGGCCCTCCCAGGTGATGCGTGTCGATGTGTTACTCCCGGCGCCGCGCGCCCTTCCAGCCCGCTCCCCGCACACGTCGCAACGCGCCCGCGCCGAGAGCTGAATGGGCAGCGCGCGTGACTTGTAGGCGAAAATGCACGGTTCAAATCCGGGGGCGTTAGCAGCGAACCGAAATGTTTTCCGGCATGCCATAGTGCGGGCTGAATTGACGTCTACCATCATCGTCAAACTGTCGAGTTGTATAGGAACCCCAGTGCGGAGCGGGTCGTTGAGCCCCCCCCCCCCCCCACTGAACCAGTAAAGAGGCTGACTGCGACCCGTCACCGTTTATCGGCCGCACGGCACGGCACGAGCGTTCCATGTCATCTGCCGGATAAAGGCGAGCGGCGCAGCGGCGCAGCATGAAGAGGCTGCAGATCCCGGTGCGGGGCCCCGCCAAACAAAGTCCCCCAGCAGGACTCGGGGCGCCGGGGGAAGAGGGGGTGGGGGGCTCCGTGAGGCGTATTGTAGATGGACGGTCGAGCCGGTTCGTGACACATTGCGAGCAGCACTCCGAGCCGCCCCTCCCGCTCCTCTGGTTTCACTCTCTTTCCCATCCCACCCTTCTCTCTCTCTCTCTCTCTCTCTCTCTCTCTCTCTCTCTCCTTTCTCCCTCGCTACCTCTCTCACTCCCTCACTCTCTCTCTCTCTGTCTCTCTCCGTCTCCCTGTCTCTCTATCTCCCGCTCTCACTCTCCGCCTTTTCCCTCCCGGCGAATTTCCCTCGTCCGACTCGCGCACCAGTATTTCTGTTCTCTTTTCGATTTCCTTTTAGGCGACGCACTCGCGGCACACAGGGTGGCACATATGCGAGTGTGTGTGTGTGTGAGAGAGAGAGAGAGAGAGAGAGAGAGGGAGAGAGTGACGTGACGCGAGCTAGACAGATAGACGGAGACAGAGTGACTGGCGGGCGGACGGGCGTGGATGCGGGGAGGACGGAGTGGCGAGGCCAGCGGCCGACCCACAGCAAACACATGACTGCTAATCGGAGCGAAACAAAGGCTTGGCTTCTCGTGCCACGTCATGGCTGGTGTGGGCGGACTGCTCCGACCACTACGGCCCGCGGGGGGAGGGAAGCGAGAGGGAGGAGGAGAGAGAGAGAGAGAGAGCGAGAGCGACGCAGAGATGCAGGCACGCAGGGCAAAGGGTGTACGACGGAGACACAGAGAAGTGCGCGGGGCCATTAAAAAAAGGAAATAAAAGGGACGATGTTGACGGGAGGAGGGAGAGAGAGCAGAGAGAGAGAGAGAGAGAGAGGAGGAGGGGAGGGAAGCGGCAGACGGAGATATGACAGACAGAGAGGGGAGGAGGAAGGGAGGAGGCCCGATTATGTCGGGGCACGCGTTGCTGGCGTTGCTGCACTCCAGTTTGCTATTCAGGTCAGTCCACGTATGACGCCTGCCACGAGTCAGGCCTTTAGGGGCGGGGAGGTGGGGGGGGGGGAGGGAGTCTGTTTCACCTCTGAAAGTGCTATCGCACCATACCGGGCCCTCGGGCTTAACGCGAGAAATGCAAATAGGACGACAAGCACTTGCCATCCCACGGTCTACTCACCTCCCCCCACTCCACTCTCTGCCGTCGGGCCTTTAATTCTCGCGTTGAAATGCTATCACCGAACGCTCCGTCCCCCCTCCCCGCCCGTGCACTGACCGGTGCGGGGCCCGAGGTGCCCGAGGCTGCGGCAGGCCACGCTGCGGTCCCTGTGGCTGCCGGCCGCCGCACGGCGCCCTGCCTGAAGGCACCGTAGGCCCCGCAGGCTGCCCCGCCGAGGCGTCGCCTTGAGTCGCATGGCCCCGCAGACGGCGCGGGGGCGGCCGGGGGCACCAGTAGTAGGGGTAGGGGTGACGGCGCTGGGGGAGGCCGGGACCCAGCCCAGACGCAATGGCATTTGCTTTGCATGAGGCCCATTGAGCCGGCCCGCCCCCGGCCTGCCCCCGGCCCGCCCCCGGCCTGCCCCCGGCCTGCCCCCGGCCTGCCCCCGGCCTGCCCCGGCCTGCCCCCGGCCTGCCCCCTGCCTGCCCCCGGCCTGCCCCCGGCCTGCCCCGGCCTGCCCCCGGCCTGCCAACGGGGCGCGGGCTGACAGGCGGCCACGGCTGGCCGTGGCACAGCCCGCCGCGGGTGGAGCCCACCTGCTGGGCACGTATAGCGGGGCGAGGTATCGCCGCGGCATATTCGTGGAACTCGTTACCGCACCCGCCCGGTCTGTGCACGCCCCTCAACAGAGGCGGCGGAAGTCACAGAGGGACCGGTCGGAGCCGACGGGACGGCTCTGTTTGGAACTGGGAGAGCTGCGAGCGCCTGCGAGGTGCGGGGCGGGCCGGCCCGCTGCACACGCGCGCCGTGCGGGCGGCCCGCCCTCGCTTCGACAGGGGCCCGCAGGCAGCCGCACGCAGCCGGACGGGAGGGGCGGCGCGGGGCGCGACGAGAGGGGCTCGACGCAGGCGCGGAGTGAAGTGGAGGCGCTGTGTGGCGGCGCCGAGGCCGCAGGCCGCGCGGCCTGCCCTCTATAGCGCCGTGGCGCGACGAGTGGCGCTGCGCGGGCGGCGGGACCAGGCAGCGGGGGTAGCGGAGCGGACCGCGTGGGCCTCTCTAGCGGGGCCTCTCTAGCGGGGCCTCTCTGGCGGGGCCTCTCTAGCGGGGCCCCTCTGGCTGGGCCTCAGGCGAGGGCTCTAGCGGCGCCTCTAGCGGGGGTCTCTACTGCGGCCTCTGGCGGAGACGCGCGGCCAAAGGCAAGGGACTACAATCACTGGCGACGTGTAGCGACACACGGCAGAGAGGCGCGAGAGGTGCGAGAGGCGCGGCGGCGCAGCGGCCCAGCGAGACAGTGCCTCTGCGGGGTCCCGGGGGGGGGGCGCCGCCTGCACGGGCACACAAACGGCGGGGCAATTGGGGGGCACGGCAAAGAAAGGGGGAGGGCGTCGCGTGTTCGTGCGCCACGCGACGCGACACGCCTGGCCGCGGTGGCGGCGGCGGCGGTGGTGGCTCTGGAGGCTGCTGGGATGGCGGCACGCGGGAGGCACCGCCAGGATGCCGTCGGGCCGCCACAGGGACGCCGCAGGGACTCTGGGGAACCGTTAGGACACCGTCGAGACACTGCCTCCCCCGCCCCCCTTCTGGAGAAGGAGCCGAATCAAAGCGCCCCCGAAAGTCAATATCGCCCCGCGCACGATTAAGTCCATTTTTATCGACTAAACTGGCAATACAAACGCAGCCTGGGTGCCGCGGCGGCGGCGGGGCGCTGCCGCGCGACCCTCTCTCATGCTTCAGGAAAAATATGACTTATTATTTTGAGGAGGAAATTGATGATTCGAATCAGGATGAGCCCCTCTACAGCGCAAGAAGAGGGAGGGAGTGAGAGAGAGAGAGAGAGAGAGAGAGAGAGAGGAAGCGGAGAGAGGGAGAGAGAGAGAGGGAGAGGAAGCGGAGAGAGGGAGGGGGCGGAGGAGTAGCTAGGAGACCCAGCGCGCACACCAACCGGCAGCGGACGGACGACATTAAAATTCAGCGATGTAATTATTTTCGGATTTTCGCGGAACCGGCATGGCGACCGGAAGGGAAGGAAAAGGGGGGGGGCGAACTTGAGACTTGAGAATAGCGAGGACGAACGCAGTCAGAGCAGAGTGCCGTGCGACGTCACGGGAAAGAGGGGGGAGGGAGAAAGACAGAGAGAGAGAGAGAGAGAGAGAGAGAGAGAGAGACGGAGAGAGGGGGAGAGGGGGAGGGGGAGAGAGAGACGGAGACGTTGGCCGGCATCTGAAATTGGTCGGAAAGTGAAAAATGAAAAGGATGCACGCACGTTGCGTGGATAGCGCGAGGAAGCCGAAAAGTGAGATATGCGAGTGAAGTGGAAGGGACGTCGGAAAATGGGAGTGGGTATGAGAGGCTTTAGGAAGAGTTTCGCAAGCGTTCGAAACTTCTGACATTCGTGCAAATCGCTGCGAAGGTCTTTGGCGTTTTTCCTCCTATCTTGTTTCGGAATGATGTGAGGACCTTTCTAAGTATTCCTTGGGTGAAATAATTTTCCGGCGGCGCAGAGCGCCACCACATAACACATGGAGCTTGTAGGAATGCAATCATTACGAGCGAGCTTCCGAAAACATTCGTCGTCACCCCGAACATTGCAGGGCCCCCCTGATGCCCCCGAGGCGCGCGGCCGGGGAGCAGGGCAGGGAGCAGGGCGGGGAGCCCTCGAGCCCCTCGAGCGCGGGGGGACGGCGCAGCGGTGCCGCCGCGGCCGGCCGCCCCGGTGAGGCAGCCGACGATAAACGACCCAGATACACGGAGTCGGCCTCGTGCCGCTCGCACTGATTAACGAGCCACGGGAGGGCAGGAGGAAAACAAACCGCGCGGGTATGATTCCAAGTCGCGGAGCGCGGAGGAGCGGCGGAGCACGGCGCAGCGCGGGCCGCGGCCTCCCGCGCTTAATTATTTACGGGGCCCGGCCCAGCGGGGGCGGACGGAGCACCGGCCGCCAGGCGCCGCCGTGCCGGACTGCAGCCACCCAGCCATGAGGCTTCGGGATTTTGAGTGCTTTTCTGGGACAGCTACCCTCGCCCCTGTACTTGGTTGAATTTCAAACTTTTAAGGCCGTTCGTGGCCCACGGACAGCCTGCAAGCGCTTAATCTAGTGTTAGACGTACGGTCGAAACGTGGAATTCAGCGCGTTTCTGTGAAAAGACTTCCACAAAACACTTGGTGAGTGGTTTGCCCCGTCCGCGGTGCACGGCGGCGGCGGGGTCACGAAGGACGGCGGCCCTGAGACTCCAGCGAGTGGCCGCCGGTGCCCTCGGCCCGCTCACTGGGCCATGGCCGGGTAGGCACGGCGCGGCACGGCGCGGCACGGCGCGGGCATCGCAGGGGCTGTCAACGTCAATCACCTCATCAACAGGCGGCATTCGGGTCGATGGGGCGGGCTCGGGGCTCGCCACGCCGCCGAGCCGCGGCCAGCGGCGGAGGGGACCTGCATAGCACCGGCCGCTACTCCCGAGAGGCTCTCTCTCTCTCTCTTTCTCTCTCTCTCTCACACACACACACACTCCCTCACACACACACACACACACACTAACACACACACCTCCACGTCGGGGTGTCTGTGTGTGTGTGAGTCGACCACCCGTGTCGCCCCGGCTAGAGAACTGGATACGGCCCGTATCCAGGTCGTATCCAGGACTCTAGTCTCGGCGGCCCGGCCGGGACGGAGCACTGCGGCGCACTGCAGAGCGGCGCCGTCAGCACAGATCAGCCGGTGCAGCAGCAGCAGCAGCAGCAGCAGCAGTAGCCGCCCTGCAGTAGCGACGCGGCGACGCGCCACCAGAAATGAGCAACGGCACGGTCGGCCGGTCCCACCGCGCTAGACGCGCCTCCTATCTCACTCCCTCTTGGTCGGCTTGCAACGCTCCATCTCGCTCCCGCGCTGCAGTAGGGGTGGGGGGTGGGGTGGGGGGCGCCAGCCGCACGCGCGCGGGACTCTCTGTGCGGAGGCCAAGGCCGTGCTCATTACTCCAGATGTGTGGCCTGTGTGTGGCCCGGAGGCGGGCTGGAGGCGGGGCGGCGGGGCGGCGGGGCGGCGGGCGGCCGCGGCTGTTAAACGCCCCTCAAAAGTGTCGATACTCATTGCCTTTGCTACTCTGGAAGGATTACAAATCTTGAGGGTGACTGCCGGGGCGCGGGGGGGGGGGGGGGGATGGTGTTGACCCCGCGGCACGACCCCGCGGGGCCGCGGTGTCATACTCATTGCCTTTGCTATTCTGGAAGCGTAAGAGGTCCAGCTTTCCCGTACCAGAAGCTTAGAGTATACAAAAATACAAATAATGTTTTAATTTAAAGAGGGAGGTTGCTTGCAACTAATAGCGATAAAGAAATGAAAACAAATATTTAGTTTATACAAAAGTACATTAAGTGGTTTATTGGTTTAGTTTTACTTGTTGTTACAGCTACAGTATTTAAACAAATAAATACAGGAAGGCTGAAATAGTTATCAAACTATTTATGAACACAAAGCAAAGATACAAGATACTTCCTAAAAGAGACAACTTAGAGCCAGGGATGCAATCAAAACTCATAAAAAGAGGAAACATATGGCAAAGCTGGAGGAAGTACAAGAACCAATAATACCAGTATAAACTAACAACAGCATTAACAGGAGAACCAACATTTTTAACAAACACATACACTGTGATTCAAATTGTAATCGGGTAGCCTGTTAATGCTGAACAAAAGCAAACTATGACAACAAGTATACAGTACAAATTAAAGGAAAACCCGCAATATTTTGATTTGGACCGTTATGATTTTAAATTGGGTAATTACAAGAAGTTTTACCTGGTGAAAACTAATGCTTTTAATAGTAGGAAGACCATAAAGATACAAGCGACCAGAAAAGACACAAGTTAATGACTTTTATTTGAATGAGTAATTTACGAGGCTTTGGTCGAGAAAGGTGACATATAATTAACAATGCAAAGAAGCGACCAAGAGTAAAAGCCTGATACACAATATCTGAACTATTGAAATTAATGTAGAGTTGTAAAGAAAACAAAGTTATTAGAAGTAAGATGAAACACTTTTTATACTGCAATAATATTTAAGCAGCAAGAACTACTAAAACAGTTGACGGGGATGGACCCTGATAATAACTTTGGTACGGAACGGTCAATAGAAATACTTGTATAATGCGGGGTACTTTTCCTCTAATTTGGGTATATTACATACCAAAACAATATATATTTTCAAGAACAAAAACAATACTCAGTGTACAAAAAAACAGAACACCATAATTTAGTGTATGAAAACAACAGAAACCTAGGGCCCATAGGTAATTAATAATAACTGGAGTCGACTCACCACTTTTCTGCGTCACACACCAAATTAATCCAATAGAATGGGGGTCACGGAGGGCGCCTCTCCGGCCCGGCACACACACACACACACACATACACACGGCACAAATAATTGAGTCACATGCTCAAGAAATCACTGGCACTTTCACTGGCACTGGACACAACGCCGGCCGGAAGGCTCACGGCGGCTCATGGCGGATGGCGGCGCCTCATGGCGGCGGCGCCTCATGGCGGATGGCGCATGGCGACGGCGGCGGCCCATGGCGGCCGGCGTGGCCCGTCCATGGCCACGGCCGTGGCGCCCTTCAAGGAGGTCCGGACGTGCAGGGGCATCTCGGCGGCGTCTAGCCGGACATGGCGGGCTTGGGGTGCACCGCGAACGACCCGCGAACCATCGTCCTCGTCACGGTGATCGGCGGCCTCGAAACTTGACGTCCCCGTCGACCACGGGTCCCACCTCGCGCGCGCCCGTCGCTCTCGCCTCTCTCTCCGGTCCGTCCCTGACTGCCCGTCTTCCCCGCCGGCGCTTCCGTTCTCCCCAGGTGGCCTGACCTTTCCCTTGCGTGATTGGCCCGGGGGTTGGCGCTTGATGGGTGGCCTACCCCTTAGGCGCACGGCACCAAAGTCGCACGGGTTGCGACAGGTCCCCGCCACTTCCAAAAAAAAAAAAAGGAAAGTCTTTCTTTTTTTTTTCTTCACTGTATGTGTCTCTTGAGTTGGTCCACATGCCAGGGACCGTTTGGTTTTCCCTTGCTGTCTACTAGCATGTACGACACTTGTCCTACTTTTTCCTTAATTTTTAGTGGTCCAATCCATTTTGATGCCAGTTTCTTACTGATGCTTTGTGCCTTGTCTGACTTCACGAAGTTTCTACGCCACACCATATCGTCGGTGCTGTATTCTTCGGGTTTTCGACGTCGCAAGTTATATCTACAGGCGTTGATGCTTTTCGCCTTCTTTAATTTTTCTTTTAACTCTTTGTAGAAAGCGAGCCGGTCTTCTTCTTTCCGTTTGAGGTCTTCTGGATCCGCGTCAATTATTTCGGGTTCGGGAGTTCCGTCGTACGTTCTCTCTCTGCCGTCCAAGACCAAATCCTCTCCGAAAATGACTTGATGCGGATTGAGTCCAGTCACAGCGCTGACCGAAGTGTTCAGGGCCGACTGCAACTCCGGCAAGTAGCGATCCCACTCACGATGATTATCCCGCACATAACTGCAGATCAGAGTCTCAAGAGTTTGATTCATGCGTTCTGTAGGGTTATTCCTTGGGGTGTACGGAATATTGTAACGGATGCGGACGTGGAACTCGTCACATAACTCTTTGAAGATGTGACTCGTGTACTGCTTTCCGTTGTCTACTTGAAGAATTCTGGGCGCACCATGCTTGAGAAGGACGTCCTCTCGGAAATGATTCGTGACTGCTGTTGCGGTGGCTTTACGCAGAGGTCGGATGAAAGCGTACTTCGAAAAGGCGTCAGTGAATACTGAGATCCAACTGAACCCTTTTGAAGAGCGGGGGAGCGGACCGATGAGATCTCCGGAAGCGAACTCCATTGGTTGTGAAACAACCACTTTGGATCCCATGAACCCCGGCGGTTTTCTTCTGTCGACCTTCACCCGCTGACAGGTTTGACATTTCTTCACGTAATCCTCTACGTCCCTTTTCATCGCAGGCCAGTACGCACGCGTGCGCAGTCGTTGTAGCGTCCTGTACGCTCCGCCGTGACCACTTGTAGGCAAATCGTGACATTCCACGAGTATTTTCTCTCTCAGTTCTTTTGGTATCAATTGTACCCACTTCAGAGGGAGGCGGGGGTGAACAGTTACCAATTTGTACAGGTGACCACCTTCGAGCTTGAACTTGTCGTACTGATCCGGATTTTCTTGAACTTTCTGACACAGCCCGTTGTACCAGGCGTCACCGATTTCTTCAGGCAGGTCGACGAGAGAGACTTCGACATCCGGGAGAGGTCCAGATCCGGGTGACGACACGGGATTTCGGCTGAGTGCATCGGGGGCTTGCATCTCCTTTCCCTTGCGATGCACCACCGTCATCTTGTATTGCTGGATTTGCACTGCCCATCGAGCGAGTCGGCCCGAGGGATTCTTCAGCTTGTGCAACCACTTGAGACTGGAATGATCAGTAATTAGATCAAACTCGTAGCCTTCTATGAACGGCCTGAATGCCTCCAGAGCGTGAAGCACGCCGAGACACTCCAGCTCAGTCGCTGAGTAGAACTTCTCTCTTCCTTTGAGTACGCGACTGTCGTAAGCAACAGCGTGCTCACCGTCTTCGAAGTCCTGCGCCAGTATTGCTCCTGTTCCCTCTGCACTTCCGTCCGTGTACACCCGGAACTTCTTGGAAAAATCGGGGCTTCGAAGTACAGGACCCTTGCACAGAGCTTCGCGCAGCTTCAGGAACGCCTCTTCTTCAGCAGCATTCCATAGAAACGACGCATTCTTTTTACAGCGATCATAAAGGGGCTTGGCGATGATGCTGAAATTCGGTACAAATTTTCTCATCCATCCCGCCAATCCCAAAAATTGTCTAATCTTTTTCACACTGTCTGGCCGGGGATAGTTGACGATGGCCAGGATCTTGGTGGGATCAGGCCTGATGCCAAATTGATCAATGACATGTCCAAGATACTTCACTATTTTTCTAGCAAACTTGCACTTTGCCAGATTAATCGTGATGCCTGCCTTAAAAAGTCTGAACAGCACCTTGCGAATCAGCGCCAGGTGGTGTTTCCAGTCGCCCGGAGGAGACCACAGGAGCAAGTCATCCATGTAGGCCTGGCAGTTATCATCCGGAGACCGAAAATCGTCAGTAACTACTTTCTCGATGGTCCGCTGCCATCTGTTCGCTGCGTCTACCAAACCAGCAGGGAGACGTGTGAATTGAAACAAGCCCCGCCCCGGCACGTAGAAAGCCGTCTTCTGCTTCGCCTCGGGTGCCAGTGGAATTTGTAAGTATGCGTCCTTGATGTCTATCGTTGAGATGATCGCGGCCCCTCGCATACGCTCGAGCATTGGATTGATCCTCGGTAGCGGATACTGATGAGCGGAGCGGACGACAGCATTCAAACGGCGGAAATCTACTACCCATCTCCATCCTTGATCCTTTTTGGGGATCACGAGCAACGGAGACTGCCATGGGGATTCGGACGGCTCGACGACTCCAAGTGCCAGGCGTTCGTCAAGTTCGGCATGAACGTCCTTCAGCATTCGCGGGTTTAGATTTGAATACCGCACCTTGATAGGCGGCGAGTCTCCGGTATCGATCTCGTGATGGACATTTCGAACACACCCTAGGGTACCTGGTTCGAGCAGGGGCTTAAATTCTTGAAGCAATTCGTTTAATTCATTTCTTTGTTCGGGGGTGAGTATATCATCTTGGAGTTCGGGAGGTTGTGGCAGAATTTCTACCTCCAGTTTGCCTATTTCGCAGGTATTAGTGACGAAATCAGGGCGTAAATGGTACCGTTTCCAAAAATCTATACCAAGGATGAGTAACGACGAGAGCAGAGGGGCGTAAAGCACGGGAATGATTCTCAGTCTTCCTTGAATATTGAAGGGGACTTGATACTCTCCGTCGATGGATGAAGTGCCTTGGTTTGCTACTCTGAGGCGCGTGTAGCGAGAGGGAGCAAGTTTTAATCCTGCGGCTTCTAGCCGCTTGCTTCCTTCAACTCCCACCAAGGTGTGGGTGGATCCTGAATCGAGAAGTCCTGTCATGGGTACACCCAACACTCCCACTTCTAAGTAACCTCTCTCGTCATCTCCTAACCGGATATCTAGAATTAAGCCTTTTTGGAAGGGCCCCCTTTTGGGGTGGATGTAATTTTCGGGGGTGGAACTGAATACGGAGACTTGGGTTCCCCCGACGCTGTCCCGTCTCCTCCGCTGTTTCCCGGTTTGTTTGGGTTTGCGCTGTACTCGGGCTGCAAGCGCTTGCTGTTCCAGGTTTTCATGTTTTTGGCCTTCACGCAATTTGGGCATGTTTCAGCTGAAACATTTTTCAAACCACACACCATACATGAGACCTTGTTCGGGCAGATCGAAGAGAAGTGTCCAAACTGACCACATTTCCAGCACTGCGTGGCATTTTTCCCAATGGGCACGACAGCAGCAGCTTCGGCTTCGTTCGAGGACGAATTCGATTCGCCGTCAGGTTCCACTGCAAACACCTTAGGCTGGTGTTTGGATTCTCTTCGGACTTCCCTCTCTTCTTTCTTCCGCTCCCTCTTCCTTACTTCCTTTTCTAGAGCGACGACGTGTGCCTTGTCCTTCTCCAGGCGTCTACAGGTAGACCTCAGTGTGGACAGACAATCCATGTCGTCAGAAACTATTCTTCCGCGGTAGTAGATGTCTAACCCTCTCAGGATCTTTTTCAGTTGCTGCTCCGGCTCTAACGGTGTCGACATTCGACTGAACAATTCGTCGCACCGGGCCTCATAGACCGCGAAAGTTTCATCTCTCTCTTGCTTAATGTTGTTGATTTTTTCAAGGATTTCGTCGTCGTCATCATTAGGAGTGAAGGCAGACTTGATTTCCTTTTTGAATCCAACCCAAGTAGTTATCTTGCCCTTCTTCTGGTTGAACCATGTTTTAGCACTGTCTGTCAGCAGAGCGCGCACTCCTAGAAGGACCTCGTCTTCTGAAGCGACGTTGATCTCTGCAGCCTCCTCGACGTCCTTCAAAAATTGATACAACCGCTTGTCGCCATTGTACCTTAAATCCAGTTGGGCGATTGGATTTTTTCTCTTGAGGGTCTTCTTTCTCTTTATTGTCTTCTTGTGTTTCCTTTCTTCTTCGGATGAAGTGCTCGACGAGTTCGACGAAGAACTAGAAGCGCTAGAAGTGTCCGAAGCGTAACCTTTCTTCAGGCGATATTTCAATTTTTTCTTAAGTCTTTGTTCAAGTTCCTTTCGAAGTTTTTCATCATATTCTTTCTTGAGTTTTTTCTCTTTTTCTTTTCGCCTGTTTTCTTGTTGGGTTCTTTCGAACGCCATTTTCTTCTCTTCTTCCTGTTGTTGAAGTCTCAGGGCTTCTTTTTTTTTCTTTTTTTCTTTTTCTTGTTTTCTTCTTTGTGCCTCATTCCCACTAGATTCCGAAGCTGATGATTCATATAGTTGAGGAAACTCTAGACTCGGGTATGCCTCTTCAAGTTGGCTGTAAATCGCACCCATCCTCTTCTTAAGCCATTGGAATTTGTCATACAGGCTTGGTTCTCTAAACATTGATCTTCTCAACCTGAATGTGGTGTGCAGGTAGAGTGAGACAAGACGCCCATCTCGCCTCGGATTCTCTCCTTGACACTATGCTATACGTTGCTCAGCCAGTATCGCTCTAAGTTCTCCAACCTTGGCACGTATAGACTCAGCCTCATACTCAGGATGAAGAGCTTCCAAGTTTGCAGTCAATGCAGGTCTGCCAGCATTGTCACCCAGAAGTTTCACTTTGTCTTCAAAGCTGGTTTCAGTTGTCGAAATTCCACGAATTTCCAACTCGTGCTCAATTTCTTCTGATGTCAGATGCTGTGGGTTGAGAGCTGCCTTGATGGCAAACGACTCGTCTGACATGATGGTGGGTAAAAGTCACGACAACCACAAGGATTTGAAGGAAAATATTCTTGAGGTTCAAGTCCTAGCTGCAGAGAAGTGTTAAACCTCACAATCTAAATTCACTTGAAATTTCTTAAAGTGTTTCCCAACACACCAGAAATTCACTGGAAAATAATTTAAAGTATATTCCAAAACACCACAAGTTCACTGGAAAATATTTTAAGTGCTAACCAAAAACACTGAAAGTCTATTGGAAAATATTTAAAGTGTGTTCCAAAACCACTATAAGTCTACTGGAAAATATTTTAAGTGCTAACCAAAAACACTGAAAGTCTATTGGAAAATATTTAAAGTGTGTTCCAAAACCACTATAAGTCTACTGGAAAATATTTAAAGTGCTTCCAAAACACTAATGTTCACCGAATATTCACTAACGTGAAAACTACTTCTTGATAACAGTGCCTTTTGCCCCTGACACTGCCGGTTTCTTGAAGTTTGCTTGATGCCATGAAGATTTTTTTTCTTGAAGTACAGTGCCAGTGATCCACAAAATAATAACAATAGAAGTTTTACATAAACAACACATACCCTAAAGCCATAATATTTGAGACAATACTATTTTAAATGATTATATAAACAATCCAAGAGCATAGAAAATATTAAGCTAAAGTTATATAAACCAAAACCAAGCAACCTTTACAAACAAAAACCAACTCACATGGTCCTACCGACTGCGCCAATTTTGTCATACTCATTGCCTTTGCTACTCTGGAAGGATTACAAATCTTGAGGGTGAGATGGTGTTGCAGCGTAAGAGGTTCAGCTTTCCCGTACCAGAAGTTTAGAGTATACAAAAATACAAATAATGTTTTAATTTAAAGAGGGAGGTTGCTTGCAACTAATAGCGATAAAGAAATGAAAACAAATATTTAGTTTATACAAAAGTACATTAAGCGGTTTATTGGTTTGGTTTTGTTGTTGTTACAGCTACAGTATTTAAACAAATAAATACAGGAAGGCTGAAATAGTTATCAAACTATTTATGAACACAAAGCAAAAATACAAGCCACTTCCTAAAAGAGACAACTTAGAGCCAGGGATGCAATCAAAACTCATAAAAAGAGGAAACATATGGCAAAGCTGGAGGAAGTACAAGAACCAATAATACCAGTATAAACTAACAACAGCATTAACAGGAGAACCAACATTTTTAACAAACACATACACCGTGATTTAAATTGTAATCGGGTAGCCTGTTAATGCTGAACAAAAGCAAACTATGACAACAAGTATACAGTACAAATTAAAGGAAAACCCGCAATATTTTGATTTGGACCGTTATGATTTTAAATTGGGTAATTACAAGAAATTTTATCTGGTGAAAACTAATGCTTTTAATAGTAGGAAGACCATAAAGATACAAGCGACCAGAAAAGACACAAGTTAATGAATTTTATTTGAATGGATGTTTTACGAGACTTTGGTCGAGAAAGGTGACATATAATTAACAATGCAAAGAAGCGACCAAGAGTAAAAGCCTGATACACAATATCTGAACTATTGAAATTAATGTAGAGTTGTAAAGAAAAAACAAAGTTATTAGAAGTAAGATGAAACACTTTTTATAATGAAATAATATTTAAGCAGCAAGAACTACTAAACCAGTTGACGGGGATGGACCCTGATAATAACTTTGGTAACGGAACGGTCAATAGAAATACTTGTATAATGCGGGGTACTTTTCCTCTAATTTGGGTATATTACATACCAAAACAATATATATTTACAAGAACAAAAACAATACTCAGTGTACAAAAACAGAACACCATAATTTAGTGTATGAAAACAACAGAAACCTAGGGCCCATAGGTAATTAATAATAACTGGAGTCGACTCACCACTTTTCTGCGTCACACACCAAATTAATCCAATAGAATGGGGGTCACGGAGGGCGCCTCTCCGGCCCGGTGCACACACACACACACACACACGGCACACACGGCACAAATAAATGAGTCACATGCTCAAGAAATCACTGGCACTTTCACTGGCACTGGACACAACGCCGGCCGGAAGGCTCACGGCGGCTCATGGCGACGGCGGCGGCCCATGGCGGATGGCGCATGGCGACGGCGGCGGCCCATGGCGGCCGGCGTGGCCCGTCCATGGCCACGGCCGTGGCGCCCTTCAAGGAGGTCCGGACGTGCAGGGGCATCTCGGCGGCGTCTAGCCGGACATGGCGGGCTTGGGGTGCACCGCGAACGACCCGCGAACCATCGTCCTCGTCACGGTGATCGGCGGCCTCGAAACTTCACGTCCCCGTCGACCACGGGTCCCACCTCGCGCGCGCCCGTCGCTCTCGCCTCTCTCTCCGGTCCGTCCTGACTGCCCGTCTTCCCCGCTGGCGCTTCCGCTCTCCCGCAGGTGGCCTGACCTTTCCCTTGCGTGATTGGCCCGGGGGCTGGCGCTTGATGGGTGGCCTACCCCTTAGGCGCACGGCACCAAAGTCGCACGGGTTGCGACAGCAAGCATCGCCCCCTCTTTCTCTCCGTCTAACGCATTATAAATAACATAAGGGTGTGGCGTATCGGTGGCAACTCCTATCTATAACACGTGTCCTGCACAGGGATAGCCCCCCTCCTACCCCCGCCCCTTCTTTGTACCGCGCGCGTCCGCCCTTTTTTCTGTTTCTCCATTACTCTCTCTCTCTCCCCACCACCCCCCCCCCCCCCCCCCCCCTCTCTCTCTCTCTCTCTCTCTCTCTCTCTCTTCCTTTCTATCTCTCTCTCCCTCATCCACCCCATCATTCGCTTCCCTGTGCGGACATGCCTTGGTATTGGCAAGGGAGAGTCCTCGCGGAGTCCGGGACCTTTGCTGGCCAAGATCCTTGTCTGGCGGATTGGTCCTGGGGCTCGTGAGGGTGTCGCCGAAGAAGGGCGGAGATGGAGAGGAGGAGACGGGAGCGGGACCCCCTCAGTATGCCGTGGGGAGGGCGTCCGAGATCTCCAGGCCAGGCCTTGGGGCTCTGGGCCGGCCCAAAAATCACATCGTGGAACCGAAAACATCTGGTGTCGTTCGCGTGCTTCTCGGCTGGAAACTGTAAACAATGAATCGAGGGGGGAATCACTCAGCCAAAACTGGTACAGAGATTCCAGGTTTTCAAAGGATTTCTCGGCACACCGACCCATATTTGAATTTTTTTAAAACTCTCTGGTCGTTTTAGGCGGAATGACGGCCCGCCAATGCTTAAGCTGACCTAATAATCTGGTCAGAACGAAGGAAAATAGGCTTATTTTTTGGAGACTTAGATGATAGGATTTCACAAAATTTGTACGCAGGATTTCGCGAGTAGTTCCGCCCTCGAAATGATTTTTTTTCCTTCCTTCTCCAAAACAAGACCTGCCTACTGGTACGTGGCGCCCGCCCGGCCCACCCTTCCTCTCCCCGCCCAGGCGCACCGCACGCCAAGGTGCCAGAAAATAAAGCCCAGTCCACTTTTTCTCGGCACATGGGCAGCCGTTGGCGGGGCGGGCCTCTCGCACGGCCCTCCAGAGTCCAGAGCGTTACTATCCAAGAGCTTAGAGAGAGGGGCTGGAGAGGCGGGAGCCCTGAGCGCCGGGGTGCGGCAGGCCGGCAGAGCGGCGTGAAAAATAGGGCTCGGCGGGCGGAGGGTTGACGGACAGAGACGGAGGGTCTGGATATTGGGGAAATATGTGGTGACCGCATGCAGCGGGGCCGCGGGGGCCGCGGGGCCGCAGCCGCTGCCGGCGGCGTCCCGCTCAAGCTGCAGCAGAAGCCGCGGGATTTGAAAACGGCACTTTTGGCGTGAAGAGACGCGACGGTCGCAGCTGTTTAACTTGCCGGATTACGTGTAGACCGGTCGCGGAGATGTGACCTCACGCGACGACCGTCCCTCTCGCCAGACGGGGCGGGGATGGCTAAGGTCAGGCCGGGAATAGGAGCATCATTTATAGCCTCACATACATGGACACGAATCGGGCAAACGAAAATAGTCGTCCCGCCCGCGCGACCCGCGTTTGTCGAAAGTTTTCTTGCCTTTGAAACGCACGTCCAACCGTCCAGGGCGATTCGCGATCGTCCCACTGATAGCGCCGTGCCACGGTTTGCCTCTCCAGGCTGACGGACGCAGGGAGGCACTCCGCCAGAAAAGTTCTCTGGCTAGATAGTGACGGCCCTTTAAGCGCGTTGAGGACTCGGGCGAGTGCTGGATTCATTCGGTAGCCTTGTCTCCACTCACCTGCACCTGCCAGTCGGCTGGCTGCTCCACCTACGGGGATCGGGGATCCTTCTGTTGGCCCTGCTCACCTCAAAGGATCGTCCCCGAACTCTCTACTAAATTCCTCTCCCAACATTTTACCATCACATTGGTGCCGTGTACGGAAAATGCTGGGAGGGCAAGTGACGTTTTGAAAAAGCTACATAATTAGTGAAAAACATGATTTGTAATACTAAATTCTAGATTTGGCATGCACCGCAAAGACATAGAAATGCTAAGTGGGCTTAGTAATGTGCAACAACAGGCAGTATTACTCTCACAACTTCAAATTTAATTCGGGTGACCAATTTAATGACTAAAATAGTTTTACTAACGACTAGAAATCACATTTTCTGTCTTTTTTGCTACAGAGGAAGAAATAAAACCTATTTTTTGGGCTAGACTCACCACCACCTCACGACGATTTTAGAGAGGAAGAGACAAGAAGAGTTTGGCAGTTTAATCGCGGATATTTTCCGCTTGGTTAGATAATTTCCGTTAGTGAAAACAACTTGTTGCTGCACAAATTACGAAAGCATGCAGTCAAATAAATTTGTGCAGAACATACCACGGGCACGAAACCTGGGGTTACGGTGCCAGAGATGTGGGCAAGACGCTGTGGGAAAAGCACGGGGCTGTTAGAGATAATAAGTGCGGTACATTGCCAAAAATTTACTTTTGCTCTTCCTTTACGAAACAGCGGCGTGTATAAGTGTTTTCATGCCGATTCAAATCATAAATATCATGAGGTACCAGGAGCACAACGTACATGTGAGGCACTACATTTCGTACTTATTTACACTTTTCACCCTTCCTCAATAGCTCGGTCACTTGAGAGGCATCCACAACGTACTCTCCGTTATTGTAAAAAGACAATATTACACAGCTTTGGGAGGCTAAAGGTCCTATTAGTAAAGCGTTAATGCGCCATTTTTCTAACATATTTTTGAGCAATTAACAAATACAATCTCCGAAACAAGCAGTACACAAACTGCTCACTGTATGCTCAGATAATGGGCGGCAAACAAAGACAAAACAAAGAAAGTTTGCGCTGATAGTGCTTTTAAATTGGGAAGTTATTCCCGTTTTATTCACGTTCTAATTCGCCGCTTGGTAAGGTGGAGCGGGATTGATGTTTCAATAATCTCTGCCTCGTCCTTCGTACGTAAACAGCTAGTTCTCACTACAGTGGTCATCGGTCTATTATGACGTGTTATACGGAATAGGCAGGCTCGTACCGTGCGGTCGTTGGTGGGTTAGACCATCCCACTTTCGCTTGGTATGAGTATACGGGCACCCAGTATATTTTCCTGAAGACCAAATGTACAAGTGTTTTTCAATGTACTGGAGAGTAGGCTAGGCTCGTTTGATGGGAAAATATTGTATGCTATACCGTGTATAGAGTGAAAAACAATCTTGTAACAACTGCAAACTCAACCGCATATTACAACACTGTGGGGTTCAAGTACCAGCACGATCGAACGAATAATACGAATGACATTCCAAAAATTGTACAAATCCTGTTTATCTGTAAACATATTACTTTGTGCAGTGCTACTCTAGGACTATCATATATTAAATTTCGAAGAAGATAAAACTCAAGATGCTCAAACCAAGTTACGGCACTCATCTCATAACTAACTATTGAAGCTAAGTATTCGTGTGTCAAGCTTCCAAAGCGTTTGTGAGTTTAACCATAGTCTAGCATCGAATCTTTCGTACCAAAGTGTATACAGGGTAAGGATTTGGTTCAGGAAATACAGGTTAGGATAGATGAGGATCAGGATGAGACTAGAAAAGGAGAAAGAAATAGACAGGAAAAAGACACCAAAGATAGAAAAAGAAGAAAATGACAGAGAAGAGGAAACAGCAGAAGAGAACAAGATCAGAAGGGAAAGGGATCCAAAGGAAGGAACAGGAAGTTTTCTGAAAAAGAAAGATAAAAAAGCAACAGAAAGAGACAGAAAGACTCACCAAGGTCTGTGCTGCGCTCTGGTGCTGGAAGGGAAAAGAAAAGATTTAGTTTGGGGAGCTTTAGCAATGCTCTGATGCTCGTATTGATTTACATCATGTAAGTACTCACTGGCGCCCCAGTGTTCAAATGTCACAAGATATGGAAAAAAAATTTAATAAGAGAAAATTAACTTCTATGACTCATACAGATCGCGTTACAATTCGTGCTCCAAAATTGAGCGTTATAATCTGAAATGTATTTCTTATTCACTTTGATTATGGTTTGACAAATATTCGTAGAGCACACAGACAGCTGTAGCAGGACAGGAGAAAGAAGAAAAGGAATATTTGTGAGGGCAAATCGAGCTAAAAGGGTGAAAAAGAGAAAAACAAATTCTAAAAGAAAGGAAGGTTGACAAATCGGAAGGCAAAGGTTGGGTGGAGGAATAAGAATTTGATTTGTAATGGTGTAGTCCTTCCGTGTTGTGATGATGCGCAAATGCCTTGTGTCAGTACTGTGCGAGCGCTGCACAGCCACGTCAAGCTGAGGTTCAGGGACCCTTTTTTATTTTGCTAGGAACAATGACATTGAGCAAACGTAGAAGCCGACGTGAATCGGCTTTATGAGCGAACTTAACGCATCCGCCCGGAGCAACAAGAGACAGAAACTTCCTGACCGGACCTAATGTTTAAAAGTGAATAGGAGTGTCAGAGTGCCCTTGGCTGTGCACCCACCAGGCCACTCCGATATTTCCAGGGTTCTCATTGAATCGCACGGCGCGCTACATCTCCAGCTGGCCCCGCCGCTCCTGGCCCAGGTGCGGCCCAGGCGTGGCTCAGGTGGCCGCACCTGTCACGCTAGCATACGCGGGACCAGCCTCCTTAATCCGGGCCGCGGGGGAATATTTATGGAGATTAGGCAGCGTGCAGCGGCCACCAGCAGGGCGCGGTGCCAGGCCTTGTCCCGCCCAGGACCGTCCGGGGGCTCGGCTGCTCGGTGGAGGGGGGCGGACACCACCACGGCCACCCGCAGGACGCGGGCGGGGACGCCGAGGGCGACCATGATGGGGGCCGGGAGCGGGGGGCAGGAACGGTTCAAGAGAGGGGAGGGGCGGGCGGCTTTATCAAGGTAAAATCCGATCCGGTGCGACGCAGACCTGAGAGGGGAAGAACTTTTAGCAGCGGCGAGACCGAAGGAGGAGTGAGAGACTCACAAAGGGGGATGTGCGAGCAGCGAGTTTGCGGGATTTTGGAAGGGAGTGGAGAGAAGGGTTATTCGCGAAGTCCTCACGAAAACGAGTGTTTCGTCCGGAGAGGGACTCGCCCCTGACATATTTCCCACCGTGTCACAGGACGGTCAACTTTTACCGAGTGCCTCCATGGGACTCCCCCATCAACATATCACATTCAGTCGCGTCCGCCCGGCTCCCTGCTCCCTAACTCTCCCCCGGCCCGCGCGCCCCGGTCTTTGCACTGTCCTGCATTCACGAAGCGCGCCGCATCCTCTTCTTCAAACTACTACCCCCCCCCCCCCCCCCCACCACCACCACCACCACCGGGCCTCTTCAATGCACCCCACACGCCCCCTCTCCTAATCCCTACCCGATCCCCTTATGTGGGTCCCCGGCATCCATCATCAGTGCACAACAACGACTGTCAGCAGCAGCGCGAGCCCCCCCCCCCCCCCCACACCCCCCGTGCAGAATGACCACCGTCACTTACCCCCCCCCCCCCCCGACCCCTCCCATCCTCCGCCTTCTTTTGTCCAGACTGTTACAAGAGAGGCACCAACATTAATGGAGCCGTGTAACACTAATCGCGCGGGCGGCGCACTCAATTAATTCCACCTCATTTCATGCCCTAGGCCACTTTCTGCGTATCCCTTTTCCTTTTTTTTCGCGCCCTAAATATGGAGAGGAAGTGAGGATAATTGGAGCGGTGGAACACAATGGCGTGAAACCGCGTGACTCACCGGCCGCGCTCCCGGCGAAATGAGAAAAATACGCTAAAACGGGATTGCCCAGCAGTCGGCCACACCCCCTTCTTTCACCCTCTCGCAACCTCTGTCTCCCTTTAACCCTCTGTACCAGGCCCCCGCTGCCGCTCCTTCTCGTTCTCTCCCTCTCTGTCTCTCTTTTCTCTCTAAACCAGCGCAGCGCCCCCCCTACGTGGCCTCGTTTTCCCCCCTTTTCGAGGCCGTGGGACGGTGCCGGGCCGGGCACTGAGGTGACGGACGCGGGGGACAGCTGCTGCACAACTTTAAGTTCGTACCGGCGGGTCCTGCCGGGTCCTGCCGGGTCCTGGGCGCCCGACTTGGCGCTTTTGTTGGCGATCACCCCCCTGCCGGCCTGTGAGGCCGTACCCTCGCACCCCCACCGCGAGCCCTGGCTGGCCGGCCGTCTGGCTGGCGCTCCGGCTGGCTGCCAGCCCTGCCTGGCCGCCTCATGGCCCACTGCTCGCTGCTTCGTTTGAACACGCAGTATCGACTCGCTTTCTGCAGGTCACGAACTTGAGCGGTAGTACAACTCCGGCCTGGGCTGGCGGCGCGGGGGCGGCGCGGGGGCGGCCCGGGGGCGGCGCCCGGGGGCGGTCGGAGGCGGTCGCAGGCGAGCGTGCCGCGGGCTGCGTCTGGAAGCGACCCCGTGGAACGCCCCCGCCGCACGGCCCCCGTGAGAGAGGGAGGGAGAGGGAGAGGGAGGGGGAGAGATAGAGAGAGAGAGAGAGAGAGAGAGAGAGAGAGAGAGAGAGAGAGAGAGAGAGAGAGAGAGAGAGAGAGAGAGAGAGAGGGAGAGGGCTTGGATGCAGTTCCAGACGTGCTAAACTTTTCAACGGGGGCATTAAGCGGACGACAGACCGCCGGCTTCCGCCGCCTCGGCCCCGCCAGGGCCCCGCCAGGGCCCCGCCAGGGCCCCGCCAGGGCCCCGCCAGGGCCCCGCCAGGGCCCCGCCAGGGCCCCGCCAGAGCCCCGCCAGGGCCCCGCCAGGGCCCCGCCAGGGCCCCGCCAGGACCCCGCCAGCAGGGCCACACCGGAAAAGGGAACGGCTCCAGGTTCACTCGTGGCCCTGCGTATCTTGATGGTGCACTAACGCAGATCTGACAGCGATGCACGCGCACGGCCGGGGTGTGGGGGCGGAGTTGTTCTCCTGCACGGCTCTATGCACGGTGTAAAGTGCGCGCACCTCCTTAACTCCTGCCGCCGACGCGGACATTCCCGGAGGGTGTAATTGGGGCGTGCTTAGGGCTTGAGGCTCCCGCCCCCTCCCCTCGCCCTGCCCGAGGCCCCCGCCCCCTCCCCTCGCCCTGCCCGAGGCCCTGCCCCAGCCCCGCCTCCCACCCAAAGCCTTTATCGCAAGGTCTTTGGCAGCCGCCAAGGAAGCCGAGGAGAGGGGCTCTCCCCTGACCTTCCCTCCCTCTCCCTCCCACGGCCTGTCTCCCGCTGTTTCTCTCACCCAGTCGCCGCCCGGTCGCGGTCGGAGGCAACTGTCGTCCACTGGCCGTCCGGCCGGCTGCCGCCGCCCCCCGCTGTGGCCTTTTATAGGTGCGCCTTCAGGCCTTCGGGCCTCGGCTGCCTCGGCACGGCTGATGGCGAAGAGGGCGTAAAGGAGGCGAGCCGCCGCCTGGGAGGCACCTGCCGGGCACGTCCACGGCTGAACGACGGCTCGCCCGCCCCTCCTGCCGCCACTTTGTCCTGTCTCTCTGCGTGCTTCGTCTACCTCCTCACACAAAAGAAAAAAAAATGCTTTTTAAAATACTTGTGTTACGCGCCATAAGGGCTTATCGGTGAACCGTCTCTATCAGTCTCTTCTCGCTCAGGCGGATGCTTCTGATTACTCTCATTCACGCGTGAGCCCTGAGTTGTGGGGCGATGCGTCTTGTGGCGTGGCGCGTCGCGGAGTCCTGGCGGGTGGTGGCCGTGCTGGCCTTGCCAGCGCCGGCACACGGGCGCCAGCTGCAGACGCCAGCTCCTCCTCCTCCTCCTCCTTCTCCTCGCGGTTTGTGCAGCAAAAGTACCCGAAGACACACTCACTCACACGCTCACACACAAACTGTTTAGACAAACCGCTGCTCACAGCTACAGCAAATAACACCGTGTCGTGTGGGAAGCACTCTAGGAAATAAAACGCGGTGTTCTGTGTGGCACACGTCCCCTTACCGAGCCCGGGGGCCTCCGGCCGGGCCTGCCGGGCCGACGGGGATACGTACCTGCAACAGAGAGAGACGCGGCATCGTTAGTGCACGGCGGCGAACACTCCAAACGCCTCGCCAACTAGAACCTACACCTATCTCCCCTCGTGACCGATGCGTTCGCAAGCTATGGCATCCAGGTCACACAGCTGATCCTCTGTCTCTCTCCCCCTCTACCTCTCACTCCCCCTCCCGTCTCTCTCCCACTTCTGTCCACTGCCGCTACCCTCCGGAGGCCGCCGCGGGGAGGCAGCCAAAACAACGCCGGACTGACCGTCAGCACATTCCACCATTATTAGGATTCCTCTCTCCCCCAGGTCCGCAGGATCCGCGGCCTCAGCACCCGGCACAGCGGGGCACGCGGGCCGGCCGTCATCTCAACAAGGCCTGCCAACTGGGCCACTCCAGGTCCTGCAGGGAACGTGAGTAACTCCTCGACTCCAATCAAATTTTTGAGGACCAGCAGACTTGAAGTAGGAAAAAAAAAGTGTAGAACCCGGAAATGTCGACATTTTTTGACGTTTCACGGCCACATGAAAATTTTATGTCAAAACCGTTCGTTTGTTGTTTTTTTATCATTTTTAGAGCGTTTGAGATTAAGCGCTTCTTGTATCCCACCCACTCCACCCCCAAAGCAGCATGGGCGCACCAGGCCCCAAGGTCGGTGACTCCCTCGGAAAACTCGCCGCAGCCAGGGTGTGGCGGGAGCCTTGAGACACACAATGTGTTCATCAGCTCGGGACGGCTATGGAACCTATGGCGACCTGACTTGCCAAGGCCGGCGCGGAGCGCTGGAAATAACTGGGAAAGGGTACATGAAACGACAGCAAGCAGGGAGGCAGTCGGGAGGGGGGAAAGGGAGGGGGAGCAGACAGAACCGAGCCGAGAGCAATAGCAATGCCCCAAGAGCCAGTCACTACCCCCACCCCGCCCCCCGGCCCCTGTAACTGCTGTCTGCTTGACTATTGAGAGCGCAAACCCCAAACAGCCTGGCCCGGTCAGATAGAACCGCCCCCTCCCTCACCCACCCACCCGCGGCCCCGCCCCCATATCTGCCGTCTCTGATTAGAAAGCCATTCCAGGGGGAGCAGATGGCGGGGAGAGCAGGCCGCGCGGCCGGCCGGCCTGCGGGACTCCAAGTTGTAACCTTTTATCGTGCATCGGCAACACTTTGCATGGTGTGCCTTTTACCGCGCCCCGCCCGATCGCTCTCTCCGATTCGACCCGCCCGCCGCGACTCATCGCAAAGTCGTTAGCGGCGCGGCCGGAGGAGGAGGGCCGCGAGGCGCCGCTCCTCGGGGGGCGGAGGGGGGGGGGGCGACAGGACGCAGCGCGGGCGGCAGCGGCGGCGGCGGCGTTGGCATGCATGCCGTTGCCGCCGCCGCTGCCGCGGCGCCCGTCCCGTTTGATGGACGCGACAGCTCGCGCGGCCCTGCGGCCCTGCGGCACGGCGCACCGTATACGGCCTATATTTAGGGCTCGGCGCGCCGCATTTGTCGCGGCCGCGGCGAGGACCGCGGAGCTGCGCGGGCTGCGAGGATAAGGACGCCGACGGGGAAAGGGCGGCGGCGGCGGGGAGGGAGGAAGGGAAGTGACGATCGCTGCCGTATCCCATACTTTAGGCCGCTTCCTTTTTGTGTGGCCGCGCCGTTTATGTCTGTATTTACGGCGACGACGTCTGCTGCTGCGTCACGCAGTCACGCGCCGCGACCATGACAAAAGGCAGCAACAACAAGAACGCGCGACAAAAAAGGAGTTTTTTTTTTTAAAAAAAAGGAGAAGAATAGCCTGGTTATTATTAATAACATCCTACGCGACCCTGACCAATCTCTCTGTCTGTCTGTCTCTCTTTCACACACACGCACACACACTTTTACCTTCATTATTTATCCTGCGTTCTATAACCTCAAAAAAAATAGAAAATAAAAGTAAGAATGTGTGCGGCGAAGGGTTGCAAGACGCGAGTCGGTAGTTATTTCTCATCGTCGCGGCCCCCGGCTGCCTCGCCCGCCCCCGCCCCCGCCCCGCAACACATTCATCATGGCCAGGGCATGGGGGTCTAGTCGGGATCCGGGCTGCGAGCCGCGCGGGCCGAGGCAGCCGAGGCCGGCGGTGACAGCGAGTGGCGCCTCGCCTCTCACACACATCACGGCCCCCCGCGGCCCTCCGCGGCCCTCACACGACGGCCCCGACCTGCGCCCTGCGCGGCCCGCGGCCTACATTTGTTGCAGAATCATCACAAGGGTGTGCCGCGGCCGGGGGCCCGGGAGCCCGGGGGGCCGCAGGAGCACCGTTATTGATGGAGCCCGGCCGGCGGCGGCGGCCGCTCTCCGAGACGAACGTAGGAAAAGAAAATTACTTGAAACTGTCTCAACTATCTGACAGCGTCCGCACGGCGGCGGCCCTGATAGGCGGGAGGCAGGCGGGGGCTGTTGGGAGAGGGAAGGGTTTCCCGAAGGAGAGGCAGTGCGGCGCACCGCCATAGCCAGCCCCGACCCGCTCAAAGGGGAGAGAGGGAGAGAGATAAGGATGGCATGCGCGAGGAGAGGAAGGAGGCAAAAAGACGAAGAGGGCGATGGGGGTCTGAAGAAAAAGAGAGCATGAGATAAGCCAGGAACACAAAAAAAGAAGAAGAGAAGGGAAATAGGGGAGGAGAGCGGGGATGGGCGGAGGGTAAAGCAATGAACTACGGGACGAACTCGAAATAAAACTGCACGAGCAGGATTGCCACTGACGGCTCGTGGGCGCTGCGGAAAACCTTTGGCGGGAGCGGAGGGAGCAGCCGTGGCAGAGAGAGAGAGAGAGAGAGGGGGGGGGGTGCAGAGGTGCAGGGGAGGCATGCAGTCAGGCACTGCGGATGAAGAGCCGAGAAAAAACAACAAACTTGTTCGGTATCATTCCAGACGAAACAAAACGAAACTATCGGCCATTTTTTAAAATTATGTTGGTCTCTCGGCAACGACCTCTTTGCCTTTTAGAGCAAAATTTTCCACTTTGGTTTTTCCAAGCAATAACGATTTGGTTCGTCCAAAAACAACAAGTGGAGGACAGACGCTGCGCCGCTGCGGGCCGTACGTGCCGCCCGGTGAGCCGCCCACCCGACCAATGGTCCCCCGGGAGTTTGAGAGCAAAGGGCGTCTTGTTTTCTTTCACTTACTTCTCTCTTACTAAGTCCCCTCCGTCCTGACGGGCACGCCGCGCGCACACACGCGCACACCCCCGCACACGACGGTAGGTCCACACAAGCGCGTCAAATATTGACAAAAGTGATCAACTTGAACGCCACCAGAACTCCGCTCGCTCCATAGAGAGAGAGAGAGAGAGAGAGAGAGAGAGAGAGAGAGAGAGAGAGAGAGTGAGAGAGAAAGAGAGAGTGAGCGAGGACTGAGGACAAGGGCCCTCTCCACTCCCCGTACAATGGGGGGACTTGCCCCCGGGTCCGCAGCATTCCGGGTTCGCTCCATCTCGCCAACGAAAATTGAGGAGGTACATTAGATAACATTAAATAGACATCTGAGAATCTGTTTGATATCCAAAATGTTTTAACCGGAATGCTTTGAAGATAATTTATTGAAGAGTGCGGTCGGCCCTGGGATCTCAAAACACATGACATTCTGATAGTAACTGGAGAAGATACGAGACGAGGTGCTCGCAGTGGCTCGGCCACAAAATATCTTTCAGGGAAGGTCATGTAGCCCACCGCAGTGTCGGAACTCTTGGCGTTAAAAATGAGTGTGACTCGGATCGTTAGTGCCACTGGTGTTAAAGTGCACGGAAAACAATTAATGCGCTTCCGCGCGTGTCAGGCACTTTGTGACTGGCAGCGCGAGCCCGCGCCCCGCGCCTCCGCGGCCGGATCTGCTGCGCTGCATGCTGCCAGGTCCACGTGGGCCGCGGCGGGGCGGCGCAGGGCGGCGCGGGGCTGGGGTCGGGTCGATGCTTGGGATTGTGTGTTGTCATGCATAAAGCCTGGGGGCTGAGCGGCCGCGAGCCCCGAGCCGCGCGCTCACACGGTGCGCGCCGCTCTCCATGAAGAGAGCAGCGGCGGTGCCCCGACCGCGCCTGCATGCACGCGGCTCACTCGAGCCCCCGCTGCGCTCCGCCGCCGCCGCCGCCGCCGCCGGCCGGGGCCGCTGGGGGAGCGGCCCCACGGACGCGGCGATATGGATGGGATGCAGCCAGGATCGGCGCGGGGATCGGCTTCGGGCTAGGTGAGGTTAGGTTAGCTGGGTGAGGTCAGGTATGTCAGGCAGGGTCAGTTAGATAAGGTCACGTCCGGTACAGACTGCCACGGCATCGCCGAGCCCCTGCGAACAGGGGGGTAGGCCAGCCCGCACGACACGCGCGCGTTGCACGTGTAGCGATGGCCTACGCTGCAGGCGCCATGTTAATGCGTCGGGTTCGGTATGGAAACCTTCCCGACGTCGTGGCACGTACTTCATGGACGGTCCCTCAGGAGGTTAGAGGTGAGCGTCTCCCCGGGGGACAGCGGTTTCTGTGTCACGTGGTCACCGAGCAACGGCGGCGTGGCCCCGGGGCCCGGAGGGGGGTGGGGCTCAAACCTTAGCTTTACTTTTCTCGTGACAAGCGCCATGGACCGGTGCACCCTAGGTTACACCGCCCCCTCACACACACACACACACACACACACACTCACCGAGGGCATGAGCTGGTCCGTGCTGCGGACGCGCGTCACCTTGTTCTTGTACAGGTGCTTCTTGACGAACTTCTCCACGTTCTGGTTCCACTTCATGAAGCTGACGTAGGCCATGTACACGAGGAACAGGATGAGCGCCTCCCACCAGTAGATGAGGTTGTCCTTGAAGAAGTAGATGAGCGCGATGAGCGAGATGGAGTAGAAGCTGCAGTCGCGGAACAGCGGCCACCACGTGAGCGAGAGCACGGTGCGCGAGAAGAGCGCGCACATGCCGATCACGAAGAGGATGTTGAACACGGCCGAGCCGACGATGGTGCCGATGCCCACGTCGTCGAAGGACACGAACACGCCGATGACGCTGGTGAAGAGCTCGGGCGCGGAGCCGCCGGCCGCCATGAAGGTGGCCCCCGCCACGTCGTCGGCGATGTCCAGCTTCTCGATGATGACGTCCAGCGACGGCACGAAGAACTCGTCGCACACCACGGCCAGCGCCACGAACATGTACACCAGGCCGAGGATGTGCAGCGCGATGGCGCCGTTGCGCTTCTGTTCCATGGTGAAGATGTCGTCCGGGAAGAGCGGCGCGGACGCGTTGGCGGTCTTGTTGTCGTGATGCTTCGCCGACGCGTTGTCGCCGCGCGGCGGCACCGGCCAGTCCACGAAGCCCGGCGGCGAGTCGCTGGACATGTCGTCCTCCTCCTCGGCCGGGTCCACGGCCGGCGGCCTCAGCTGTCCCGGCGGCGGCCTCGGGTTCCCCGGCGGCGGCGGACCCACCGGCGCGGCGGGCGCGGGGGGCGGCACCTGCTCCGTGTGGCCCTGGCCCCCCGACGATGACGGTCGGTTGTGGTTGCTCGCCACGGTAGTCGCCATCATGACCACGACCAGCCACATCCACCTGGAGATGGGGAACCCCTTCCGCCGCCCGTTGTTGGCGCCCTTGTTGGTGTGCCCGGGGTGTGGGCCGGCGCCGGGGCCCCTGACCCCCCTGAGCCTTGTCCTGGGGCCCGCAGGACCATCGGAGCCCTCAGCCGGGACGAGCCCGCACCGGCCGAGCCTTAAGGGGTCGGCCATGGTGTGGTCCGAGGGGTCCGAGGACTCCGAGGGCTCGGCGGGGTCCCCGACGTCGGGGCACGCCCTGCACGCCCGGAACGCCCTCCCGGCATGACCCCGGCCGGGGCCTGGGCCTGGGCCTCGGACCATGGCCCCGTTCACGCGGACCTAGGCATGGTCTCGGCCCTGGCCTCGGCCTCGGCCTCGTCTGTGTGGCCTCGGCGGCGGCAGGCCTCGGGCTGGGCAGGCGGCAGCGCGGCAGCGCGGCAGCCCAGAGCGCAGCGCGGCGCAGCGGCGCAGCACCGGCCAGCACGATCCGCTCCGCACACGAGCGGCTCTGCTCGATCACTGAGGGAGGCATGGCCGGGCACAGCCGGGGCACAGCCGGGGCACAGCCGGGGCACAGCCGGGCCGGGGCATGGGGGCGCCTTGGCTCGCCGCCGTGCCGTGCCGTGTCGTGCCGCGCCGTGCACGCGCCGTGGCGCGCGCGCGCACTCCACCCTCCCGGTCTCCTGCTCTCACCCCCGCCGCCCGCGCCCCCGCCCCCCCCTCGGTCGATACGACCCCTCCGGGCCCCTCCGGGCCCCCGAGCCTCCGGGCCTCCGGGCCTCCGGGCCGGCCCCCCACGCGCCCGCCAGGCCCGCCACCCTCAATCCCCTCACTGGCCCCCTCGCAGAATAAGTGTCCGGCAGGAGGGGGCAGGGGGCGCCTTCCCCCCCCCCTTCCCCCCAGGGATCCCGGGCCCCCCCCCCCGCTACTCGCTGCCAGATAGGGACAGGCGGGACGGGACGGGAATCCACGCGCAATTGGCGTCCAGAGAAGCGGCAGCGGCCGGGCCTGGCGGGGCCTGGCGAGGCGCGGCGGGCCGGAGGAGCGACGCCACGCCACCGCCGGAAACTATTGATAGACGAGCTGCGCCGGCACGCCGCCTGTCCTCGGCGCCGCCTTCCCGACAGCGCGCCGTGGCTGACGTCACCGCTTCGGGCTTCGGGGAGGAGGCCAGGCCCCCGCCACCCGCACTGCACTCGGCTGCTTCATAGAGTGCGACAGGATCGCGAAATGAAAGCAGAAGCACGGCGCGCGCTGCGTGGGCCGCGACTCGAGCCCCGCCAGGCGGCCTCTCCTCCCTGCGCGGGGGGTCCCGCCGCGGCCCCGCCTCCTCCCCACCCTCAACTCCCACCCGCAGACGCCCGCCCCCGCCCCCCTTCCGGCGTCTTGGCGGCGTCCCGCCCAGACCTTGCTACTTGGAGCAAGCGTACGCACTAGTGAAATCCCAGGCAATCCGCCGTGGCGTGGCACTGCGTAGAGCCCGTCCCCGCCCCCAGCCACCGGCGCCCCGGCCCCCCGGCCCCCCAGCTCCCCCGGCCCCGCGGCACCCACGCCCGTCAAGTCCAGCCCGCCCGCCGGTGTCGCCGCCCGCTGAAGAGCCCTGCGGATCCCCCCGCGGGGTCCGCGGGGTCCGCTGGCGTTACACGCCGCGCCCGCCGTGACGCAGGAGCGCTTCCCCGAACAACACGTCGCATAACGCACCGCTGCGCGGGGCCCGGCCCGGCCCGGCCTGTCATTTCAGGCCTCGGCGCGGGGCGAGGACGCCTGCAGGGTAGGCAATTCCCACTGCTCCGGACGCGCGTGTCGTGCGGGCTGGCCTACCCCAACACCCGCAGGCGCTCGGCGTCCCGTCCGCGGAATCATTAAGTCAGAGAGAGAGACAGAGAAGGGGGGGGGGGCTACGTCCCTGGGGTCTACCTTATTGCTGAAGTCCCTTTCCGGCTCCGCGAAGACGCTTTTTTTTTGTTTTGACAGTGGAGCCACCACCAGGCCATGGTGTGCGGCCAAATTCCGAATTCATTGTCCGATAATGGCCATGGATGGTACTACAGAGGGAGGGTGGGGGCGGGGCGGGGCGTGGCGGCCGGGGCGGGCCCCACATCGGCGGTGCTGTTCGGCCGGACCGGCGGCGTTCGGTTCGGCGGCTGGAAAGGCGATAAATCAAAAGCGATCCCGTGCGCTCGCCGCCGCCCCATGCCAGTTCTGATCCCCGACCAGGTCCCGGCCCCAAATCGGCTAGTGTTCCAATCGGGCGTCCCGTAATGGTGTTCCAAACGACAGCGTCGTGGAGGCGTGCTGGCCAAATCGGCTAATTCAATGTGCTGGGGGGGGGCATAGATGGTCTCGAAAAGGTTAGGTTAGGTTAGGTTGTGCGGTTGTGTGTGTGAGGGGGGGGGGGGTGTCGTGCTGGTTGCCTACCCCGAGCGGCACCCTGTCGCACATTGCCAGCCATTGAGGTGGTATAGGGGACTGGATGGCCAGATAACTCTGTGCCGTCAGCCCAGTCAGTCACCGCAGCACCATAACCCTTACATTGACCACCGTTTATGTACCGCGTGAATGGCCAGTGACTGGGCTGAGAATCATTCATAGCAAAAGCGGGTCGCGGCTCGAAAACAACGACAAACACCTCGCTTGTGTGTACTCAGTTTGCGAGTCTGCGTGGGGTATAGCAGCGGCTGCGGTCTCTCGCTGGCCGGGGTATCGACGAGGAAGGCCAATGGCCAAGTCCGGGGTACCGGCAAGCGTATGGCGAATGGCCTCGTGGGTCTGGTAGGTGGTACGAATTGGTTTGTGTCAAAGTAACTGTCCGACATGACACCAGTTGGTTTATTATTACACATAATTCGTACAGCAAAACGATTGGTAACTATTTGTAATCATAACGCAGATAAATAACTTCTCTTCATTGGACCGTGACCACATTTCTACATGTAAAGAAATCTTGTTTTTGTTACATCGTCTTCCAGACACATTTCGAAAGCGAATGTCTGGGTGGTGATCTTCAATTCAACACAACATTGCAAGTTCCACAAACTTGATACAGTCTTAACAAATACACATCACTGGAATATAAAATAGATTTTCTAGCCAGCTAGTTACTCACTTTTCGCGTTTTTTCATATCACAGAGCCTTTACTACAATAATTTATCAATTGAAAGAAACTAGTATCACAAAATCTAATAGCAGGCGAGGGGAGAGTCGCACGGAGTGGACGTAAATAAATATGACTTTGACCTCCGGGGAGCAGAGGAAGGCTGCGACGTGTGCGAGGGGCGGGCCAGGTCGCAGGGCGCAGGTGCCGCAGGTGCCGCAGGTGCCGCAGGTGCCGCAGGTGTCGCAGGTGCCGTAGGTCTCGGACCGCTCTCCGCGGCCGCCCCTCGCACCACCTCACCTATCTCTCCCCACCTCACTGCTCACCTAAGACACACTCAATTCCGAGTCCTCTGGTCGAGCAGACTTTGCGTTTCTCGGCAACTCTCCTTGTTACAACCGCCGCGTCGTCAAGTAGGCAGGGTCAAGAGTGCGGGAAGCGGCGCCTGTCGCCGGGGCTGTCGCTGTTCCGCCGGGGCAGAGGCACCTCAGTTGAAGGGCAGGAAGGAGCTGAGCAGGTTGGACACGGAGGACGCCGCCGAGTAGCCGCCTGCCTCCTCGTACCGCGCCTGCGCGTGGAAGCGCGCCCTGCACCTGCCGCTCCTGCACACACACACACACACACAGGGCGTCAGCACTCTCATGGCCAGGACGCCGTCGTGGGACGCCGTCGAACACCACCGCCGCCGCCTCACCTGTCGTCCACGTCCTCGGGGAAGCAGGGCCGCTTCTCCTTGAAGCACGTCACCTGGGCCACGTTGAAGTAGAGGGCGCCGATGAGGTTGGCCGTCTCGGAGGCCACGGACCGCAGGCACCGGCGGAAGCGGGCGTCGCAGTTGCAGTGGGACCTTCCGGCGGGGAGACACACCCGGGTCAGCTCAGGGCAGCTCAGACGGAGCGCACGGGAGACAAGAAGCAAGGGCTCACTTGGTGAAGAGGGCGTTGTTGCAGAGGCCCTGCACGCAGTGGCCCGCCTCCAGGACGGCGGGGCAGTGGTCGTGCTCCCGGCAGCACGCGTCCTCCGCGCGGTGGTAGCCCAGGTCGTCGTAGTGGAGGGCCCTGTTCCCGGGGCCGCACCAGTTCGTGCCTGGGACACAGCGAGTAACCATGACCACCCCGGGCCGCTTATTTTTTTCTAAGAAGGAGGGTCTTGTTTTCACAGGTCAGGGTGACAGCCCCCCCCCCCCCGCTCTATCCCTCTCATTCACTCACTCTCTCTCTCTCTCTTTCTCTCTCTTTCTCTCACCGGGGTAGATGAAGCCCGGCTGGCCGCGCTGCCCGTGGTCCCGCAGGCCGTCGTCGTGCTCGTGGCAGGCCTGCATCAGCGCGTCGAACTGCTCCGGGGAGCTGAGCCGCACACGGCGCGGGTCCGACGTGGCCAGCTTGTACCGGACGGCCTCCCTGTCCTGGAACAGCGTGCAGGTGTGCGCGTCGCCGCGCAGCTCCATGACGCGGCCGCCGTACGCGTCGGCGACGAGCAGGGTGGCGCCGCAGCCCGGCAGGCAGCAGCAGGCGGCCGCGGCGGCCAGCAGCAGCGCCTGCAACAGCGGCCCGGTACGGTCAGGTCAGCGGCTCCGAGCGCCCGCGAGCGCCGGGGTAGGCCGGCCCGCACGGCACGCGTGCGCGCGGGAGTCGGGGCTGCCTACCCGGCGGGCGCCCCGAACCCGGCCCACAGCCGCAGCAGCCGTTCCCATGCGGAATCAAAGGAAACAGTGAGGACGGGCCGGGCGCATCTTGTTTCCTGATTCCACCGGTAAAGGCGAGGCGGGAGTGGTGGGGGTGCGGGGCGGTGACCGCCAGGTGCCGGCAGTGCCGGGCCCGGGCCGCCGGCGGAAGTGTGCGCGTGCGTGAGGGCGGAGAGGACCACTCGGGAGGCGACGGCGACGGCGACGGTACGCGGATGGAGAGCAGAGGCTGCGAGTGGCGGACACTGACCGCTGCTGGCCGCTGCTGGCCGCTGCAGAGAGGCGGGCGGGGCGTGGACGCCTGCCAGCCACGCCGGACACACAAGGTCCCCGCCGGTCCCTGCCGGCCCCTGCCACCGCTACGCGCTGCGAGGTGAAGGCGCGGATAGCCGGCGCGCCGCCGCGGTACATGCAGAGTGGGCGCCTGCCGGCGGCTGCGAGGTTCCCACGGCGGGGTGAGGCAGGCGAGGCGAGGCTGCCCGGCTGCCACCCCGGAAGTGCGCGGACGGAGCGAGGCCGAACAAGGGCGGCTCGGAAACCGAGCAAACCAAGAATTAAAATTACAAATAGAAATTCACAAAATTGAGAGCAAGACTGAGACCAAAATTTGGTTCCGTTACAAAGCAGGCTCGTTACTCAAAATTTTTTTTTTATTAAAATCCTCGGCTCCGGCCCGAAAGCTTTTAATACGGGGATCGGCCCCGGCGGGCGCAGCGGCTTCGGCGGCGGCGGCGGCGGCGGCGGCGGCGGCGGCGGCGGCGGCGGCGGCGGCGGCGGCGGCGGCGGCGGCGGCGGCGGCGGCAGCGGCACGACGCTCCGTGGGCGAGGCGCGCGGCCGGCCTTGGGCCTCGCCGCTGCTGCCGCCGCGGCGGTGGTAGCGGCAGCGGCGGCAGCGGCAGACGCTTTGATTCTTTTCACTTCCGCGGTCGCGGTACGATCTGTCATGCGCTGGGGAACCGTACGGGCCGGCGGACACCGCGTGGGGTAAAGCGCCGCGGGCCGTGTGCGTGTGCGTGCCGCCTGCGTGTGCGTGCCGCGCACTGACTTGGGGGCACTCCGCGGCGCGGCACGCGGCACGCGGCACGCTCGTGGGACCATGCGCCGCTGGAGGTAGGCAGCGCTGGCAGCGCACACCCGAAATGTCTCTCCAGGGCCTCTCGCCGCGGCAAGTCCCTGCTGCTGCTGCTCCTCATATTAATTGAACAAGTCGCGCCAACACGCCGGTATCGCCGCCGCAGCCCGCTACTGGTGTTTGTCCGGCCGTGTGCCGCCCGCTTCCGCCGTGCCGGAGTGTGTGTGTGTGTGAGTGTGTATGTGTGTGTGCAGCAGGCTTATCTCCTGACGGGCCGGGACGTGTCTGGCCGGGTCAGTGGATGCGGATGGGGCGCGGCCTGCCTCCGCAAACACCCGCACCTCGCCTTACCTCACATCACATCACATCACACCACCCGAGGACCCGAGGACCCGAGGGGTTTGCAGCTCCATCACTGTCCCAGAAAAATTATTGATTCGACAAAAATCTCGTTGAATCAACCATAAATTTGGATCGTGTCAGGGGGTCACTAAATGTTAGTGAGAAATATGAATGAGCTCAACTGTTTTGTTCAATTTTTTTTTTGATACAAAAAATTTAACCGATCCGAACAAAATTTTGGCTCTTCTGGAAACGACGTTATTTTTTTTTTAGGGTGTTCCCCTACCAAGACAATGTCCTAATCTAGAACACGGGATAAATCCGAATTCGCCTTTTTACCATTTTTAAAAGTGCTATTATAGTGTTTACGTACATGGAATTTGAGAGCACATTTCTCGGGAACGCCATAAAGAATGCCCCCCCGCAATACCCCCCGGAGCACACTGAAAGTCTTGGACCCCGCTATAAATCACGAAGTCGGGTCGCTGAAGTTGAGAAGAGATCAAGAAACTTCGAATGAGCAAGAGAGCCGGGCGGGGCGGCGAGTCGCGAGCTCGTCGTGGCCGCGGGGCCGGGCCGCCTCTCTGTCGCGGTCGACCCCGACTTCTGGACGTCCGCCCCGAGCCCCCCCGGGACACTCCCTTGGCTTGCTTGGGAGAGTAGGCCGTGGAGTCACTCGCCCCTGCCGCCGCCGCCGCTGCCGCCGCTGCCGCCGCCCGCACAAAGTCACCCCAACAGTGTTTAACAGCCCAAACACCGCGCCCCGGCTGCGCAGGGGATTTAAGGCGTATCGTAGCGCCGCGCCGCGCAGCTCGGCCCCCGGCCCCCGGCCCCCGGCCCCCGCCCCGACGCATCGCGCCTCGGCGATATGCCTCTGCCAGGGACCGCCGTGCCGTGCGGGGACGCAGCCTCGAACCCGACGAACTCGTGGAGAGGGAGGGGGGGGGGGGGGGCGACGCCTCCGAAAAACGTCGTGTAACGCGGAACGCGTGTCGCGCGCAGCAATGTCCCCGCCGATTCGCAAGATAATAGACAACTCTGCTGCTGTTGTTGTTGTCTCTGTCGGAAGCGCGCCGCGGCACGCGGCAGTGCGGGAGACGCAGACGCACAGTCGTATGTCAGCTGTCGGCGGGCCGCGGCGGCGGTCTGCCGGCCGCGGAAAGCGAGGCGAACAGAGTGCGAAAATGTGGTTCCGCGACTGACGACGGACGCACCAAAAGTAGCGAGTCTCCCACACACACGCACGCCTCGCCACGTATGAGAGAACGAGCCGCGCACAGCCCTTCTAATCCCGATGCCGGGCGGTACCCCCCCCCCCCCCCCCCCCCCCCCCCCCCCCCCCCCCCTCATTCCTCCACAGAGTAGTAGTGAATTACGGTAGGAAAATACCGCTCGCTTGCTCTTGTTCGTTACAGCCAGACAAAAGAACGAGTGCATTCATTCGAAAACAAGCGGCTGCAGCGCCGGCGGAGGGGAGGGGAGGGGAGGGGAGGGGAGGGGAGGGGGGACCAGTTTGGCCACACGAACAACCCGGGGGGAGCCGCGCCGTCGTCGCAGTACAGACAACCACCCGACCCAATCAACGCCCCCCCCCCCCCTCAGCGTCGGCTCTCCGCACAAACGCTTCGGTTTCTGAATGAGCCCGATCCTCCCTCTTTTCAATCGCACCGCGCGGCGCGGCGCGGCGGACTCGCCACCTTTCCCTCCACTGTTTGTCTAACCGGAACGCCCTCCGGCCGTCCGAAGGCGGGGCGCCATCCAGACGGAGGCGACGGAGCGCCACTCCCAGAAATAAACTGTGCGCTCGATTTGAGCGCGGGCCAAGCGTGCTTTATGCGTCCCACACAGGCGTATTATGCTTATGTGTTCATGTTCGTCTCAAGAATACTTGTCTTACAGGCATCAAGAAGTGCTGCGCAGGGTCAGTTATACAGGAACTTGACTGACGCAGCTGATGCTTGAGTCCATAAAAATCCACAAAGTACACAAGTACACACCGTACACAAACAAGATTAGCATCGAAATCACTTCTCTTCCTTTTTTATTGAAGTGCGCCGCGGGCGTCAGCTTCACTGCCGACACATTTGTAGTGACGAAGCACGAAAGACGACTAATTGCGCCGCCGTCTGCCTGGGCGGCCAACTCGTCAAACTGTTCAAATTTTCGCCAACGCAGCTCGCACGGCCACGTCCCGGGCGAGGCGGCGGCATTGAGGTTCGCGGAGGCGGCGCTTAGCGCCTGCCGGGTAGGCAGCCGCCGGCTCCTCCGTGCTCGAGTGCCGCGCGGGCCGGCCTACCCCGGCATTCGCAGGCGCTCCCCGCACCCCGCGTCAGCGCCGCGAGCCTCTGCAGTCGCGCACCGCTCCCGCCACCGCCACCAGTGATGTTTCTGCACGTAGGTACCCAGCAGCCAGCAGCCAGCAGCTCTGTTGCTCGCCCGGCCCGACGCAGGACGCAGGACCCCTCTGGGACCGTGCCCTCGGCCCGGGCTCGCTGTTCGCCGGCCCTGACTGCCCTCACCCGGAGACTCCTCGCTGCTCCGCGCTCCGCAGGTGGTCGCGAGGGGAGCGCGGCGTGCGGTCTGAGGGGAGGACTCGGGGGCTCGGCTCGGCCCGGCTAGGGCTCCTCCAGTCCTCCCTCCTGCCCTGTGCCGAGTACGTACCGCTAGCGCCCCGTGCCGCGACGCTCGCATGTCGCCGTGCCGCAAGTGGTTGTGGTGGTTGTGGCGGCTGTGGCGGTGTGGAGGGTGTGTTGTTGTGGCGCCCGCGCTGACTGCTACATGGGACTGAGCGGCGAAGCGGCGCTGAGCCCCAACCAAGCCTCCCTGACGACGCAGAGCCCGGTATAGCCCGCGCTGCTGCAGCCGCCGCGCGGGCACAGGGGGCGGTGGAGGGGGCAGCGGTGTGCGGCAGGGAGGGGGGGGGGGCGGACTGGATCGATGCAATGCCCAGTCCAGCCGGGGAGGAAGCAGGAGAGTCAGGGGTCAGAGGGGATGTGAGGCACCCACCGTGGCGGCCGGTGTGGGGCCCGCATGCCAGCAGGCCCGCGGCATCTCCTCGTAATGGCGCGTGTCCCAGCATCGTTCTTTCGTCTTGTTTAATGGGCTTTAAATTTTTCAATTTTTGTGACTTGAATCGTCTTATCTTATGACTTTCCTTCATTCATGGTGCGAAGCATGTTAAATTTTACTTTATGTATTCCCTGTTGACGGCCAATAAATTGTTTTTTTTTTGTTCACTTTTCATTTTGTCAAATGAAATGTTGCGTTTTTACGCAAAACACACCTTTGGGACAATTTGTAATGATGGGACAAATTGTACTATGCAAGACACAATTCGTCTCATAAATATGCTGCAAGTTGTATCTCAGTTATGTTCTGCTCAAAAACGCAACTTTCGTATTTTTTTTTAAAGTTTGATTGAAAATTTGGCAATGAATATACCAGGCGATTCAGTAACGCCGCGCATTCCCTACGGATGGGATGGGCAACCCCTCGAGGTACCATCTCCGTCTCTTTCCGGCTCAGCACGCATGGCACGGTACCCTGCGGTCTAGCCCTAGCTTGGAGAATGCGCGGAATTTTTAAGTTCCCTCGGTGTATATTGTCTTTTCGGGTTCATAGACTCTCAGGTGTCCCCACGAAAAACAGAAATGTTTTCGCCCTCTTCTGAAGCCTCACTGCACTTGGTTTTGGGCCGTCGCACCTGCATACGAATTGTACGAGTTCCTGCGCCATGGGGAGGCCCCGGCCCCGGTCACGGCCAAACGCATGGGAGTGTGACTTCCTTTTGTTCCGCAGCGCAGCTCTCCCAGAACACTCGTTCTGCACCCTTATTCCCATGCAAGCTCAAGGACGCCGCGGCCCACAATGCATATCCTGTATTGTTTATTTATTGTGCTCCATTACTCACAAATTATGCCCCCCCCCCTCCCCCTCCTCTTTCTTCCCCACCCATCGCCATCATCAGTGAGTGCTTTTGGTGAGGGTATTGGTGTGTTATAAGGACAAGAAAAACATGAAATGCATGATGTAATCAATATACTTCTTTATTAGAAATCTTACAAACATCATGTCTGTTGGGCAAAGTACAGTACAATTATCACATAGCTAGTTTTCTCTAATGCCTGAAGACTTCCAATGTTGCATGGAATACAATTTGTTTGTAAACATTGGTGAAAAGAAAAAACAAAAACAAATCGAAACAATTTTAAAGAGGCCAAATATACAATTTGTTACCCTATTATAAATTAAATCTAGTATAGTCATTTTTGTTTTCATAAATATACATCTATAGTGTATTAAAAATAAAAATTCAGTAAAATACCAGCCTTCCGGTTGGTACCAACAGGTTGAGTGATATGCCGCGCTAGTGGACTGCCGGCAGACTGAGCGCGACGTACATCCCATATCATATCACACAGCCACAAGCCAAAAGACACTTACATCAATAAAATTGGAAAAGTCAAAAAGATTACAGCTTCAAACCAGATAAGGTGTTAACAGTTACGTTTCGGCCTGTCCACTCGTCTCCTCCCTTTTTTAGACAGATTGACTCTTACAAATAAATTATTCCAGCTTTCCATGCAGAAATTTAATTTTAGCTCACATTGTATAGATTCAATTAATTAAAATTAAAATGCAAAGGGCCGATTTTACCTAAAAATATGATTATACACATGAACAATGGACATGGTGTACTATTCTTGAATTGGAGCAGTTAGAAGACAAATAAACTGAACTTCTGGCAAAACAAATGTTCCATAAATACCAAGTAATACTTCAAAGCTAAACATGATTGCAATAAAATCAATTAAAAGTGGTTGTTTACAACAAGCCCAAAATACTTTGCATGCTTTCTGATTTACCAAAAGGGTTTGATAAGAGTCCTGAGTTAGCTGTGATCACAAAAGTCATTCAATAAAGTCTTCAGATTCACAATTTTTTTTCAACATTTTCAATGCAGAAAGGCGCAATGATGCCGAAACCACGGCAACAACATTGCATAATACAGAAACCTCAAGACACCTGCATTGAAAGTGTTAAAAATCAAGTTGCCTTCACAATCAATTTGCACATCCTAAAGGTCTTAAGTAGTATTCAATTGGTAATCTAAATATTTAAATTTTTTCATTTGACAACCAAGCACTGAATTTATTTGGGTTCTGAGCACTTTAATAAGTAGCCATAGATAAAAACTTTCTGGAGAAGATTTAAACTTGCTTAAAGTTATTATTATCATAGAGACTTTGAGCAGCCAAAACCTGGCCCTTTTCTGGAGTGTATACAAAGAAAGTGGGACTAGTACTCCAGATGATAAAGCATCTGGGAGACCACCACAATATATGGACTGCAGAAAAGAGCCACATTTTGGAACTTTAAAAACACGAAACAATAAATGACGAGATGTAACAAAAACTGTTTTAATAGAAATATCATAAAAAAAGACTTACAAACTGGATACTATGATTCAGCCTCCCTACAAATTAAAAATATATGTAGATTGACCAAAACAGTACACTTAAGAAGACAGGTAAGTTAGTAGCAAAACATTCGGCCGTTTACAAAAAAATCACACAGAAGCAAAAATATCAAATTCGTACATCTAGGACTAAAAAATTGAAGCAGGATCTTATATCACGCAACATTTTCTTGAACCTTCCTGTTAACACTATAATGTAGTTACTGCTTCTGACTCCATTTTTCTTGCTTGGTATCAAAACATTTACAGAGATTTTTCATACATACCACTACCAACAGAATTTCACGTTCACTACAAGCATTCTTGCACATCATTTTCTCCATTCAGTCATGCACTCATTCATCCACTCATAGCACATACAAACAAGCATACAATTGTCTCTCACTGTGTGACTGTGTGACAGTCAAAGTATCGGTGGATCTCAAACTTAAACTTCAAATATTGATCATATTTGTACAAAAGCTAACTAGTGGCATTTTTTGACATGCCATAAATAATCCATTATCACAGACATCTGTACTTCTTAAACTTGCACACTTCTGAGTACGTATTTTGATGTCTCTTCAGCATTTTGCCACCACACATCACATGCAGAGAAGCATGTCACAATGTGTTGTTGCACTTGGGCCACAAACAATGAAGGCACAACACTCATAATTACGCACCACAACAATTTCTTCCTTTTGAAAAACTGCGTAACGGCAATAAATGTCCCGCACAGTAGGTGTTGAAAGCTAAGAATGACAACACTTGTCACTTCAACAGTTCAGTATTGCAGCAAAATGGCACAATTGCGACCAGAACTCCATAATTTCGAAATTGAGTTCTTGCATCCACAAGCTTGGAGAGGTGTAATGGCAAAGCACCGATGGCAGTGTTTAGATCAACTGAGCACCAATCCAGAACTCAGCGATTTTGAGAAAGTGGCACATAGCCCTTGGCTGGCTCAGGCAGACCTGCCTGATTAGACAGGTTCATGGATGTGCAAAAGTTTTTTGCAAAAACGGGGTATTGTAAAGTAGTCTTCAGAAAATCATTGTGCTCTTCTAATGAGTTTGTGGCATAATGCAAAACTAATGCTTTCAGAGAGCTGTGGATATTATAGGGCTCAGCAAAACCATAACCCCTCTCCGTCTGGGCAATGATGCAGTGATTTGGAGTTCCACCACACCTGAGAAAAAAATTAAAAAACAGCCCATTAATTTATGTTAAGTACAAAGCTGCAAAAGATGCGGTGATTAGATTGCCACTTACTGGATAGAGAGGGCAAATTTATTTGACGTTGAGGATTCCCGAATCAGGAATGTGCCATCAGGCCGTCCAGCTAAGAGTTGATCTGCTTCCATACGAGTGCACTCGGGGGAGAACCAAGTCTTCTCATCATGATGGGGCCAACCATCTGTATCAGTGCAGGATGATGATGTTTCCTCATGCACCAAGAACTTTTGGATCCTTTGATGTCCTACTCCCTGATTAACAAGACGCTGGTGTATCTTGTTGTAAGTGTTTACAAGGACTGTTATCTGTGATCTTATGTTTGTCATTTCTCGATCCAATGTTCTATTGAAAGTTGTTTGCTGAGCAAGATTTGCTACCAGTTGGGCCTTGCTGTCCTCCAGTGACTTCAGACGTTGATTGAGAACTTCAACATTATCATTCAACCTGTCAATAAGAGATTGAATGTTAATCAACTTATTACAAAAGCCAGAAATATAGAGAGCTCAAAGTGAACTTTACATACCCTTTGATTTCATGTGGTTGAGCTTCTCTCTGAAACTTTTCTTGAGTTTTAATTTGTTCCCTAAATAAATTTATTGCCTCCGCAAAGGCATCTAAAGATTGAGTTTTCACAAAAATTTCTTGGGAAGACTTCTTGTAATCTTCTTGGACTTCAGAAAACTGTTTAGACTTATCCTCAAACTCTTTCGTAGTGTCTCTTAGCCTCAATCCTAACTGTTCTATATTTTCTGATGCTGTTACTTCATCCTCCTAAAAAATAAAAAATAAACAATGACAATGAGTTCAAAAAAATATGTCCATAAAGGGAGCACAGTTGGAGAGAAGAAATAGTCTTACCATTTGAAAACGTGACACAGGGAACCTTAACTTGATATCTAAAGTTGGATTGCAATGTAACAAAGAGTTGTTACAGTAAAAATGTATGAGTTCTGGTACTGAGTTAAATTTGTATGGTTCTGTGAAACCATAGCGGCCATTCCTACAGCCGATCTTGATAAGCTTGTTGCTACCATCTTTTCTTAACGTCAGGGTAAACTCCCCTGTCTTATTGGAGGCATCACGTACGAGGAATGTACCATCTGAAGAATCCATCAATTTCTCATTCACTTCCTCCCTGCAAGAAAAGAACAGAAAAAAAAATTGGTTAGAGAGGCAAAGAGGGAAAACAGACGAGGTCCAAAAGGGCACGAAGGTGGGAAAACTCACCGAGATATTTTGCCCCAGTACCACTCGCACTCGTCCAGAGACGGCAGCTCGTTGGGGCCCTTCTCCGACTCGTGTTCGGGCAGGGGGGCCACGACGGTGGGCGACAGGGTCCCCGGGCCCGGGCCCGGCCGCGAGATCTTCCGGGGCGGCAGGGCGGGCGCGCGGGCGAACTCCGGCAGCGTCTCCCCCCACATGCCGTGCATCAGGAGCAGCTCCGTGATCCGGATGTGGGCCTCGGCGTTGTAGACGACTTGGCTGTCGGGGCAGGGAGGGAACATCCGTCAGCAAGGGTCACTACTATTGTTCGTTTCTAATATTCTCACATGTTAAATTTTAAGATTTAATAAAAATGTCTTCTGAACAAATGAGGCACTCACATGATGCGCTCCCAGGGCGGGCGGATGAGCACGTGGCAGAGGCTCTGCACGAGCACGGTGGGCGGCTCGAGGTGGCCGCGGGCGTGCTGCTTCTGGCACATGCGCACGAAGTGGGCCATGAGGTACGACAGCGTGGCGCGGTGGTGCAGCGGCAGCTCCTCCGCCAGCCGCAGCAGGCACTGCGCGCACTGCTCGTCGCTGCCGCCGCGCGACGCCTCCATGAAGCGGTCGTACCACTGCACCGGGATCACCTGGTCCGGCAGCTCGCGCAGGTACTTGTGCAGCACGCTGGCCACCACGCTCGGCTCGTACGAGTACAGGTTCAGGTGGCTCCAGTCGCCCTCGTTGAGCCGGGCGACGAGCGCGGCCACGCGCTCCGACGGCGGAGTCGACCGGTACAGCTTGTACAGGTTGAGCGACTGGTCGTGGGCGGCGTGCGCCTCGAGCGCCTGCACGCACAGCATCACCAGCTTGGGCGCCACCTGCTCGCCCGGCTGGAACTCGGAGCAGAGCGCCACGCCGAACGCCGGGCTGGACGGCAGCCGCTGCAGCCGGTCCACGCGGGGCACGCAGGGCGCCAGGCCCGTCGCCGAGCACGTCCGGTGCGCCACCAGCCCGCAGTCTGCAACGCGACAAAACAACACCGGCACGTCAGAGAGTGGCCTCCGAATATTACGGACAAAAAATGGAGAAGAGAGGGAGGGAGAGAAAGAGAGAGAAAGAGAGAAAGAAGAGAGAGAGAGAGAGAGAGAGAGAGAGAGAGAGAACGAGGCGCCGGCCAGGCGGCGAGGCACGTACGCACGCGGCCGCGGCGGTCATACAGCGCCACACGCCGCCGGCCTTCGCGGGCCGCGGCCGGGCCCCTGACGGCCACCGGGTAGGCAACCCCGCGACACGGCCGCGTGCATACACCGTGCAGCGCGCCCCCGCCCGATCCGATCCGATCCACATCCACATCCACGTCCACGCACCTTGACAGATGAGTCCTTGGTGCTGCAGCCCCCGCAAGAACTTATGGCATTTATCACATCGCTGCAGCTCTGAGAAGCTGTACAGCCGCATGTTGTGGCTGCTGAAGGTATCACAGGAGTTGTCGTCCGGGAGGACGCTCCGTGACTGCAGCTCCTCCACGCACACCAGAATGGCCCGCTGGTGGAACTCGTCCTTCACGCCCATATTCTGCGGAGGAGAAGGAGAAAGGGCGACGGTTACAAGGACAGTCTCGGGGTGATGGTGGTGCAGCGGCGGCGGCGGCGGCAGCGGCCGGCTCTTCCTGATCTAAGGCTCTTCCAGCCTGCATCTTATTGAGGCTTCAACGTCCCACAACGATAGCGTTATCTCAATCTTCTGCATGGGAAGCGAGATACGTGACGAATAAAACTCTTACATTGTCAGAGTTCCTAACGCGCGTTATCAACGACAAGATAATGTGGGGAATCTCGCCCCGCTTCTCTGTGAGTCGATGGAATGAGGCCCGCGTTACTTCGGCACCCGGCCCGCCCGGACCGCCCGGCAAATACTCACCCCTAACTTGTCCTTGTCCAGATGCAGAAGGTCGGACCCCTTCACATCTTTTGATTTGAAGACATCTACGTAATTGTACATATTGAGGGCCGCCATCCACTCCACGACGTTGGCCGCAGTCCATTCCGCAATGTGCTGCACACACAGAGAAACAAAACACAATTAGCCGTGAGCAATATCACCAATCACATTGGGGTCGGAGCCCTGGGCCGCCCGCCCCCGCGAGCCCCGGCTTTGGACGGACGACGTTGTTGCAGGGACACCAAACTATTTCTGTACAACCTAATGAGTACGTAGGCAGGGCCTCTCCGTACCCCCGTCCCGCGCGCCACCGATCAATAGTCCATAGTCGAGGGCGCACACACACACACACACGCACACACACACACACACACGGACTCACAAGAGCACACGACACCGACAAGTCCGTCCGGAACTCCCCGCTCCGCTCCGCCCCGGCCGCCCGCCTGCGCCGACTCACATATCCACAGCCTGCCAAACGGCAGCCCATCGCATTGAAAGCGAAAGGGAGAAAGGAAAGGGAAGGGAGGAGCAGGGTGGTGGTGGTGGTGGTGGCGGCGGCGTCGGAAGGTGGTCGGGGGATGGGGGTCCGGGTCCGGGCATTGCAGGCGAGCGCCGAGCTCCTCTGCCGCCGCGGCTCCTCCTACCCCTGCTGCTCCGGCCCGGCCCTGGGGGCTGGGGGTTGGGGGCTGGGGGTGGCGGCCAGCCCTGGCCAGCCCTGGCCAGCCAGCCCGGACCCCAGCAACAGGAACGGCAACGGCTGCCTCCAAGGCTGCTGCCTCTCATGATGCGCTCCCCACCCCCACCACCCCCCGCGGAGCACAGAGCACGGAGCACCGGCCCTGCAGCCAAGACCCGCGGCCCTGCAGCCCGGCACAGCCGGGCGGGCGCAACGCGGCACGAGGCGAGGCCGAGGCACCCTTGGCGTGACCTCGAGCGCGGGGAGGGCCCCGGGGGAGGGTCCTGCGGGCCGCTGGCACCGCCCGGTGCACCAGAGCCAAGGGCCGAGGGGCCACAGGGTGTCACGGGGGTGTGTCGCGGATGGTCGCCAATGGTCGCGGGGCGGCACAGGGTGCCCCGCAATGCAGTTACTTCCTCTCGCCCACCGCGCACGCACACGAGTCGGGTTCGGAGCAATTAGACAAGGGAGTGCCGGGGCGCGGCGGGGGTGGTTGGCAGAGGGGGTGGCTGCCGCGGAGCCGCGCCGGGGGCGGGGGTGGTGGGGGTTGGCCGGGACCTAGGATAGGGGGTTGCTAGCTGGGCTCGGCTCGATTCGGCCGGGCTCCGCTCGCGTCGGCTCGCCTCGGCTCTCCTCGGCTCGCCTCGGCCGGGGGCCCGACCGTGCCGTCCCGACCCGATGTTGCCAGCCCAGCAACAAAGTCTCACTATCTCGACCCAAAAGCTGGTGGGGCTGCCATTGGGCGGCGGATCAGCGAATGGGCGGCCGGGCTGCGCGGCGGCGGGTGCGGCTCGGCACGGCGCGGAGCGGCGGAGCGGCCGGGGCGCCGCGGAGCCGAGCGCCGAGCCGGGCCAGGCCGGGCCCCAGACCCCCAGCCCAGACCACGCCGCGGAGCACAGCACAGCGCGGGGCCCAGCCGCGCCACGCCGCCCCCGGCAGCCACACACGTGCCGTGCCGCGCCGCACATCGGCAAACCGCGAAACGGGGTCGCCAAAGACGAGCCCAATACCGCCGTTGCCCCCTCCCCCCAAAATATGTACACATTAACTCGAGATAGCACCGGACACGCAGTTTGCAGCCTGCTGCTGGACACACCTCGCGGTGGTCATCCTCATCGGCATGCAGGGGGGAGGGGGAGGGGGGGGGGGGGCGCCAAGGCCGCTTCCGCCCCCCGCCGCCGCGGCTGCCAGTGAATGGGATACGGCACGGTCCCAAGGCTCTCTAGCCGGCCCGGCGCGGCACACACACACACACACACACACACACACACGGCCGGTGCGTGCGGCGCGTGCGCGCGTACCGTAAGTGCCAATGCAGCCCGCGACGCCTCTGCGGCCCGGTCAATGAACCCAATCAACCTCATTCAGCGACGACGGCCGGCGGCGGCGACGGCCGCGCCTATCAGAGCGTGGCGCGGCGCCGGCGGCAGTGTCGTCAGCGCCGTCAGCGTAGGCGCGGACCCACAGGGGGAGGGACAATTACCCCCACCGCCTGAAATGTAGGCAATCTGAAGTGCATTCCGCCCGAAGATAGGCAAAAAACGGTATATTGCCACCCCCCCCCCCTTGAGCCACTCCTAGATGCGCCCCTGCGGCAGCGGCAGCGGCAGCCTGCCGGCCGGCGCCCCGCACAGACGGAGAACCCGCCGCTGGTAATCGATGCTACCGGACACGGGACGCAAACTTATTGAAAAGTAAGCAGGCGGCGGCGGCGGCCCGATTCAAGAAAGGTGAGCCGGCGAGACGATGTACCCCCCCCCCCCCTCTCCCCTCCCCACCTACCCCGGCCGACGCCCGCCCCCTCTGATCTGCTCTGCTCTGCTCTGTTCGCGGAATCCTAGAGGCGGCGGTGGGCGGCGGCGCAGTGCTGCAGACGGCTGGGCGGCACGGAGCGTGTCGCACCGCCGCGGCCGGGAGTGGGGCGTGTTTGTGTAAGTGGGGCCTAGACGCACAGAGCGCCGCTCGTACCGAGAGATAGCGGCCGATCAACCGCCTCCCCGCCCCCGCCTCCCCGCCTCCCCGCCCCCGCCCCGGCGGCGCACTGGCCGAGCGCTACGCGGCGTGCTGAGAGCACCCGCCGCGGCCCCGCCTTAGGGAAAAGTACCGCCGCGCCGCCCTGGCCGGTATTTGAACCCGCCGGAGCGGGGTAGCGTGGAACGGCCCGCCGCCGCTGCCGGCTCTTCGAGAAACGGCAGCTGTTGCCGGCAGCGCGCCAAGCCTAACCTAACCTGACGCTACGCTACGGCCGAGCACAGCGCTGGGGCGGCTGCAGGCGGCTGCAGACAGCAGCAGTCCGGACCGGAGTGCTGCCACGGCTGGGAGTAGGAGTGGGGCCCCGGTGGGGCCCCGGTGGGGCCGCAGCCACCCTCGGCTTCTCGTGTCTTCCACATCAGCACCACACCCGACCGGGTCGAGGCCCCGCTCAAGCCCCGCTCCAGCCACAGCAGCATCAGACCTGGCCGGCGGTGGTATCCGACATCCAATCCAAATCACGCGTCTGTCCGTCTCTCTCTCTCTCTCTCTCTCTCTCTCTCTCTCTCTCTCTCTCTCTCTCTCTCTCTCTCTCTCCCCTCTCAGCCCTACTGACTGTCTCCCTCTTTCATGCCCTCCCCTGCCCGGCCTCGCTACGCCCGCGCACGAAGTATTGCCTTCTCATTCATTCTTAGCCCGTTTTCTCGCGGTGTCCGCCACGCCGCGCGACACAGAACGCCACGGGAGGCGAGGCGACACGGCCGCACGCCGCCACGCCGTGGTCCAACTCGTTCTGAGCAGACGTCGCGCCCCGTCTCTCCCGCCCCGTCCCGTCCCGTCCCGTCCGCACCGACATGTCCGTCGGCCTGCCGTAATGTACGACCGTCCGCCCGTCTCTGTCTGTCCGTCTGTCCGCCTGCTGGCCGAGCGGACGGCTGTGTGCGAGACTCGCAAGTCGAGGTGCCCCCGGAAGATGACGACGACGACGACGGTGGCGGCGGCGCGGCACGGCTCGGGCTGCAGGCGCGCCGTCTCGCGCCGTGGCGCGTCGTGCCGTGTCGTGTCGTGTCGTGTCGTGGCGTGCCGCGTGTCGTGGCGCGCCGCGTCGCGGCTGTTCTCCAGGCGGAGATGTGTGGCAGGCCAAGCGTTTGACCTTGCTCAACGCCAAGGCGTGGCGCGGCGGCGGCGGCCGCGGCCGCCGCGTGGCCGAGAGGCGCCAAGAGGAGCGGCGGACGACACTCTAGCCGCGCGCGCGCACGCCTATGTGTGTGTGTGTGTGTGTGTGTGTGTGTTCGCGGGGGGCATCCGACGGGGTGCCTGGCCGCCGTGTGCGTGTCCTCCCCGGGGCCCCACCCCGCCCCGCTCAGCCCGTCCGGCTCCCTCTCCGACTCTAACACGACGGCTCCCCCTACATTAATCCCCGTATAAAGCTTAAGCACGGCAAACAGCGGGGCCAGCACGGACAGCGAGGCCTGCGCCTGCTGCCGCTCTCTGTTCCACTTTGAGGTCGCGCGAGTGTAGACTGCGGCTGGCTGGGCTGCTCGGCAGAGGGGGGAGGAGGAAAGGGCCAGAGACGGAAAGAAAGGGAAAGAACAGGGAGAGACAGAGGGGGAGGGCGAGGGAGGTGGAGGGGGATGGAGAGAAAGAGGGAGAGAAAGAGGGAGAGAGAGAGAGAAAGGGAAAGAGCGAGAGAGAGAGATACCCCCTGCCGAGCTGGCAACGCTGTCACCGCACAGCCGCGGGGCGTATCTCATTGTTTTGTTCCTTTGGGTCGGGGCGTGTGCCGGGCGTGTGCCGGGCGTGTGCCGGGCGTGTGCCGGGCGTGTGCCATGCGCAGGGAGTGCAAGGCGTTCAGGAGCCCGGCGGGCCACAACGCCACGGCGGGCGCTCGAGCGCGGGGTGCGGCGGTGCGGCGGCTGGCGGCGGCGGTGCGGGCGGAGGCGGCCCCCTCACCCCTCGCCATTATCGCCAGCGGGGGAACAGGACGGCACGGAGTCGGGGGGGGGGGGGGGGGCAGCAGGCAGGTAGCACAGCGTCGTTAAATTTCTTCACGTGCACGCTACGTACTGACAACTTCCTCTGCCGCCTTCCCGGCGACCCCCCCCCCCCCTCCCCCGGTGCGGCGCCCAGTAGTGAACGACAAGACCGAGAGGTAGGGGGGGGGGGGGGGGGCATCGCGGACCCGCGAACACAACGGCGGCATGGCTGCGGCACAGCCTGGGTGTGGCGCCAAGACCACGCCGCCGACGCCGGCCGCGGCCGCGCCGTTTGTTGACAGTTGAATTTGAAAATACGGCGCGCGCGCGACAATGCGAATGCGCGTGGCGCCAGAGGAGAGCGGGCAGGGCGCGGGGTGGGAGGGGAGGGGGAGGGGGGGCGGCCGTGGGGGCCGCGCCGCTGACAGCTAAATTTGAAAATATACACGGCGGCGCGCGACACCCGCGGCCGGCACGCGAACGGCACGCGAACGGCACGGGGGAAGGATTCATGTGCGGACATCAATGCGCCCCGCCCGGCCCGCGGCCGGCCACCGACAAGCGGGAGGAGGGGTTGCTGCGCCCGCCGCGCCGCTGAACTCGGATCGGGGTCACGAGTTATATTCTGTGACGGCCCGCAGGCACCGCCACAGGGCCACAAGCAGCGCTCTCGCGCTCTCTGTCTCTGTGTCTCTCTCTCTCTCTCTCTCTCTCTCTCTCTCTCTCTCTCTCTCTCTCTCTCTCTCGCCGCCGCAGAAGCCAAGAAAATCGCGGCCCTCCTACTCGACACTCGACATTCGGGCCTGGCAAGCTCCCACTGCAGTGCCGCTGGCTGCGCCGCTGGCCGCGCCGCTGGCTGTGGCGCCCGGACTGCAGGCCGGCCCGCGAAGCACGCGCGCGCTGTGGAGTCGGGGCTGCCTATGCGGCGGGGGGCTGACCGAGCACCGCGCACCGCAGGGGCAGGGGCAGGGGCAGGGGCAGGGCGGTGCGTCAGACAGCAGGGCGGGCCCGTCCCACCGTCTCCCTTGCTCTCCCACGGAGTACCCCACACGATAGAGCGCGCGCGCGCGAGAGAGAGAGAGAGAGAGAGAGAGAGAGAGACAGTGCTACAAAACGGCACCGCGTTGTTCGGAATCATCCGGCGGCGCTGACATTCTCATGTTGCGGGCGCGGCGCTGAAGTGACGTCTGCAGCGGGGGCGGCGGCGGCCCGCCACCTCGCGCCGCGCCCGCGTCGTGTCGCGTCGTGTCTACCCCGCCTGGCGAATGGCGCGAACGCATAAGTAAAGACTCATCAGAACATGGCCACGGCGGCACGGCGGCAGCGCGGGTCTGTGGCCTGCGGCGGCGGCGGGCCCCGCTGCTGCCGCCGGTGCCACGCCAGTTCCCGTCACCAGAAGCCACACGGGCAGAAAACGCGCCCGATGCGTCGCCCGTGAGTGTGTGTGTGTGTGTGTGTGTGTGAACACGTCATGCCAAACGGCCCGACGGCGTGCACTTTTACACGCTTCTGCGCACCCTGTGTGTTCCTACACGTGAGGTTGGAGGCCGGAAGGGAAGGGAGGGGGGGGGGGGGGGCTCCGTGTCCCAAACCTCGCGTGAGGTGTACTCCTATCAGGAACTCCCCCGAGAGGAGAGGACAGTCGTCCGTGCGCTAATAAGCGGCCAGATGATTCCGAAAGGTCCGCTTCGTCTCTCTGTCTCTCTCGTACCGCTACGGAACATTCCACGAGTGCGACGGACGCAGGGCGACGAGAGGTCTCGTAGGAATGGTACTGCAGCCCATTTCGGACCTCGGCTGACCACGACAGGACGAGACGCGACGCCGGTAGGAGAGCGCATCAAGGCAAGGCCGAAACACGCCGACATGTCGAACATGGATTCCATGCGCTATCGGGCGAATCCGGGCGAGACAAAGAAATGGACACGTCGAGGGGGCAGGAAGCAAGCAGCAGGAAGGAACGAGTGAGCGAGCTCGAGAGGGCGAGCGGGAGAAAAGGGAGGGGAGGAGGAGAAGGGGTAAGGGGAGGGGGGAAAGGAGGAGCCGCCAAGGAAGCCAATAAAAGTGCGCGGAAAAATTGGACCTTGAGAGTGAGGCGGCGAAAGGGGAGGGAGAGAGAGAGAGAGAGAGAGAGAGAGAGAGAGAGAGAGAGAGAAAGGAGAGGACACGGGGAAGAGCGCGCAGCATTGGAGCCTGAAGGGCCCGCTCGCCTGCCTCGCTCGCCCCCCCCCCCCCCCCCCCGCGGCAGCATCCACCCCGGCCCCACCTGCCCGGGCTGCGGGCTGGGCGCGGACCACGGCCGGGCAGCAAACCTAGCCACCACACCACGCCACGCCACGCCACATCCGCGTCCGTGAATAGTCCCTCAATGAATGACACTGGCCCGGCTGATTGCTTCAAGTGGGAAGGGAGACAAGAGTGGCGAAGCGTGGCGCGGCGGCCGCCTCACGCCGCTCAGCTGTGAGGCCGAGCGGCGGCGGCGGTGGTGGTGGTGGCGGCGGCGGCGGCCGGGCGCGGCTCAGCTGAGTCCTTCCTACTCATCACAGAGCCGAGTCCGGCCGCACCGCGCCGCGCCGCCTCGTGGGGCGTACCTACGGGGGCTCCGCTGTGCTCTACTGTCTCTGCTGTGCCGGGCCGGGCGGCCGCGGAGGCAGCGCAAGGCTGGTTGGCCCGCGTCGGCGGCCGCGGCCCCCGAGGCCCGCGAGGCGCGAGGTCCGCGGACCCGACTCGACCCAGCGGACCCGCGGCCGGGCGGGAACAATCCTTGAGTTTGAAATACGGAACGAAAGGATGCGGCCGGGCCGCGGCACGGCACGGCGGGGCACGGCGGGGCACGGCGGCACAGAGCGCCGCCCGCCGCACCCAGCGCGCCGCGCCGCGCTCGACTTTCCCGCGTTCAAGTGACGAGTCCTCGCCGTCAATTGGCCCTGACAAGCGAGTGGGTTGTGCCTGTGCCCAATTCATAACGCAGGGTTCAATGGGTCCGCCGGGCGGCGGGGTCCGTGGGGGGTCCCGAGGCCGGGGGCCGAGGGCCGCTCCTCGGCCCGCGCCCACGTCCCACACGTGCAGTCTCCTGCCGGCGCCGGAGTCGAAAACTACCAATACTCTCTTTGTCTCAAATGGTCAACCCTGCTCTCGCAGAGAGAAGGCCCGTGCCACCGCCGCCGCGACCACCGCCACCGCCACCGCCACGACCGCCGCAACAGCGCCAGTCGCTCGACCAATCACGCCACTGCGAGGCGAACAGGCGAGCCACGTTGCCAGATGGGGTCGGGCGGGCTTGGTGCGGCGCGGCGTTGCCAGATCGCACCGGGCCAGGAGCAGCAGAGCAAGATCAGAGACGGACGCACTGGCCGAGTGTCTCTCCCCCCCCCCCCCCCCCCCTCTCTCTCTCTCTCTCTCTCTCTCTCTCTCTCTCACTCACTCACTCACTCACTCACTCACTCACTCACTCACTCACTCTCTCTCTCCCTCCCTCTCTTTGCTCTCCTGGGCCTCTAATAATGCGAGGGACTTTTAAAGGTCCGGCACCGCCAGCTACGCCAGCCAGGGAGGACCAGCGGGGGGTCATGGGGGGGGGGGGAGACAACTGCTTGATAAAGCTTCGCCAGCAACTTCGCGACTACTTCAGGGTCACATGGAAGCCGGGCCCGCGTGGCCACAGGCCCGAGGGCGGGGGGCACAGGGCACCGGCTCTCAGACAGAGCACGCGACGGGGCTCTCCCTGGTCCTCCCGGTCCACTTCACTCTATCGCCGTTCCGACCCGACATCTGCCTCATCGGCGATAAGGGCGTGACAATGTGACGGGAGGAGTCGGCGGGCGGCGGCCGAGAGGGAGGAACGGGAAGGGAGCCGCACCCGGCGGGGGGCACCGGGGCACCGGCATGCCGCGGCACCCTCCCCGCCGGTCCCTCGGCCCGGGCCCCAAAGGGTTGTTGCGTCCTCGGGACAAATTAGTGGCGAAGGGAGACGTACAGCACACGCGCGAGGGGGAGTGCTACGGCGGGGGGTGGCGGGGAGGTGTCCGGGGGGTCTAGCCGCGTCCGGCCACCACTGCCTGGCCTACCGCGCCGCGCCCCGAAGGCCCTCTAGGCTCTAAGGTGGACTACACATTTCGCTCGGGCCGGTGGCGGACGATACGCCTCCATCGGACTGGCAGAGAGCCAGTCAGACGGCCAGGCCAGGGCTGGCCGGGCCGGGGAACAGAACAGCAGGAGAAACTACTGGCCGGGACGGGACGGGACGAGCCGAGTGGAGCCGTCCGCCTGGATGGAGAGCGGCCGGGCCGGCGGCGGGCGGGCCGCGCCGAGCCGCGAACCTGGGCAGGGCAGGGCAGGGCAGCGCAGGCAGCGCCGGCCGCGCCGTGGGCGCCAGCCTCAGCAGCAGCGCCGAGTGCCCCGCGCCCCGCGGCGCGGCGGCGGCATGGCGGCGGTCACATCGGGCCGGAGCCCAGCCGGAGCCTGGTGGAAGCTCCCGTGGAAACTCAGCAGCAAGGTGTACACCGAGGTACGCACCGCCCCCGCCCGCATCTCCGGCCGGGCCCCGCCTTTGAATGGCCCTGGAGACCCCTCCATGGACTGTCAGGGGAAGCCGGCCCGGGGGCGCCCGGGGGCGCCCGGGGCCCGGGGCCCGGTGCCGAGGCTGCCGCTGGGCTTGCAGCAGCGGGGAGTAGAAGGGACGGGGCCGCTTCCAAACGCGGCGCGGTCACAGCGGAGGGGGAGGGGGGGGGGAGCCCGACGGGCGTGCGTGTGGCGAATTATTCAACACCGCTGGCTTACTTGAGCGTTTGACACGTACGAGGCACGACACGCGAGCGACACGCGAGGCGCAGCACGCGGCACGGCGCGCACGCCGAGCGGCAGGGTGTAGAAAGCAGCGGCAGAGAACCACCCCGCACCGCCACCGCCGGCAGCGGGGCAGGGAAACCCTAGGCTGAGAATGGATTTGCTCTGGTCCCGGCGGCGGAGCGGGGCGCAGCGGGGCGCAGCGGGGGAGGAAGGTGAGTCGGGCGGGAGGAGGGGGCCCTGAGTTAAGCCCTTTTAAAAATAGGTTGAGTGTGGTCGTGTGTAAGTGAACCGTCCCGCCCGTGCGGGGCCGGGGCCGGGCGGGGGCCGGGCCGCCCTCGCTCCCTACCCTCCGCCGCCGGGCCGCCGTCTGCCGCCGCGCTTCCGCCGGCTAGGCGAGCTCACGGGGGGAGGGAAGGAAGGGAAGGAAGAAAAGAGTCGAACCGAGGCGGCCGGCCAGCGGGAGGCGGCGGCGGTGGTCAAGGCGCAGGGCTGGGACTCGGTGGCCGCGGGCACGAGCAGGCACGAGGAGCCGCGGGCGCTGTGGGGCGCTGCCTCCGCTGCCGGCGGCGTGGCGTGCGCCGCGGAATTGGAACATGTTCCAAATTTATTCCCGCGGGCAGTGCGGGGAAGCGCCGGCCGGCCGGCCTGCCCGCGGCCGCCCCCGGCTGTGGGCTTCGTCACGCTAAGCGTAACAGTGGCACCGTTAAGCATTTGCATAATGACTCCTGCCGCTTCCGAAATGAAAAGGACCCTCGGTGCCGCGTTTCGGAGGCGGCCGCCCGGGAAGCAGCGCCGGCAGCGCGCACGTACGCACGCACGCACGCACGCACGCACGCAGACCCCCAGTCATTACGCGGCCCGGACAACACTTTTGCCTTCCTCACGTCCGGTCCGGGGTCCGAGGGTCCGTCCGCACGCCAGCAGCGGCGGCGCCGGCAGAGCAGGCAGAGCGCGTCCCCGCAGCCCGGAGCCCCCGGGGGTGCCGAGGCCGGGGGCCGGGGGCCGGGGGCCGGAGGCTGGCCCGGTGACAGTTCACTGGCTGCCGCTCCTGCAGCTATGCCTTATTCAGTACACGCAGCTGCTGCTGCCGCTACTCTCTAGCGACGGCCAGCCGCATCCAGTGAGGAACCAGGCGAGAGCGGAGGCGAGGCGAGGCGAGGTGAGGTACAGGTGTATTTCGTGCCTGCCATGCATGAGGGATGAGGTCATGCACCACGCACCCGCCGCGCCGCGCCACGCCGCGCCACGCCACGCCGCGCCCTCGTCGTCGCTGAGCCCTCACCGAGACCTTTCGTTGCCTCCGCCGAGGCCCTGGGCCTGGGCTATGTGTGCGTGTAAGCCCTCCAGCAGCCTCACTCTACGCTCCGCTCCCGTCTCCATTGACGCCAAACTAACTATTATGACATTGACAAAACAAAACGTGGGGGATTTTATGAAAAAAAAAACACGGACCATGGGGGAGGGGCGTTGTAAATTTCTCGCCGTGCTCATCTCCCTCGGCCATAGGCGGCCCTCGGCCAGGTGGTAACCATGGCGACGGCCCGCGGCGTCAGCAGCAGCAGCCCATGAATAACCAAGCGCCCTTTGCCGCCCCCACCCCCTTCCCTTCTCCCGGTCAGTCTCGCACAGCTGATCACGGCCCTGGCAAAAGGGCTTCCCGTCGGCGCGATAAATAACAATTATTATTCAAACCAGGCTAACAAGCTTTATTTGCGTTTTAATGAGTCGCGCGACCGCCGTATCTGATCGGCAGGGGCACGCCGGCACGGCCGCACGACGGCGTCCCCGGACCCGGGACCGGGACCTGGGACCCCGCCACGCTCCAGCAGGTCGGCGGCGACCCGGAGGCCCGGAGGCCGGCCGGCCGGCCAGCCCCACGGATGTCATTCGGATGGGGGACGGCGGAAGCGCTGCCGGCCGCCCTCCCTCGCCTCGACAACCTCCTGGAGAAAACGCCGTGGCCGCCGCTGAGGCCGGAGCGGCGCGGGGCGGCCAGTTCAGTTCGTTCAACTGGGCCGCCGCTTCGCGGGGCAGCAGCAGCGGCAGCCTTGCGGGGGGCGGGCAGGGGCGGGCAGGGGCGGGGCCAGGCTCCCGAGGACAGTGCGTCGAGGTGCGTTAGTTGCATCACCGCCGCCGCCGCCGCCGGGAGAAAGCTGAGCGGCCCGGCGCCGCCAGCATGTCATCCGTGAATAGAATGCAAATCCCGGGGGCGGGGGCGGGGCGGGGGCGGGGGCGGGCACAGCGCATCCGCGGCCTCGAGCGCAGCGCCGGGCAGCAGGCCCAGCCCACCCAGACGCACCCCGGTCTCGAGCGCAGCGCCGGCCCAGGCATCTGCGGCGGTTGCTGCTGTAGTTTATGGTCGGGCGACACCCGGCGGCCGCGCCCGCCCCGTGGGCTGATTTACATGCCCGAGGCCCGGGGAGGGCCCGGCGAGGCCGGAGGGGGTTCCGCTCAGCTGGCTCAGCGGCGGCGGCTGCAGCGGCCGCCCGCCCCGCGCCCGAAACGGAAACCAGCCCACTCGTGCACCCCGCGCCAGGAGCAGCGGCCGCCGGTCCCCGCTGCATCGATGGGCGCCGGAAGCGCTCCCCCCGGAAGTGGCCGCCCGGACCTCCGCCGGTAACAATTAGTGCGACTGCTCGTCTTTGTCTTTGTCACGGGTAGGACGGAGCTGAGACTCGTATCTTTGTCTCTCTCTCTCGCTGCGCGGCAGACGGAGCCACGGAGGCAGAGCGCGCCGGGCGGCGGCGGCGGCGGCGGCGGTGCGGCTGCCGTGACCTCTTCACGTTTCCGCCCCCGGATCCCCCGGATCAGCGTCGGAGCGGTATTTCGTGTGCCGTGGACACACGGGCGGCAGAGGCAGAGGCAGGCGGCAGGCGGCAGGCCGCAGCGCGGTGCTCAGTCAGCCGCTCGTGCCGCGGGACCCGGCCGGCAGCCCAGCCCGGCCCAGCCCGGGGAGGGCCGCGGGGAGGGGAGTGGGGGCTGCCGCGGTACGGGACGGGGACCTGCCGGGACAGCTGGGCTCCAGCTGATTCCAGCCGGGGCTGCCTGGGTGCGCGGCTGCGCTTGCGCCCCCCCACCACCATCGCCGCCGCCCTTCCTTTCCCCTTTGCCTGGTTGCCAAGCGGCCCGAGCGAGCGCCGAGCACCAGGCCGGGTCCTCCCGGGGGGGGGGGGGGGAGGGGCTCAGCTCCGGTGCGAACGGCGGCCGCTGTGGGGCTCCGGGACCTGGGGGGGGGGGGGGGCTGCGGGGCCACTGGATAGGGCTGCGGCCCGCTGGGACTGACGGCGCAGCAGCAGCAAATGTCACCCCGGTCACGAAGGTGAGGAACCTTCGGCACTTGTGGACGACGCCAATTTGCATCCTCCGATCAGGCAGGAAAACGGCCCACTCTTCCCTCCTCGCCCGCCGCGGGCCCCGCACCAGCCATCGGCCGGCCAGCCCGGGCCCCGCACGCCGGTCCGGTCCCATCACCGCCCAATCCAAACACGACCACCGACCGGAGAATGATACGAGCGTAGTCGATCCGCGACCCTCCCGGCGGCAGTCCCAGGCGACCACAGGCAGACGGATTCCAGGTCAAAGCCCCAAATGACTTTGCACACAGTCTTACATTTCTTTCATATTTGGGCCCCCCAAACGTCGTAGATAATATTTTTTTGTAGAGAAAAAAATCGGTATATTTTGAGCAATTGTCTATATTTTATTTGACGTCAACTTGGATCTTGCAGATTTTGATATGGATGTAATCTTAGGCTTGGTACTACTTATCCTGAATGGCACAAAATACCAGAAAAAAAATCCCCCAAATAATTTTCTATGGAATTTTTTTTTTGGAGTCTGAACACCCAAATACGAAAGAAATTTAAGCGTATCATTTGTTGTATTGATGTGGAATCCGTCCGCACCAAGGTCCGCACTGCGTCGGTAGCGGCAGCGGCAGCGGCAGGGCGGGCGGAGCCCCCGGCAGGCAGGCAGCCGGCGCGCAGCCGTGCGCCGCGGGACTGCCTACCTGAGCGCAGCCGGGCGGCCGGCCGAGTGCAGCGCGGTGCGGCGCTCCTCGAGTCCGCCCCCAAAGCACGGCCGGTGCGGCGACCCGCCGGGCGGTGCACAATAGAAAAGTGGCCGCTAAGTCGCGGGAGCTCAGCGGGCGGATGGAAGGGATCAAAACTGTGCTGCCGCTGCAGGAGCGAAACAGAGGGGGAGAAAAGTTGGGTTGAGGTGCCTGCAGGTCGGCCGCCGCGCCCCGCCCCCTCCGCACCTCACTCGAATCGCAAATAGATTTAAATAGCAAGGGCGCGCGTCCCCCCCCCCCCCCCCCCCGGCGGGCGGAAGACAGGGCCGGAAGAGCATCCAACTGTGATACTGCGAGGGCCCGTAGCCGTGATCCTCGGGTATTTCAGGACGCCGCCTGCCAAAACATTGCCCTCGTTACGCGTTATCGCGTCCCCCCTGCCCCTGCGGGCCCTGCGGGGCGGGCGACGGGCCCCTAGCGCCTGCCCCCCGCGGAGCAGCGCGGCAGCTGGGCCGCTGCGGCCCGCCCGGCCCGGCCTGGCGCCGCGGGTATCGCGCCAGCCATCGCCAGCTGTCCGCCATCCGGGAGCCGGGAGCGGGTCCGTGAATAGGAACGTCAACGATCTCAAGGCACCGACACATGCATCTGACAGCGCCCCGACAGACATGCACATGCACTACAGGGCCGCGGGCCGCGGGCCGCGCGGACAGCCGACGCCGCGAGTTCCACTGCTGACGCGAGCAAACGCCGGACAGACAGACGGTCGGGTTGTACGACACCCCGACCCGCACGGCGGTGTGGCCGCGGGGCGGAGCTGGGCGGGGCGGGGCTGGGCGGCCGATGGGCCGGTTGTTAGCTCACCCGAGTTTGCACATTCGTCAAATATTGTCACACACTCTAACAGAGTTTGGTGTGCTCATTACCGGCGTTTGCTCACCTTCACCCGGCGGCCGGGAGGGGGGGGGGGGGTGGCAGAGGGGGGAGAGAAGAATAGGAGGGAGAGATGGAAGAGGGAGTGAGAAGGAGAGAGAGGGAGAGAGGGGGTGGGACGGAAGAAAACCAAGTACTAGGCGACGTGCCGGCGTCCGTGCAGCCGCTGGCCATAAGCACTGAAACTCCAGCCCACGGCCGCGACCGCAACGGCCAAGACCGACCCCATCCTGGGGGGGCCGCTGGGAGCGCGACTAGGGGCGCGGCGCGGCGCGGGGCACCGGGGCACCCCTGCGCGACGTCCCCGCGACATAGCACTTTAAGCAGACGACGGATGGCTTACCTTGTTCCTAATGAGGGTGATGGGCGGCGGCAGGTCCGCGCTGCGCTGGCAGGGCGGCCCCTGCGGCCCCTGCGGCGCCCCCTGCGACGGCGCCCCGGTCGGGAGCCGGGCGCACACGTTGTGCAGACACGCATGGCAGTCTGGTGAGGACAGGGAAACACAGAGGCAGCAGCACGTTAGGCGACATGTGCACAGCATGCCGTGGAGCGACAGCGTCCGAGCGCAGCTCGCGGCACTCTTCTCGTCACCGCACTTGTCACTGAGCACCGGGTGCGCCGGGTGCGCCGTGTGCACGGGGGAGGCGAGCGGCGAGCCCAGGGGAGAGCCGCTCCGCGAGGGCTCGCTCAGTTTCAGTTCCGCGAGAGAGTTGACCGTTTCGCGCACACAGAACATATCCAGGTCGAGGGGTCCGTGCAGGCCGTGGAGGCCGTGCGCCGCCGCGGGCCCCGGGGCCCTGCCGCCGCCCGCGCCGCCCGCGACGCCGCCGCCCCGCGGCCCCGGCCGCTGGAGGGCGCCGTGGCTGAGCGACCGCGGCCGCGCGTCCCGCAGCATGTAGTTGTCCGCGTCGATCAGCAGCGGCGGCGCCAGAGTGGGCGGCATCTTCGAGTCGTAGCACTTGGAGGCGCACACGTCAAAGTTGGTGGTATCCTTGTAGGGCCGGGGGGCGGCCTGGTGGCCCGGGCAGGCTAGCGGAGCCTGGGGGATGTTGGGCTCCGGCCTGAGCATAGCCTTGGACCCGGTCAGCAGTTCGCTCATGAGCTGGTGGTAGTGCTGGGGGCCGGACGGCGGGCCGGACGGCGGCCCGGCGGCCTGGACCGCCTCCTTAGCCTTGCCGCCAGCGGGGCTGCTCGCGGTGCTGGTGGGGATGTACATCCCAGCCCTGGACGGAACCCCGGCCGCCTCCTGCACATGACCCTACCGGCGGGTCGACCCTTCGCACAGGAACGCACAGCAGTGACTGAGCCGGCCCGGACCGGCCGGCTCACTTGTGCCCCAGAGCGCCCCCTCTGCCTGCCCGCCAGCCTCGGCTGGCCGCTCGCCTGGCTGCCAGCATCGGCAGCGCCGCCTGCCCGGGCTCGCTCGGGACAGGGCTCGGCTGGGTTCAGCAGACTCGGCTATCGCTCGGCTCGGCTCGGGCGCCGGTTTGGCAACGCCGCGCAGCTCGCCTTGCCTCGCTTTGCCGGCTCGGCTGTACCGGGCCCGGCCTGCCATGGGGGCCTGGCAGGCTGGCAGGCAGGCAGGCCGTCATGCCGGCCAGGCAGGCCATCCCCAACCCGGTACACGCTCGCCTCGGCTCGGCACCGGTAAGGTTCCGGCTCGGCTCGAGTCCGGAGCCGCTCCGCTCGCCTCGGCCCGGCCGTGCGCCGTGCACTGCAAAAGTGTGCGCCGGATTGAAGGGATTTCCTCACTCATTCCGCCATTCATTGCAGAGCCCCCGGCCGGGGCGGGCGGGGCCGAGGCGGGGCCGAGGCGGGGTCCGGGCGGGGGATTAGCACCGGCCATCCCAGCTGCGCGGCCGCGCCTCAATGGGGCTGGCGGGCGCCTTGTCACAGCCATTGTCAGCACAATTAGCTCTTTTCGAAGTAAGCGCGTGCCATATTTTTGCGAAACTTTCAGAGCCGAGCCGCCCCCTACTCTTTCGCCTTCTTTCATTCTTTCTTTCTTTCTCTCTCTCAGCCTCTTTCTCTCTCAGTCCCTCACCCTTCCCAAACGACCTTGGCGCTTCTTGGCAGGAGGATGATCGCTCAGAGCCGTACGGCCGGCAGAGGCTACACTACGGTATACGTGCACGTACGTCAGTTCGGGTTCATCTGCGCCAGAAGCCACCCCCGACCGAGTCCCGGCGAGTCGCTGTCAGCGGGGCGTGCAGCTTCAGCGGCTGGCTGTTCAGCGCACACACACACACACACGACTCGTACGCGAGCACCAAACGAGCAGCACACCGAAGAGAGGCGCGGCTTTAGAGGGAGAACAAAAAAAACTCCCGTATAATAACGACTCCCACATTATTTTTGACGACGCGACAAGCTGCCGCTCTGCTGAGCCGAATGTACGTAAAGAAGAGCGCGCCGCTCGCGGCGGCAGCGTTGTCAGAACGTCCCGGGGCCCTTCGGCTGGCTAGGCGGAGTGCAGGGCCGTGTGCGTGCGTGTGAGAGAGACAGCGAGGGGGCAGAGGAAGGGAGAAAGAGAGAGAGGGAGAGAGAGGCGAAGGGAGGGAGTCAGGGTGCATACACAGCACGGCACAAAGAACTGTCGTACGCCCTCAATAGGCACTTCCAAAGAGGCTCTGCGCCTCGAGTAGAAGAACAAGAATTCTTCAAGAGCGGAAACGGATAGGGTGAGGACAGCCGGATCCAGAACGCAGTTTTAGAAGGGTACCGCAGCAGAGGGTATCTCCGCCGCGGCCATCAACCACGAGCCGACTTAAAAATTTTGCGAATCTTAGCTCTCGCTGTCGATGTGTCACGACCATTTGGTAGGGTCAGGGCACCGCGGAGCTTGTCCGCGCGGCCTGAGAAGACACTTCGACACGGTGGCGACTTTCGCCGTCTGACCCTGCCAACTGATCGTGACACACCGTCAGCGAGAGCTAAGCCTCGCGAAATTTTCAGTCGGCTCTTGGCGGGCGCCCGCGGAGGAGATACTCTCTGCTGCTGTTCTAGTTCGGGTTATTCTCACCCTATCCGTCTCCGCTGCGGAAGAATTCTTGTTCTTCTACTTCCGGCGCAGAGCCTCTTTGGAAGCGCCTATGGTTAGCCAAAAGCAACGAGCGCCTCCCGGAAAGCCCGTGGCCCGTGGCCGACCGTCAGGGAGCCAGCTCGCTAGCACTGGCTACTCTCTGCTGCTGTTCTAGTTCGGGTTATTCTCAATCCGTCTCCGCTGCGGAAGAATTCTTGTTCTTCTACTTCCGGCGCAGAGCCTCTTTGGAAGCGCCTATGGTTAGCCAAAAGCAACGAGCGCCTCCCGGAAAGCCCGTGGCCCGTGGCCGACGGGGGCCAGCTCGCTAGCACTGGCTAGCGCTTGCTAGAACTCCCCGCGGGGCGGCGGGGGCGGTCCCACTGCCTGCCTGCCTGGCTGCCTGGCTGCCTGGCTGCCTGGCTGCCTGGCTGCCTGCTGCCTGCCGGGCAGCACGGACCATTCGTCGCAGGTCCCCGGGACGCACAGCCTCACAGCCGTCATGATCCTTTGACTGTCTTGCCGAGCGCCCCGCCCCCTAGCGGCCCGTGGCGGCCCGTGGCGGCCCGTGGCGGCCCGTGGCCCCGACCGGCCTTAGGGGTGGTCGACGGAACAAAGGAATCCACCCTCGTCGTCGTCGCCAGTGAGCGGTGGGGGTTGGGGGAGGCGGCGGAGGCGGCATCAGCGCCACAGAATCAGGAAGGAGCGACGGGGCGCATCGCCACGGCTCGGCTCGGCTCGGCTCGGCTCGGCTCGGCTTCGGCTCGGCTCGGCTCGGCTCGGCTCGGCTCGGCTCGGCTCGGAGTCAGCCGAGCCCTGCTCCTCTCGCCTCGGCCGCTCGCCTCCGCTCCGCTAGCGTCCGCTGGGGCTGTTCGTGCTCAACCTCGCCGCCAGCCCCCTGCACTGCCGTGGGGTACTGAACGGCGCGGCATCCCCGCAGCAAAGGCCTCGCACCGCACCTCTATCAATTATGACAAAACAAGTCCACAAGAATTGAGAAGTCAAAAAAAAAAAAATTGAGTTTGAGCATAACTACGATAAGGCCCTCATCACACCTCCACAAGGAGAACGAGTCACTTGGAAAGGGCCGCTGGCGGACGGACACTTTCAGCTGGCCGCACTCTATTTTCAGACGGCGACCCCCCCCCCCTCCCCTGCCTCCTCGTCCGCGGGCGAGACGAACCCTCTTTTGGCGTTTTGCTTGAATTGGACGACACAAGCGCGACGCGCGCGGACCTCAATTTTTCATCATTCCGTGCATGACAGCGAAGCGCTTCTACAGTCAGTCGGACGGCGACGCGACGAGCCTGTTGGCCTGGGCTGGAGTGGCGCGGCGGAGAGCGGCGGAGAGCGGCGGAGCGGGGGCGTCGGCAAATGGCACACACACCGCGCGCGACCCCGCGGGGCCCCCGCCGGGGTCACAAGTGCGGCCTCCGTCTGCGAACGGTGCGGGGACACACACACACACACACACACACACACACGACTCGGGTGTCGCAGTGGCAGCGCAGGGCTCGCACCATTCGGTTCGCTAATAATGGCCGGGGGTGACACCCGTCACGTAATACGTGCACCCATCTGTACTCCCCTCTCTGCGGCCCTCCCGGTGGGCCGCGGCCACGGTGTAAGGAGATCTCCCTTTACTGCGGCCGCGGCATAGCGGCGGGGGCTTGCTTACACACCGCGATGGGCGACATTTATCCAAGGATTCTTGTCCAATATGCATATAACAGGACGCCGGCCGGCTTTTGGCCACGGACCGTCGCCCTCAGTGCCCCGGCCGGCGAGCGGGCGCACGCGGCCAACGGGCCACGGGCCAGTCCCGCACCCCGTCCCTACGCCCTGCCGACCCAAGGGATACCGTCCCGTCCCGGCTGGGCTGGGCTTGGGGTAGGGAGGGAAGGGGTGGAGGAAAGAGGAGATGGGGGGGGGGGGATGACGCATTGGCTGGGCCTCAGCTTGCCATCAGTCAGTGTCAACTTCCACATAATTTTCGCTGAGTCGCGTTGGGCTTTGAGGGAAAGGGGGGAGGGGAGGAGGTGGGAAGGGAGAGCAAAAGGGGGATGGGGAGGGAGGAGGGGGCGGTCAGCGAGGCAACTTGCATCGGGCCAGCAGGGCCCAACGACCCGAAGACAAGAGGGGAGTGGAGGGGGAGGGGGGGGGGCAACACACCACTCGCTAACGACACACAGCCAGCAGGATATTCACACGTTCGGGTCCGGGACCCCGGTCCGAGTCCCGGGCCGCCCACGACGCCAAGCCGCGACGCACAGAAACCGCCCTCAATAACCCGTTTTTCACGTCCCTCGGCCACGTTTCGGTAAGGTCCCCCTGTCCACTCTAGTGCACTAGCCTCGGCTGCCTCGGCACGGCTCGGCGGCCCGGCTGGCCGGCCGGCCGGGTCGCCCCTGCTGCCTGCCTGCCTGCCTGCCTGCCTGCCTGCCTGCCTGCCTGGGCCCTACGGTCCTAACTCGGTCCAGCCCGGTTCCGGCTCGGCCCGACCGTGTACGGCTCGACTCGGCAAAACTCGGCCGGCCGGCTGCGCTCGACTCGCCGGCTCCCGTGCTACGCCCGCCCCGCCCCGCCTGACCCCCCTCCCCTCCCTTCTGCTCGCCGCCACGGGCGCCCGGCGCGAGGCTTGTGCCCGGCCCTTGGATTATGCAGATGCGGAGCCACAGGGGGCCCTGCCGGGTCCAGCCGGGTCCTGCACACATCCTGCAGGACCCCTACATTGGCGATTATGTCCCGCCTTGGGAGGGATCATCTCCGAAAGGATACACCTCTGCGTCGGGATTTCTGATCTCGTTGTGTAGCGCTCGACAGTCATCTTCTTCCTGCTCAGGTTCACTTCGAAACCAGGTTTGATCCCCCCCCCCCCACCTCTCTGATATTCTCCAGCCGCGGCGGCCAAGTGTCCCGCTGCCCCCCCCCCCCCCCCCCCCCCCCGCCTTCCAGACCGGTTCTGGTCGGCTATTCGAAACCCGCTGTCCAGAGAGAGAGAGAGAGAGAGAGAGAGAGAGAGAGAGAGAGAGAGAAGGAAGGAGAGCGACAGAAAGAGAGAGACGGAGAGAATCAGTCCTCTCTCAGTCGTCGGCGTTTCATTTTATAGGAAGGCGGACAAGATAGCACTCTGCCAATAGTGCCGGTCAGAGCAGCGTGCACCGCCGCGACGACGCCGGATCGGTTTGGAGTTCAACCACCCATATGGACCGCGGCGGCCGCGCCGCCGGCAGGGGGCCCTGCCGGGGCACGCACGGCGCACGGGGCACGGCCTCCGCGGCCTCCGCGGCCTCCGCGCCACGCCGATACATTTTTCATGGCGACGAGCGGGCGAAGAAAGAGGATAGGAACGGAGCCCGGCACGGACGGCGGCCGGCAGCGAGTACGGTGCGGTATGGGAGGAAATTTAAATTTAAAGCGCCGCTTTCTATAGAACACTCCGAGCGCGCTTTGAAAAGAGCTGCTGCCCGCTGCCCTCGAGGCGCGCGCGTGGGCGGAGGAGCAGGGGGGGGGGGGAGGAGGAGGAGGAGGAGGAGGAGGAGGAGGAGGAGGAGGAGGAGGAGGAGGAGGAGGAGGAGGAGGAGGAGGAGGAGGAGGAGCGGCCAGCGGGGTAGGCATGCCCTGCAGGGCGGGAAGAGCGGCGGCTCATGATGGGGTAGCGCGGCAGGGCGCACCAGGGGGAAAGTGAGTGAATGCCATATTGCGACACCTTTCAAGTTTGAATGGCCCGCCAACTCGCGCGTCCACTCCCCTCCGCTCCCCTCCCCTGCCCTGCTCTCCGCCGCGCGCTGACGTAACCTCTGCTCGATAGTAGTCGTAGTAGTGAGTCCCCCTATCCCATCAACGACGGTGCGCGGGCCCCGACTGTCACCTTGATTGAGGATGGGGGGGGGGGGGGGGGGGGAGAGGACGAGGAGAAGTTGAAAAAAAAAAAGAAAGAAAGAAAATAATGGTCAAACAATTTTTCTTAGCGGAGGGAGCCGTGCTTGCGGCGAATGAGTGATGGTAGTTTTCGGGGGGGTATAATCCGGGCAGAATGTCCACTGTCCACGCCGACGGCATGATGAAGGACCGCGGCGCGGGAGGGGGATGGAGAACCTAGCCGAAGCCGACGACGGCCCCGCAGGCCCCGCAGGGACACCCGACTGCACAGTGTTCACCAACAAGTTCGCAGGCCCAAACTGAATACTAATGCTATGTAAAACAAAAAAAAAAAAAACACACACACCACCACACGGTACAAAGGACCCCGCAACCCCTTACGGCCCACTAATAAGGGCGACTGTCAGTTCAGCTACACGGGGCGGCCGCTCAAACATATCAGCCGTCAAACCATTTTTTAATTCTTCCCGAGTGAGATGTATATTTCGGTCCCCGCGGTCGCGCTTCGCGCTCGGCGTCTCCCCCGGCCCCCCGCCGCCCCCCGCCGCGCGGCCGGCAGCAGCAGCAGCAGCGTCCGCGAAGCATCCGATTCAAGGCCAGCCATTCCATGACCAAGGCCGCCGCGGATGACTCAGGGCGGGGCGGGCGTCCTGGCGTCCCGTGTCACCCCTCCCGCAGCTCACGCACCGCTGCTGCCGCTGCTGCTGCCGCGCTGGCGGCGGGTGTTGGCGCAATCAGTGGCGGTGGAAAACAAAAATAAAATAATGATAACAGAAAAAAAAATATCCCGCGAATGGAACAGCGCGAGTAAAACGGGCCGCGGCTGATGCGGCACGCCGATCATACCTGAGGAGCGGCGGAGGGGCGACACATCGTACGAGAGGCGAAGAGAGGGAGGGGAGAACGAATAAAAAGTGATGGGGCGAGGGGGGCGAGGTCATGAACGTGCGTCCGAATTTAACTTTAAATAAAAAGAAAACGCTGACATATTTCACGTCGCTCCGCTCCTCGGCTTGGCCCGGCCCCCTCCGCTCGGGAATCCTTCTGGTCAGAGCCGAGCAAGGGTTCTCTCTCTCTCCCTCCCTCCCTCTCTCTCTCTCTCTCTCTCTCTCTCTCTCTCTCTCTCTCCCTCCCTCCCCCCTCTCTCTCTCTCTCTCTCTCTCTCTCTCTCTCTCTCTGCCTGTCTGTCTCTCTGTCTCCCTCCTCTCCCTCTCTCCCTCTCCCTCTCTCTCCCTCTCTCTCTCTCTCTCTCTCTCTCTCTCTCTCTCTCTCTCTCTCTCTCTCTCTCTCTCTCTCTCTCTCTCTCACTGCTAGCGCTCTCGACGACGTTCTGTACCGGTGTAAGCCTCTAAATCAAAACTTGCCCGTCGCATCAACGATTTTTCAAGCAGTCAGCGAACACGGAGCGCGCCGCACACAGCGAGGAGCAGGAAATGCGATTACAAATTTATGGCCGAAATAGAATTGTCGATTTGTCATGTGTGAGGCGCCCCCGCGGTGCCCCGCAGTGCCGCGCTCTGCCTCCCGGCACCGAGGACCCACTGCAAACTAGAGCGGGGGAGCGGCTGGCAACGCAGTGCTGCCGGGAGGGAGGGAGGGGAGCTTCAAGTGCCCTGCCCGTCTGTCTCTCTCTCTCTCTCCCTCTCTCTCGCACTTACAGCTGGGCCTGAACTGCATTATCGCGAGGTTGCATTACACCCGATTTTTTTTTCTCGCACCTTGGTGGTTCTGTTACAGCAGCACCTCCCCCGAAAGGCAGCCAGCCGGCCGCCGGGCACAACGCCACACACACACACACACACACACACACACACACACACACACACACACACACATAACACCTTCCCCTTCCTTTCGCGAACAAAAGCGGCGCAAACTGTCGCCTTTTCATGCATATTTATTTACCCCCCCCCCCTTTTTTTAGTGGTGTGTATTTCATTTACAAACGCCTGGAGCGCACACACGGCCCATAAACGTCGTTTCCACCGATTATTCAAGATTACTGCAGTTGTCGCGGCAAAAGAAAACGGGCGACCTGGCGACAAAAAGTATCCCGTTCGCACACACACGCGACTTCAGCATCACATGCGGACTGCATTTGTGGGAACGGAGGAGGGAGGGGAGGGGAGCGGAGGGGAGGGGAGGGGAGGGGAGGGAGGGGAGGGGAGGGGAGCGGAGGGAGGGGAGGGGAGGGAGGGCAGGGGAGGAGGGAGGAGAGGGGCCGCAGGGGCTCCCATGTTACAGAAGCCGGTCGCTCGGATTTTACGAGCAAAGCGTCAAAGGCGATCCCTTCGATAGCGTCAATCCCCCCCCCCCTCCTCCTCCTCTCCCTATCTGTATCTTTCCCTCTCCGTCTCTTTCTCTCTCTCTCTCTCTCTCTCTCGCTCCCGCATTCAGCCAGAGGAGCCCGAGGAAGAGTTCCTGGCCACTCCTCGCAGGGAGGAGTCCCTGACTCCTTGGGCCGGCGGGCGCGGCAGTAGTGGCCAGGGCTGCTCGACGCGGCTCACACAAAATATATTTCGACTCCCTCACAGGAGAGACACTGCCGGCACTTGACGCAGGCGGGAGGACACCTGCGAGCCGTGAGGCCGGAGGGAGGAGTCAGAGAAACTCCTGTCGCCACACAGGATCAGCTGGGCGGCGCACAGCGATCCTCCATTACAGCGGCGGCGGGGAGAAGCCGATGCCGTGTAAATTTACGTCACATGGAACGGCCGAAAGACGCCGCAGCGCGGTTACACGCGTTCATATCATGGCAAACGCAATACTTGCCATCTCTCTCTCTCTCTCTCTCTCTCTCTCTCTCTCTCTCTCTCCTCTCTCTCTCTCTCTCTCTCTCTCTCTCTCTCTCTCTCTCTCTCTCTCTCTCTCTCTCTCTCTCTCTCTCTCTCTCTTCTCTCTCTCTCTCTCACTCTTTCTCTCACTCACTCTCTCTCTCACTCACTCTCTATCTCTCTCACTCCCTCTCCCGCGCACATAGGGTCGCGAGCGGAGGGGAGAGGGGCAGGATTGCGAAATGACGGAAGGGTGTATACGTAGTGGTAGTAGTGGTAGTCGGCGACGACGCCGTGCGGAATTGAAAGAGCGAGAGGAGGGGAGGGGGGGAGGGGGTAATAATCTGGGCATCTGGGCAGTCGCGGCTGGTTCCGAACACTGCCTAGCCCTGTCTCTGTCGCACTCACAGGGCCCAAAGGCCGGGCGTAGGGGTGCGAGTGCGACAGAGACACGTCGAGGCACGCACGCAGCCGAGCCGTCCCCTCCCGGCGCGGCGGCGGCCTTCGCTTACAGACCTTCCTTACAGGCCCAGGAGGAAGCGACTTCCTCTCCTAGTGTTTACCCAAGGGCGGCGAGGTGCGGTGCGGGGGAGGAGAGGTAGGGGGGGGGGGGGGCTGATTACGACCCTGGTGACACGTTCGGATGCGCCCGCCCGCCCGCCCCCCGTCTCCCCGTCTCACACACCGACAACGCCCGTCGCCGCACTCACCCGTTTTCTACTGTACAACGACGCGACGAGGCGGCTCCACGTGACATAAACTGTAAATCCGCACCGAAAGTGACCCGACCTAACATAACGTTTGACGCCAGAGGGGTTTCGAAAGCAGTGTGTGTGTGTGTGCGGGGGGGGGGGGGCACATATGCGTACCTTCCCTGATTGAAAATGTAAAGATATAATACGGTAACGACAACTTTTTCCAATTTCGCGCGCACCACACCCTTTCCTACCGCCCCGCTGCTTTTATTTTGCTGACCTCCATGGACCTCTTTGGGGCCATTTTAGCGGGGTAAAGGGAGGGGAGGGGGAGGGGGGGGGGAGAGATTCTATGGCACCATGGGGGTGCTTGATGAGGTGGGGAAATATAGCACAAGCCAACGTTGTGATACAATAACCAACTCAACGCGAAAGAAAAAAGAGAGGGGAAGAGGCCGGCGGGGGGGAAAACGCGGAATATCCGGCTGAAGAATAAAATAAAAAATCTAATAAGCGGTAATATGTTTTGCTGCGAGCAGTGTTGCCCAGTGCGGTCATTGGAAATGGGGGAGAGGGGGGAGGGGTGGGGGGAGCACGGAGAGCCCTATAAATAATTAAAAGCTACACGCCCCACCCCCCGCTGGGTGCGGGTAAGGTTGTCTTTATCTGCAACACCCCCTGCAGCCCCCCCCCCCCCTCTTCTTCTTCCCCCCTCACCCGCTCCGCGCGCAAAAACATAAATAATGACGCCAAGGACGGACGCGACAACGTGTTCGCCCGTCCGGCTCACTTCATCAATCTTCCAGAACGGATTAAAGCGACGGCGAAGAAAACTTGCAGCTTCACTCAACTGGCCCCCGGGCGGCAGCGGCGGGCCGGCGGGGCGAGGCCGAGGAGGAGGAGGCCGAGGAGGAGGCCGAGGAGGGTGGCGGCCTGCAGGGGGGCGGCCGCTGAGATGTGCAGGCCGCGGACTGACGACGGCACCCTCGGCGGGTCCGCGAGGGCGCGGCGGCGGCCGGCACGCCGACGTGACCCCACAGGACGCGCACGTCGACGGGGAAACACCCCCGGTCCGGTGTGTCACGTGGGAACGTCACGAAGCGCACCCGCACGTGCGGCGGCGTTTCACACGCACGCACGCACGCACGCACACACATGCACGCTTCTGGTGGTGAGCTCTGCATGCCACTTGCGTCCTCGGTGCGGCGCTCGGGGTGCGTCCATTTGCCGCGAGCGCGTCCGGAGGCGCGACGCTGCTGCTGTTCGGGGGGGAAGTGCCGCGGGAAGCGTGGCGGCGCGGGGGTCACTGCGCCGCGATGGCCGCCGCGATGGCCCGCCGCGCCGGCTACGCCCGGTGTGGGTGTGGCCCCGCCCGCCCCGCCCGCCCCGCCCGCCCCGCCAGCCCCGCCAGCCCCGCCCGGACCCCCAAATCACAATGCAAATGATGATAAAGGTGGAAATTAGGACGGCCCAGCAAGGAGGGGGCGGGGCCGGCGGGGCCGCGCACGCGCCGCCACGCCGCGACACAGCCAGATCGGACCGCGATACGGCCGTGGGCCGCCCGGGCCGGCACGGGGGCATCTCTTCGAAAAATAAAAATGAAACAAACGAAAGTGAGAATTATTATATTGTTCTCGTTGGGAGCCACTAGCGGCGGCCTCTCCAGCCCTGCAGCAGGGGGGCCCCGCGGCAGGGCGCCAGGCCCGCGCCGCACGCCGCACGCCGCCGCTGCTGCTGCCGCCGCCCGCCCCGCTGTCTCATAAAGTTTTCCCGGCGGCCGGCCAACGTGAATGTGTGAATCGGGACATGGACTCTGCGTTCGCACTCCGGGGAGACACGCCCCGCTGCCGCCGCTGCCCGGAGGACCTCGGAGGACCTCGGAGGACCTCGGAGGACCTCACCGAGACCGACCGCCGTCGTGACCGACGTTAGCATATCATTACTCGCTCCACGGTCAGGCTGGCGTGGCGGGGCGTGGCGGGGCGTGGCGGGGCGTGGCGGGGCGTAGCACACCGCCTACCGCCCGCGCGCGTTCGGGGCCGGTGCCGGTGGGGCTGGTGGGGCCGCACGGCCGGACTCAGCTGCTTGTGCTGCCGCCGCTGGAGGGGGGGGGGGGGGGGGCAAGAGCACACACATTTAAACCATCGAGAGAAAAGACGCAATTTAGACAAAAAAAAATAAAAATAAAAAGAAAGATGTTGATCCGCAAAAACGTTATGCTGTGCACACTGTCGCGAGCGATACGAAGGGGCGCACATAAAAATAAAGAGAGATACAAAAAAAAAATCAGCAACGACAGCGACAGCAAAAAAATTGTCGCCGAATAAGGGAAAACGGTAATAATGTGTTACGTTATAGTACTACACACTGCGTACTCCGCCACTTCCCTTATCGGGCCCACGACGACCCGGCGCGGGCATTTAAAACGCATCCCGGCGTCCGTGTGTGACTCACCGCGCCGTACAGTGCAAACGTACAGGTAAGAATATAGGGAGGAGGGGGTCAAAAATATACCGCCGGGGCGTCAGTCAGGAGCAAGCGGCGGCGTGGACGGTCGGCCGGCCGGCCGGCGTGCCACGCACCCGCGGCGTGAGTGCCCACACCACCGGGGCCACAGAAATCACTAGGGGTACACTGAATGTGTGCGTCAATTGTGTCTCTATGTCCATGATGCTAAAAACAATTCAAAACAAACAGAAAGAAACTAATGAATCGACCTAATAAGAAGTTCTGTGAAAAATAGCGTTACACAGTAGCCATACATAAGGAGACAAAAAAAAACTGTCCGGATTTCTCTAAATTAATAATATGCTTCTATACGTTAGATTTGTCTCCGCTCTCAAGTTGTGCGCCCCTCGGCTTTGCACTGCAATAAGACGACGACTTCTGCCAACGCGCGGAGCCCGAAAATTTGTGCCCGCAAGCGTAACCTGTGGATCCTTGCCTCCAAACTCGGCAGTGAGGGTGAGGGAGGAAGAGACTGGGAGTTCCGCGCAGCATCCACTTGCACTCCGCAGGGAATGTAATGTGCTCGTGGCGCCGTAATCAGATGCGTGCTAAACGCCGCACCCAGCAGAGCCGCGTTTGCTTTCGTCAGAGGAGTGTATGCGGGCAGCGCCGGCCAGCTTGCGGCCCCGGCAGCCCCGGCCGGAAGGGCTTTTGTGGACACCGACGGCCCAGCGGCCCAGAGGCCCGGCAGCAGCGGGCCGCCACGGGCATAATCCTGGAAACGCCTCATGCATCTCAGCGCAATGCAAATGGCATGTTTACACTGCAATGGCAAAGGTCCGAGAGAGAGAGAGAGAGAGAGAGAGAGAGAGAGAGAGAGGGGGGGGAGACAGAGAGACAGACAGGCAGAGAGAGACAGAGAGAGAGAGAGAGAGAGAGAGAGAGAGGGGGAGACAGAGAGACAGAGCAGAGAGAGACAGAGAGAGAGAGAGAGAGAGAGAGAGAGAGAGAGAGAGAGAGAGAGAGAGAGAGAGAGAGAATTCCGTGGCCCAAGTCCATATCCCCAGGACGGGGGCACCACCACCACCACAGCCAGCAGGGGATGATTAACCGACCCCTTGTTGTGACTGCATAAACAAAATTGGGGAGGAAAACACCCCCACCAGCACACCCGCACTCACGTACGCACACACACACACACACACACACACACACACACACCACACATACACGCGATACCACTACTGCGCTGGAACAAAGGCCAATTCTAGGAGGAGTGGGGGGGGGGGGGGGAGAGAGAGAGGGATTTCGTTTGCTATACTAACTTCCAGAGACGACATGATGCAATGGAATGGCGGAATGGCATGGACTCCCTCTCGTATCATAAAGATGTCCCATAACGACCTGATAACGGTGAAAGAGAGGCGGCCGGCCAGATACGGAGCTGCCACCACAATTTGAGGCGTTTTTCGTCCGATTCCAGGCGGCGGCGGCGGCGGCGGCGGCGGCGGCGTGCGCCCAGCGCCCAGCCGCCCAGCACTCATTACCATTCGCCGCTCCGCACATCGCTAACGCCGTGCGCTGTGTGTGACGAGACGAAAAAGTCATGATGGTGGAGTTTCACACTTTTTTGATTTCGTTTTCTAGGTGGAAAATTTGGTAAGATTACAACACCCAGCGGATTAAATTGTTCATACATGTGATTCATTTTTTTTTTGTGGGAAAAGTTTTGGGTCAAGCATTATTTAAAAGAAGGACGTGTTACATTGAAAGCGTCTGCCAAATAACATGTACTCTATATGATTTTTTTTTAATTTTCGGAAAATGGTGGAAGTTGTTCGGAATGCCCCGACAAAATGATCGGAATACTTTTCGCGATATTTCCGGGATAGAATTTTTTGACGGTGCGCCGCGCCATTTAATCTCGCATGCTAATTGAGCATGGAGCCGATGATTGGTTTACGATTGCGGCGATCTCTACCATCGGCGTTTCGTGACCCGCGCGTCCACGATACAGTACATACGTACGTACAGCTTCGAGAGGCGCTGCTGATGATGATGACGCCCGTGCAATGATCGATGACGATCACACGTACAAAAGATCATTCATACCGTAGACTATCAATCATATCAACCAACGTCAATGTATTCATCACCGAGAACCTATACGAAAAAAACGATATACAAAGTAGGGCGGGTCAGTGGGCTGCAGGCCGCAGGCAGGGGGGGGGGGGGGGGGGAGGCCGGTGACTCGAGAGACGACACGCCGACGGTTTGTGGATCGCTAATCAATGTGGTGACGATCGAGCACGCATGAGCTGAAGTGAGGTATAGATGAAGAGGGGGCTCAGAGAGGAAGCTTATAAGATGTTGAAGAACTGTCCCCCCTGTATACCCTCCCACACCCCTCTCCACTCTCACACAATCAGGAAGGAGGAGTCAGAGCGAGCGAGAGAGAGAGAGAGAGAGAGAGAGAGAGAGAGAGAGAGAGAGAGAGTGAGATAAGGCGAGGCACTTGTTCGCCACACGAGCGCCGACGGGTATATGAGGTCAAATTTTTCGAGCTCGCGGCGCGTGCAGCCTGTACAGTCATTTATTTGCCTGTACAGGGACGGCCGAGCCGCGGCCGCGGCTGTGATCCGGGCCAACGCCGCGCCCCGCCACGCCTTGCGGCGACACGGGGCGGCACGTGTGCGCATCACACCTGGTCTACCGCGCCCAAACCGGGCGGGCGTGGTGCGGGCGGGCCGGCCGGAGGCAAGCAGAGCCAAGCAGAGCGTACGTGCGCCGTGATAAACTCTCTCGGCAGGACGTCCAGCCGGCAGTACGCGCACCACAACACGGCGGCACACAGCCCGGCACGCAGCACACGGCAGCGGGGCACCACGAACTGTGGGCGGCGCAGCACAAAGCTTCCGCGTGTGTGAGAGACTTCGACGGAAGAGAGAATTCTTTAGGATGCAGCAGTCCGGACTTGGCACTCGCGGCACCGCCTCCCGGCCCGCGGGCCACGCCTGGCGACGCCGCGCCACGCCGCGGGTGTACTGCCCGCTCCGCCCGCTCCGCCCCCAAAATAGCACCGCACTGCCTGATGTGCGTTACCGCGGCCGGACCGGACGGGCCGCGCTGACGCCGTCCGCGTGGAGCGTGCCCCGCAGAGCGGCCACTCTCGCCCACACGCACCTCGCCGCCACCAAGCACATAATCCGCTCGTGCATAGTATTTTACGGGTCGCTCCAAATACCCCACAAGCATACCGTGTTATATGCTCTTGTTTCGGAGGAGCGTTTGAGGCCCAGCGTTGGGCATGCGGCTCCCGGCTGGGCCGGGCTCTCGTGGAGAGGCGTCCGGCTGCGGCCGGCCCGCACCTGCAGCTGCGGGGCCTCTGCTGGCCAGCACAGCGGCGGCGGCAGCATGCGGGCCGGGCCGGGCTGACGACGAGCCGGGCCCGAGGGCACATCCACACATCACAGCCGCCGCTGCTGCCGCGGCGCTCGCACAGCCCGCAGCCAGGCTAGGCGTATCCAACGTGGCCAGAAGCCCAAGGACGGCGGCGGCCCCGCAGCCACCGGCAGCCACCGGCGGCGCCCGGCCCGCGGCTCCACGTCCACCTGGCCGCGGGAGCCGTGCTCTCCGCCCGGCGTCCGCGCCGTCACGTCGCGGCGGCGGCCATGACCGGGCGCACTTTTACACCGTCGGCCCGGCCGCGGCGCGGGGGTTCGAGACCGCGGCGCGACAAGCGACCACTGAAGCGTCGTCCAGCCAGCCAGCCACGCAGACCGGGGACACTGCGGAGAGCCAGCGGCACGCCGCGGAGCACGCCACGGAGCACGCGGAGCACGCCACGGAGCACGCCGCGGAGCACGCCACGGAGCACGCCACGGAGCACGCCACGGAGCACGCCACGGAGCACGCCACGGAGCACGCCACGGAGCACGCCGCGGAGCACGCCGCGGAGCACGCCACGGAGCACGCCACGGAGCACGCCGCGGCGCGGCACGGCGCGCCGGGCCCGGTTGACCTCGAGAGAGTGGATCAGCAGTGGCACACACCGCGCCGCCGCGCCAAGCCGCCTCGCCTCGCAGCCCCGCGGCGGGCCGCGTTAAGTTATGAGCCGCGCGATACCAGAAACGCGCCGCGCGCCCCGTCCAGGAGAACCGCCGCCACGCCGCCGACCTGGGGGCAATTAGCGGGCGATTAATCGGCTAGGGGAAGAGCCGCGAGCCGCGAGCCGCGCGGCGCTGGGGGGAGAGGGAGAAGGGACCTGCACCCCGGCGCCCGCTCGGACTGCAGGACCAGGCCGGGCTGCGGGCCCGCCGCCGAGCCGAGCCGAGCTGCATCCGCGACCGGCCTCCGCCTCCCAGTGCACCGCGCCGCCGCCAGCGCGCCGCCTGGCGCCAACCAACTAGGTCATCGTCGAAACCTGACCGGCGTCGACGACTGCGTTTCCGTTTTCACCCGGCAAGGCGCCTCTGCTCTCTCGGCCCGCGCCGAGGGAGTGCACCGCAGGGAGTAACAACCACGCCCCCGCCTCCCCTGGTCAGGGAGAGGTGCTCCGCTAGCAGCAGGATTCATTCTAACGCTTTCATTAGACAACCTCTGCACCCTCTGCCACTGTAGCCTCTGATAGAAGGTAAAGGAGAATAGAAGGAGGGCGGCTAAAGGGGGTAAGGGGGGGGGGGGGGGGTAAGTAGGGGGCGCTCAGCGTAAGCCTGATCTCCTGTCGACATGAGCACGAGGATACGCCGGCGCAGGGCTGCTCGCGGCTCGCGGCGCGGCAGCCTAGAGCACGGCAATGGCTTCTGCCTGATCCGCCGCCACGCTGGTGACGCCGGTCCGCGGGCAGTCCTCGGGGGGTCCGCGGGCAGTCCGCGCTCCGCAGACAGGGGCTGCAAGGCCTCTGCACGGTCGCACGCGGCTCGGCGCGGCTCTACTCAGGGGTCAAAGGCGCGTCGCGGAGGCGGGCGGGCGGCCGGGACGGACTTGTGTGCTGGGAGAGGTTCGAACGTGGCGCGGCGCGACAACATGGCGGCCCAGAAACGCGGCCGCGCCAAAGGAGACAGAACCGTCCCGACACACGCACACACACACACACACACACTCACTGAACAAGGGAGGACGCGCTCGGCTTGGAGGCATTGCGGCGTAGCGCTGAGGGGAGAGGGGGGCGGTCGTGAATCGGAGTCGGAGGGAAAGAGAGAGAGAGAGAGAGAGAGAGAGAGAGAGAGAGGGGGGGGGGAGAGAGAAGAGAGAGAAGATAGAGAGAGAAGGGGGGGGGGGGTGCGGGCGCGGGCAGGGCAGGGCAGGAGGGCGCCGCGTCACAGGTCGGTGGCGAACCAGCCCACCCAGCAATGCCCGTCCGCGCCAGGGCTGTGCCGGGCTGTGCCCCGGCCCGTTGCCCCGTCCTCCCGGGCCTGTCCAGGTGCATTTCCATATTGAATTCGATACCCGGCCACGACGGCCGCCGTCTGGCCGGATCCGCCGCGGCGGCGGAGCCGCGGAGCCGCGGAGCACACCCGAAGCCGGCCGCTGGAAAGGCCATATGTTAAGTGGCGGCCGGAGCAGAGACCGGCGGAGGCTCGGCTGGTCTGCTGCGGCGGCGGCGCGGCTGAGCGGCGAGGCGGCGAGGCGGCCGCAGCCGTGCGGGTGGGCAGACCCGCCGTCACCGGAGGATACACGGTAGCCTACCCCGAGGGGGACGGAGACCTCGCGAGCGGCGGAGCGGCGGCTAGCGAGCGGTCGGCAGCCGCTACACCGCCCCATTTTGCCATTAATTTCAATTGAAGTCACCTTAGGCGGTGCTCCAGTCGAGGCCATTCACAAAAATATGTTCTTCACATTTTTTCCGATCATGGGGGAAAGGTCGGCCCGGGCAGCTAAATGGGGGGCCCAACTGTCCCATGAGTACAAAGCTTCGGTGTAAATGGCATGGACCGGAGCACCTGCTGAGATGTGCGACGCCCCGCGACAATTTTAAATCTGTGGCAAAATGGGACGGTCTGGGCAGTCGTGCAGCGTCTTCAAGTGGGTCAACCCCTTCGGGGGGTCAGCGCAGTTCAGTGCGGCGGGGCGGCGGGGCGGCGGGGCGGCGGGGCGGCGGGGCGGCGGGGCGGCCGCACCACGGCGAGTTGGGCCGCGCGCGCCGCAGCGTTCGGCGGCCCGAGCCGTCCAGACTGAGAGAGCACGACACGGCACGGCACGACGGCACGGCACGACACGCCACGACACGACACGGCCTGGGGGCCGCCTTACCAGACCCGGCCGGCGCCCGACCCGCATCGCTAAGGCAGCCAAGGCCGCCAGGTCGAGTCGAGCCGAGCCGGGCCTAGACGCGGCACCGAGCGCAGCCGTTCCACACGCCCGAGCCGAGCCGAGCCGAGCCGCCCGCCCCCAGGGCACACAGCGCGGGCTAAGTGTCGAGTCCGGCCGAATGGCAGCGCACAATTTACGAAAAGCGGACCTTTCCGCTGGTGAAATTATGTATCCCCGCGGCGGATGTGGCGCGGGCAGCGGGGCTGGTGAGAGGACGAGTAGTGCCGCACGGAGCACGGTGACACGGTGCGGCAGCTCACCTTACACATCAGCTGACGTGCTCCGCGGCGCACTTCTTCAGCTCCGAGTGTCACACTGACACACTCGCATTACCATGTAATTAGACGGGGAGGCAGGGCGGGCCGCTGAGGCGGCGCCGAGCCAGCAGCAGCGCCAGCAGCGACGGCAGCGCCGCCACGGGGCCCGGGTCGTCAACCCGACACCCCACCGGGTACCCACCGCCCGGCGAGCCCCCGTGGACCCACCGTGGAGCTCCCCCTCCCCCCCCCCTCCCCACTCCGCAGGAAGGGGGAAGGGGTGGGTCCCCAGCGGCGGTTCCGGAGATGTAGGATGCTGTGTGCCACACGCGCCGCGGGTAACCTGGGAACGCGATGCCGGCGGCGACACACACGCACACACACACACACACACACGTCCAATATTGGACGCGCTGGCGCAATGTGAAGTCAAGTGAAGTGATGCGCTGCTCAATGGCCTGTGAGGGGAGGGAGGGAGATGGGGGGGGGGGATGCAGGGAGGGGGTTGATGCCATGTAATGGCGTGGAGGAGCACGGCCCGCCGAGCAGCGAGATAGACACACCGCCTCGCGCCCTCCCTCCCTCCCTCCCTCCCCCGCCCCTTTCCCAGGGAGGCATGCATGACGGACCCGGGACCCGGGCAGATTGAGACGAGAGCGCGGAGGGCGGCGAGTCGTCGAGGAGACGATAGGCGGCCAGCAGGCAGGGCAAGGCACCCCCGGGGTGTGGGGGTCCGGCACAGTGCTGACCACCGCTGAGCAGGTGAGCAGGGCCCGGGTCCTCTGACGTCCCGGTGCCGGCCGCGCCGGGGCGTGCGGGGCGTGCGGGGGTCACAACGCACCGAGCGCGTCCCGCCGGCATGCCGCGGCGGGACACGATACGGACGCCTGTCCGGTCAGCGCTCACACCGTGCGGCGGTAGCGGGGCGCGGCCAGAGATGGGTATCGGCCAAATTAGACGCCCCGCCCCCCCCCCCCTGTTCCCGCGGGGCGACCGTGCCGACCCGGGTAATCAATGCTTCCGGCGGAGGCGGAGGAGGGGAGCGGGGAGCGGCGGAGAGAAAACTCGAACCCAGCCGCCGCCGGCCCCGGCCCGGCCCGGGCCGCAGCGGAGGACAGCGGGCCGCGCGGTGCCGCATGCATCCCGACACACTTTCCCAGGGCGCCGCAGTCAGCGGAGGGCCAGATGGAGGGCGGCGGCGGGCCTCGCGGGGGGCCTCGCGGGGGGCCTCGCGGGGGGTCTTGCAGGGCGGCTCGCAGGGGGGCCTCGCGGGGGGCCTCGGGGGGGGCCTCGCGGGGGGCCGCGCTCGGAGTGTCGCTCTTCACCTTCACTGCCGCTGCACGGCGCCGGCTGACCGACACCCACGGCAGCGGCGCGGGCGCCCGCCAGGTAGGCACCCTCGGCTCCGGCGGCGCAGCCGTGCCGTGCGGGCCGGCCTACCCGGCCACTCGCAGGCGCCCTGCGGCCTGCGGCTCCAGCGGCACAGGGGTACGGAGACCCGCGAGGCCGGAGGGCGTTGCAGATGAATATCGGCGTGTGCGCGGCGCGTCCAGGTGTGCGTGTGCGCGCGCCCGCGCAGCGACCTGGAACGGGCCCGTCTCTCTCACTCTCTTTCTCTCCCTCTCTCTCTCACTCTCTCTCCCTCTCACACACACACACACACTCGCTCTCTCACCTCCCCTCTTCACTCACTTAGGCATGCGTAAAACATGACTGTTGCAGGAAGTCTAGCCACATAACACCAAATACCTACGGTGGACGGGAACAAGCCCGAACCAAGGCCGACCCGAAAAAGGTGTGTGAAATTAAGCGGTGTACACCAGAGAACGTTATCTCAAGTGAACCAGCGGAAAAAATTAGGAAAAATTCAAAAAAAAAAAAAAGGTGGGAACGAAGTTTGTTTCGAAGCCCGCGAACGGAACTTCCCAACATCAGACGGCCACCTTCTCACTCGTTCTCGATAAAAATCCTAACCTGCCCTATATTTTTTCTTAGAGTGCAGAAACCTTTGCAACAACAGCACCCGCCCGCGGGCAGGAAGAAATTAAAAGACGGTGTGGAGAGAGGGGGAGGGGGTGGTTAGAGCTGGTGCGGGTGCCGGCCGGGCGGGGCCGGACAACGCGCCTCTCTCTCTCTCTCTCTCTCTCTCTCTCTCTCTCTCTCTCTCCGCCCGGATCCCGGCAACAACAGGCTGCCTGCTATGGCTGCGGGGTCGCGGATCCATGAAGGAGAGGGAAAGGCAACCATGTCGCAATTCACACGACCTGGGAAATGAATTACAGTACCTGGAAAAGCAATTACCAGCCGAAAGGTGTGCGCGCCGCTGCCGGGCCGGGCCGCATCCGCACGCCGACGGCGCAGCTCCCTGACGGGGTGTCAACCTGTGGAGCCGCGCGCCGCGTACCCGCCCTCGGCACACGCACGGCACAGCCAGCGGCACAGCCAGCGGCACAGCCAGCGGTGCCGCGCACGTTCCGAGAGCCCCCCCGCGTGGATGAAAATGTAAGAGAGAGAGAGAGAGAGAGAGAGAGAGAGAGAGAGAGAGAGAGAGAGAGAGAGAGAGAGAGAGAGAGGTTCCTCTCTGCATGCACGCCGCCGCCCGCCGCCTTGCGCGGTGGTGCAGACGCCTGCACGGCCGCCGCAGTCGGCAGCAGAAACGGCGTCGCGTCTACAAGGCGGCGCCTCGCATCGCGTCTGCCGGCGGCCGGCCGCGGCACATGGCGACACCACGCCCGCGCCGCGCCCGCCGCTCTCTACGGCGTCGCCGACGACGACTCGATTCCACGAACGTCATTATGTGGCCTTTTTAGAAAAGGGCAAACCAGAAAAAAAAATAATCATGAGCAGGTCGCCGCCCACTCACTCTCTCTCTCTCTGTCTCTCTCTCTCTCTGTCTCTCTCTTAAACCTCGAACAAATAGAGGAAAGCATATGGAGGGGGGTAAAAAGAGACAATTTGAAGCTCAAATCTTCCGCCCGCCGCGGGGAGATAAAATGCTACATACACGCTTACGTTCGCAGACGTGCGAGCGGAGCGGCGCGACGCCGGTCAGCAGTGCCGAGTCGCGGCGAACCGGGCAGCAGCCTCATGGTGGTAGCCTCATGATGGTAGCCCCATGGTGGTAGCCTCATGACGGCAGCCCCATGGCGGTAGCCTCATGGGGGTGGTCTTATGGCGGTAGCCTTATGGCGGTAGCCTTATGGCGGTAGCCTTATGGCGGTAGCCTTATGGCGGTAGCCTTATGGCGGTAGCCTTATGGCGGTAGCCTTATGGCGGTAGCCTTATGGCGGTAGCCTCATGACGGCAGCTTCTTGGCGGCAGCTTCTTGGCGGCAGCCTCCTCCTCGGCACAAATCAATCAGAGCCCACAGGCGGCCAGCAGGCGGCGGCCAGCGAGGCGTTATGACAGATTACGAAACAGAAAAGATGCTGCAAGCGTCTGTGTGAAGCGGCGGCGTATCGGCGGGGAATGCAGCGAGATCCGAGCGCGCCGGCAGCACATGCAGCGCCAGCAGGGGTGCGCCACCGCGCCGCGGGGACCTCCCCACTACCGCACTACCGCCAACATCTTTCGTTAAAAGAAAAGTTTAGAGTAAAATTCTCGAAAATAATTTCTTACAATGTACCTACGGGAACGATTTGCTTACGTGAACAAAAGTTCAGGTTTAGATGGTCTTAACTAATGCCTTAAAGGCCGTACAATATTCCTTTAAAAAAAATTGACACCCCACCCAAAATTGTTTTGAAATTTGAACAAACTCTTCTTACAACAGGCCAGAAAAAAAAATTAAACTTAAATGGGTTAGTTAGCAACTAAAGGCTGCCGTTGCTGCCGCGATCCACTAAAACACTATTGTACTCGTCTGGTCGCCATTCGTGTCAAGGGCGCTGCTTGCTCCGATCAAACTCTTATCTACACCACACACACACACACTTGTCTCATTATTAGTATTTTTTCGCTCCCTTAAGTTTTTTTTTTTTTTTTTTGAGCTTTGCTACTTTACATTGGGTAAGTGGTCCGCCCGGCGACACGTGCCGGCGCAGCAGCGGTAGCGCAGCAACGGCAGTAGGTGCCGCGTGGGCGGCAAGGCTCCGCAGGCTCTGCTGCGAGTTCGATTGTTTGTGGGCAGGCATGCAGGAGACGTGGATAGGCTCTCGCAGCTCACGCATTCGTTACCGCCGCACGGGGCCCATCAGGACAATTACACCGAAAACCCCTCTGGGTCGGCCTCCGTGTGCGTCTCCCACGTGCCTCCTCCAGTGCCTCATGTGCCTCCTCCAGTGCGTCATGTGCCACCTCCGGTGCCTCATGTACCATCTCCAGTGGCTCATGTGCCTCCTCCTGCGCCTTATGTGCCTCCTCCAGTGCCTCATGTGCCACCTGCCATGACACCTCCGGTGCCTCATGTGCCATCTACAGTGGCTCATGTGCCATCTCCGGTGGCTCATGTGCCTCCTCCTGCACCTCATTTGCCTTCTCCTGCACCTCATGTGCCTCCTCCGGTGCCTCATGTGCCACCTCCCATGCCTCCTCCAGTGCCTATGTGCCACCTCCAGTGCCTCATGTGCCTCCTCCGGTGGCTCATGTGCCTCCTCCAGTGCCTCATTTGCCTCCTCCTGCACCTCATGTGCCTCCTACGGCGCCTCCGGCCTGAAAAGGCCGCAGTCTTACAGTGCCGGGATTACTGTAACACGCCGATCGTGCCGCCGGGCCGCCGCCATGCCGCCGCATAGAGTGTGGCCAATAAAAGGAAGCGATAACCTCCCGGCCCGGACCCCTAACCCGCGCGGGGCCCTCCGCGAGCCCCGAACGTAACCGCATGCCAAGCCGCACGGCAATCAAGGGGCACGACGCGCAGCGGCAGCGGCCCGGCCGCGCGCGTCACGGGCGGGTAGGCAAACCGCAGCCAACCGAGCGTCGCGGGACTGCCTACCCGCAAGGGGCGCGGCACAGCGGTGCTCGGGGCCCCAGCTGCTGCAGCTGCTGCAGCTGCCTCTTCCGCCCTCGCCGGGGGAGGGGCAGCGGCGCAAGGGAGAAAAGAAGGGCGGGCATTCTTCACCCGAAACTATAACCTCCGCGCCGGCGGGCCGCCCGAGGAGTCGCAGTATTTATGGCACTTTACCTTGCTTTATTTAGGGCGCTCATTCGGGAGATTTAGAGCTTTTGCCCACTTTTTCCTCATTAGCGGCCGTGGCCTTGCATAAATTCCGACGGGGGGGGGGGCTGCGGGGCTGCGGGGCGGCGGGCGGCGCCACGCGGAGCCTAGAGGGCTTTTCCGGTCCTCATTTGCCAAGAATGATTAAAGGGTTTGCGCTTTGAGTCGATGCCGCCGCTGCTGCCGCACGCGGGGGCGGAGAAAAAATAATTTCAAAAAAAAATGTATTCACAAAGGTGCGCGCGCGCGCGGAATTACCCGAGAGGGCCGAGAGGCCCCCTCAGAAAACACTGAATAAATAACAGAGGGGGCAGTTTGTTCCAGTGTACTTAACGCCGTTACCGCGGCGGCAAGGGATGCTAATTTTACGACAAAAAGAAATGGCGAGAGGACGCGGAGAGTGCCCACATTTTTGGTCCCTTTTTTTTTCATCATTTTATTTCACTCTCTCTCTCTTTTTCTGTCAAGCCTTAACTGCGGCGCCAACCTGTCGGTGGGGGGATTCACTTTTCATACACACGACACCCCAAAGGGACCCGTGGGGGCGGTAGGGGCGGTGGGACCCGGCAGGGACCGGCAGCCATTCCATTAGGCTTCCTGCCTGGACTACATGCCAAATCGTGGCCCGGATCGCACGCCGCCGCCGCCCGACGCGTAGCCACCCCGCGACCTCATCTATTATTATTTTTTTACAGCCGCGCGCGCGTGCGTGAGTGTGTGTGTGTGTGTCCGTGAGTGTAAGCGTGTGTGTGTGTGTGTGTGTGCGCGCGCGCACTGCGGCCGTCGCAACACGCAGAAGCCGCCGGCGGCGAGCGCTCTGTGCGCGACAATGTGTGTCTTGGCGAGGGCCCGTCTAGGAATAACATCAGCGTGCTTTACGAGCCTCCTCGCGCTGCGCGGAGTGAGGTCCGCGGGGGCAGGGCGCGTCGACAGTAAAGTCGTAGCGACACGGGCGCAGCGGGCACCGCGGCCGCACGCGCCACACGCCCTCAGCAGCCGGAACGCACTTCTGTTGACCAAGAGCCTGGCGGAGAGCCCAGCGGAACACCTTCGCGCGCCGCTTCCACGTTTTGTCTCAGCATGATTGCATTAGATCCAGACTCGAACAGAGCGGCCCGTCCCGCCCCGCCCCGCTCGGTCGTCATCGTCCCGGGGTCCGGCATTTCTTTTATTTTTCCTTCCCTCCCTTTCCCGGCTTACTTCGGGCCGGGCTTTACGCGGCCCCGCCCCGCGGCCCGGACCCCCCGCGGTGCACTGGGTGGGCCCCCGCCGCCCCTCGGCGCCGCCAGAGCCCCATCTCATCCCGCCCGATCGGCGACAGTTCGCGCCGCAGCCCCGCGCGGGGCCCAGCGTGAGGCCTCGGCGGCCTCCCACATGGGAGCCCCGGCCGTCCTTTCCGACCCCCCGCGGCTCGGGCATTGGCCGAGTTTCGCCCCTTTAGGGGCCCGTCCGCGAGCTCCCGCCCGGGGCAAGGTCCTCGGGGCCGCGGCGGGTAGGAGGCCCAGACCCTCGCGCCGGCCGCAAGCACCGCCCGCGGAGGGGCGCGGCGTTACGGACGGCCCCCAAGACCCCCCCCCCCCCCCCCGGCGGGGGTCTGCCGCCCGGGGCGCCCCGGGACGCCATGCCACGGGGACGTTGTCGTCCGGGCGGCGCCGGGGGGCCCGGGGGGTTGGGGGAGGACTAACCCCAATTGCGGGGCAAGAACGCAGAAAATTCCCTTCGCTTCGCTTCCCTTCGCTCGCAGACCTACTTTCAGCGAAGACGTAACGTACCGCCGTCGTGGACGGGGCGGGGCGGAGCCGCCGCGCGGCGCATCCGACCTGCCCCCCTCTACACACACACACTTACGCGCACAGGCGCACGCACACACACACACACACACACACACACACACACAGGGCTCCCCGCCGCCCCTACGCTACCGCCCGCTCTGACGAACCCCTTCAACACTTTCGGTCATCAACACGAATTTACGAATGCCGCTTCCGACACGTTATGAAGGCATGAAGGCCTCCTGAAAATAGCCCCCCCCCCCTCCTCTCCTCCCGCCCCTCCCTTCCCGTTCCGTCCCCTCCCGTCTCCGTCTTCGTCCCCCGCCAGGAGAGCGGAGCGCCCGCTGTATGCCGCCCCGACGCCGCCCGGGCCTCACGGGCCGGCGACATATCGGAGTTCCGGACAATATCCGGGCCGCGCCTCCTGCAGGTCCTGCTGCCAGGAGGCTCCTGGCCGGGCCCTGCGGCCCTGCGGCCCTGCGGCCCTGCGGCCCTGCGGCCCTGCGACCCTGCTGCGACCCTGCGGCCCTGCGGCCCTGCGGCCCTGCCGCCCTGCGTAGGCACGCGGGGACCCGCGGCCGTCAGACGTGAATATGAGCCGACCTGCCGACTACAATGTAACGCAGCCGCGAGTAGCAGCAGACAGGCCGAGTGCCGCCACCACCGCCACCGCCGCCGCCGCCACGAGCTAAAGCCACTTGTTGTATTCGCTCGTCGTCGCCGTCGTCAACGAAATAAATAAAAAAAATTGAAAACACGCAACAACGACAGCCGTGCCGCAGTGTCATTTTCAAGCGACTGTTTTATTTTCAGACATTTTTTTTTCATCCTCCACGACTCTCCGCACGGAGGCATCTGGCGGTCACGTGCCGCGAGACGCTATCAGGCCGCGGCAGGGCGGCAATCAGGGCTGTGATGAGGGCAGCGGTCACACCGCCATGTGCCCGCCGGGACTCTGGGCACAGGACAGGACGCATGCAGCACACTTGTCATCAATGTTTTGGCGACACACCCGACAAAAAGAAAAAAAAAAATATAGGTTTTGCGCGTAATTTGTATCCTCATTTATTTGCAAAAAAAAAAGGAAAACAACTTAAAAACGCCGCGGAAAGAAACGAAAACTCTCGGATAGCGTCGAGGTGACTGCGAGCGTCTCCCTTGCCGCCCTTCCTCTTCCGCGCGTACCGACCCCTCTCTCCCCCTCTCTCCCCTCTCTCTCTCTCTCTCTCTCTCTCTCTCTCTCTCTCTCTCTCTCTCTCTCTCTCTCTCTCTCTCTCTCTCTCTCTCTCTCTCTCTCTCTCTCGCGTGCGCGCGCGCGTCTCCCTCCATGATGACCTTGGCTTGGGGCTGCGCGCTGGCCGCGGGGGGCCGCGAGGAGCCATCTGGCCGGGGTCCAGCAGCGAGCTCAGCACAGCGAGCTCGGCGGGCCGGCCCTTGCAGCAGCGGCAGCAGCGGCAGCAGCGGCACGAGGAAGTGTTTGGGCCGGCACCCCGCGGGACCCCCAGCGGGACCCCCCGCGGGACCCCCCGCAGAGACGCCCCCCCCCCCTGCCGAGCCCCCGCTCCATGTGCGTCCTTGCCGGCCGCAGGTCCGTCACACGGGAGGAGCGGTACGGCTGCGGGCGCACAGCGCGCGGCCCGCGACGCGGCGGTCGGCGTATCGGGAAGGGAAATGCTCACCAGTCGGTGAGCGTGTGTTCTGGCAGCCAAATGCAGTGCCAAGGGAGCACACACACACACACACACACACACACACACACACACACACGCACGCACACACACACACACCCACAGAGCGTAGTCCTTCAAACAGACAAACGAAAGCTAATGCCGCGGCCAGCAGAACTTCCTGAACGCACCCACCAAAAAAAAAAAAAAAAACGTAGTCGTGAATGGCCTCCGCCCCTAGCGTATTTTTACCTCGATGAAGGTCAGTTGCGACTTGATCCCCAGTCTCAAAGAGTTGGTTTGAGTAGTAGTTGGAACCACGAATAACAATTGAAGCCCTTATGTCTAAACAGACCCAGGCCCAGCGAAAGGTAAGGCTTAATTAAGGGGCGAAATTTCGGCTTGATAATTGAACGTCTCCGGGTTCTTTTTTTTTTTTGTGGGCAACACGCGAGGCGCGTCGTCCTTCTCGTTACGTTTTTGGTCCGCGCTGCCCCGCAACAGGACTACGAGACAGCGCGGGGCAACCTGGGGCGGAACTACACCGCGCTGTAGTGCAGTCCCCGTAGCTCGCGCAGAGATCAACGCGGACATAACTTCCCCGCCTAGCTGTGCCAGACCGCGCACCGCCCCGGGGTGCGTGGCCAACGCTGTGGAGCCTGGGGGCTTCCTCACCTGGACTACCGACCAAATCCTTTTTAATTAAAAACGTACGCCCCGCGGGGGAAGGGGCAAGAGAGAAGCGAGAGAGGGAGAGAGTAAGAAGAAAGAGACAGACGGACAGAGATAGGCAGACCAAGCCGAGACTGACATCCACAGAATGCCTCCGAGCGCCTGTACTGTATCGCGGCCTTGCCAGGCCCCATCATCCCCAGCTGCCGGGGCCCCGGCCCTCTGGTCCCCGCAGGCCGCGGGCCGCGGGCCGCCGCACAGGCACCGCGCCAGCCAGGCACACGGCACGGGCCGCCCACCCAAACAATGCCAAATGTGAGGGCCAATTCACTCCAATTGAACCGCATTAACGCGGATCGAGATAAATTCGCGATGTGGGCCAGAGCCGACTGCGACCTGCCCGGCCCGGCCCGGGCGGACCCCTCTCCCTCCTGCCGGACAGCTAGGCTAAGCGGTACAGCAGAGCACAGCAGCCCCCGGTGGGTAGGCAGCCACGGCGGGGCCTCTCCCGTCACCGGGGTGCGGCACACGGACCCGCCGGACCACCCGCGGCACGGGCCCGCGGTACAGCAGCGGCGGACGCCACAGCAAGAGACAAGTGCCGCCGCGGGTGGGTAGCGCCGCAGGGGAGGAGAGTGCAGTGAGTGCGAGGGAGAGAGGGCGGGGAGGGGACGGGGAGAAGAGGAGGAGAGACAGAGAGTGCAGCGAGTACTGGGGTGAGGGAGAGGGGAGGGGGGCGGTGACCGCGTGCGCGGGCCCGGCGATCAGCACACGACGCGGCCCCGCGCGGCCCCCGCGGTTCCCGTCGGCCACCCGTCGTCGGGGTGCCTCCGGGGCCGCCCCCGCACCCCCCGCACCCCGACGTCAGACGTCCCCCGCAGCCTCCAGGGGTGCGGGGCGGAGGCGGCGGCCGGCCAGTGGCTCCGCCGGCAGATAGAGCCGGTGGCACGTGTGCCGCACCTCCCCGAAGACACGTGAGAAGCTTGCGGTCTGAAGCGGGGGCACTCCGGCCACCGCTGCCGCATCTCCGGATGGCGCTTCCATATCGCCTGCTCGCGGTGCAGGCCAGTCGGCCGGCGCACCGGCTGCATAGGCGAGGGACACACACACACACACACACACACACACACACGTGCCGAATACGTCTCGCGAGATGCGGGAGGGAGAGAGGAGGCGGGCATCAGTAAGTACACACGCCAATTCACACACACACACACACACACATAGAAGTTTGGCGCAGCCGCGGGGGTGACCTTGACAAGAGCGCCACGGCGCGGCCTATGAAGCTGTCTGCCAGCCCCGGCTGCCCGGCCGCGCCTCAGTGCGGTACTTGGGGGGGGGGGGGGGGGCTGGCCGGCTGGCTGCGCGGCTGCCGCGGGGTCGGCCGCCCATCGGAACCAGCAGCCGCGCTGCGGCGGTGGTGGCTACCGCTGCTGCCGCCGCGGTATCGCGGTCGGATATCAATGAAGCAGGTAGCAGATGAAATACACGGCGCGGGCGGCGGCCGCTGACCAGCGGCTGACCAGCCGCTGACCAGCCGCTGACCAGCCGCTGACCAGCCGCTGACCAGCCGCTGACCAGCCGCTGACCAGCCGCTGACCAGCCGCTGACCAGCCGCTGACCAGCCGCTGACCAGCCGCTGACCAGCCGCTGACCAGCCGCTGACCAGCCGCTGACCAGCCGCTGACCAGCCGCTGACCAGCCGCTGACCAGCCGCTGACCAGCCGCTGACCAGCCGCTGACCAGCCGCTGACCAGCCGCTGACCAGCCGCTGACCAGCCGCTGACCCGCTGACTCCCGTCCCGCGGTGACCGGCCGGCCGGCCAGCCGTCCCGGAAGACGCCCGCCGCCCGCCCCGGCCGACGGTGCGGAGGGGATGGCAGTTTCCACTCTGCCATTAGTGTCGGCCACGGTGGTACGAGTTGTGAGGTGCGTGTGTGTGTGTGTGTGTGTGTGTGTGTGTGTGTGTGTGTGTGTGACCCGCCCCGACAGCGGCGCGCGCGATTTAAAAGAAAATGAAGGCGCGCCACGCGTCCGCGGAAAAGTCCGATGCAATGCAATAATTGTGAGCACGAAGCCGCCGGGCGCCGTGACCGCACGGCCGGCATCGTCATCGGGTCATATACTTTTGACTATAAGCGTGACGATTCCGAGAGTAGTTACCCTTAAAAGAAAATGAAGGCGCGCCACGCGTCCGCGGAAAAGTCCGATGCAATATAATTGTGAGCACGAAGCCGCCGGGCGCCGTGACCGCACGGCCGGCATATATATATATATATATATATATATATATATATATATATATATATATATATATATATATATATATATATATATATATATATAAATATATACATATAGTGGTGCCGGCTATCGGCCGTCGCGGGGGCAGCGAAGCCCGCGGGGCCGGTGCATACATACCGCGCACCTGTCGCGGCGCTGCGAGGAGGCCGGGGCGTGGGCACCCGAGGTCCTCAGCCATCGCAGATGCAAGTCAAGAGTTCGGCCGCGATCAGCTATTTTGTGCGCGGATGTCGTCGCGTTGGCTGAACGGCTCGCGTCCAGTTACGTCTGTCTGGCAAGCGAGGCGGCTCTCGCGGCCAGAGTACTGCAAGACGCGGCGGGAGGGGGGGGGGGGAGAGAGATAACCCGCGGGACCCCAATTTACTGTGCTGCACATCAGTCCCTATTAAACACGGCCTGCGACACGATAACCGAACCAATTATGCAGTCTGCGCTCACTCACCTCGGACAAGGCCGGGCGGCGGACATATTTGAATGCTTCATGCCCCCCCCCCCCCCCCCCCGCACATGGGTAAACACAGGTGTTGGAAATTAGACCCCGTACAAGCTGTCGCCAAAGAGCGGTTATTGCGTCTGCGTGTAAACGGTGCTACGCGAGACGGTCAACTCAGTAAGAATAACGCGGTCTGATATCTGGTCGCGGCCTCTCGCGCGCCCCGGCGATACCGAAAATCTCATCGAGAGAATGTGTAGCGGCGGGGGCGGCGAGGCGACGACACCACGTCATCACGGGAAAACGATTATTAGTTATCTTGACAACCGATTTAATTTTTTTTCTGTTGACTTCATGCACCCGACACAAAATTTTGCTTTCGGAAAACTGAGGTATGTACAGCTGAGTCAACGACAAGCTAGTTGCATCAACAAAACGTCGAAAGCTTTTTTAAAACTTTGAAGTGCGTGCAAACAGCATATTGTTGCCCTACCCAACTAAGTATCAGCTCTTAAAACAAAATCTTCTGGCGCGTGCATAAAATCAACGAAAAGATTAAATGGTCGCGTCAGCAAATTTTTTTTCCCGGACGCGTGATAGCCCAGCTCCGCGCCCCGCCTGCCTAATCACCGGGCCGGAGGCCGCCGCGGCCGCCACGTACCGTCAGCAGGAGTACTCGGAGGGGGTACTTACTTTCACATTTGACGCCGACTCTTCCCTCGCCCCAAATGTAATCGTTACCTGTGGACAGACAGACACGCACAATTAGCATCCAGGCTGGGTACATGACGCGCGGCCCCGCGGGCAGGGCCCCGCGGGGCCGGGCACGGCGCCGCATGCCGCAGGCCCGGGACCTTCCAGGCACCGCCGTGTCCTTGGCGAGTCCTCGCGTCGCCCTGACCCCCCGCGGCCGCGGGCTCGGCTCCAAGGATCATCGACTTCCACCCAACCATTCATCATTCGCGTGGCTCCGCAGATGTAAGGCTCCAGGAGTACGGCACCAGAGGTCAGGCTCCAGAAGTAAGGATCCAGGATAATAAGACTCCAGAGGAGTGAAGCTCTAGGAGTGAAGCTCCAGGAGTGAAGCTCCAGGAGTGAAGCTCCAGAAGTGAAGCTCCAGGAGTGAAGCTCCAGGAGTGAAGCTCCATGGGTGAAGCTTTAGGAGTGAAGCTCCAGGAGTGAAGCTCCAGGAGTGAAGCTCCATGGGTGAAGCTCCAAAGGCACCAGGAGTGCGGCTCCAGAATAGTTAAACTTTAAAAAATTTAAAAATTTTGCAAACCTTCAAAATTCAAAAAGAAAAATCCACTATAGTCAGGTTTTCTTAAATTAAAAAAATAAGGAAATTAAAATTTAATAAAAAATACAGAAGTAGATTGCAATTTTTCAAAACGATTCCTAGCGTTTACATTCGACATTTTTGTGTTCGGGCAGAGTTGAGCGGCAGCAGCAGCAGCCGGCCGGCCGGCGCCAAGCGCCTGGAGTAGGAGGAGCCGGGGGAACTTGGCCCTCCGCTCAGCGCTGACTTCCGACGTATGCAAGGTCACAGAAGAAAAGTATGGCAAGGGAGATGAGGAGAAGGAGGAGGAGGAGGAGGAGGAGGAGGAGGAGGAGGAGGAGGAGGAGGAGGAGGAGGAGGAGGGCGGGAGGAGGAGGAGGAAGGAGGAGAGCAGGAGGAGGAGGAGGAGGAAGAGGAGGGCGGGGGAGACCAGAGGAGGAAGAGAAGAGAGCAGCAGAGCGGACCACACCTCGGGCCGGCTTGGGCCCGGTCACAATAGGAGGAATCGCATAATATCAAGATCGCGAAACGTGATCCGCGTCCCGTCCCGCTCTCCTCCGTGTCCGGCCGTGCCGTTGACGCCGTGCTGCTGACGCCGTGCAATCGGACGCGGTGCGGGGGAGCATAGGGACAAGATTCAGCCGACTCCAAAACACTTTCCCAGTTCACTCAAACAGCGCCGGGTCCGCGGCCCAAAGGGCAGCGGTGGGACAGTCCCATACGCACTGAGACTGCAGCAGGGACGCTCAAGAATGCTGAGGAAGCCTGCGGCAGGCACCAAACATGTGTGTGTGTGTGTGTGTCCGGGAAAAACGGCATTAGTGCCTACTTTTCAGGCAGCACTTTTACTATGCAGGGTTCGGCACTACGGCAGCGGGTCCGCCTCGCCTGCGCCACACTTCAGCAACGCGGCGTGCGCAGGGGCGGGCCAACGGGGTGGCCTCCCCGAGGGGGAGGGGGGAGGGAGGGAGGGAGGGAGGGAGGGAGGGAGGGAGGGAGGGGAGGAGAGGGAGGGGAGGAGAGGGCAGCAGTCCGCGCCGGTGTCGTGTCGTCATTACGGAGCGGAAGGGGTGGGAGGGCGCGGGCGGACGGAAAGCCGTCGCTAATCAACGAAGGTCACAACTTGTATCATTTGAGCGCGCCTCCCCTCCGCGCCCCTCCGCCTCCCCTCCGCCCCGGCGTGCTCATGAATTACCCGCCCGGAAGGGGTTGGGCGGCGGCGCGGGGCCGGGCGGGGCCGGGCGGGGCCGGGCGGGGCCGCGTGGTGCGCGAGGGTGACATTTGATATCAGATCAATAAAATAAAGTAGTGTCGGGGGCACAAACGACGTCATCACGCACCCCTACCCCCTCACCGCTCCCTTCATCATACATACACACACACACACACACACACACAATCACACAACACGCCCCTGCTGCCTGCGGGCAAATTGATGACGAAGGGGGCGAGCAACGAAAAAAAAATCGCGAAAGAAATATATATATGTATACAATAAAATACCAAAAGCGCGGCGGGGCCGCCGCGGGGCGGGTAGGGGCGTTCCTCCCACGGTGCGGTATGCGCGCGCACACACACGCACGCGCACGCACACACACACACACAACACAAGGCGGTGACGTAGGAGGGGGGGGGGGGAATAAATAGGGTCGGAAACGCGGGGAGCGACAGAGCGGGCACACCGGTGGGCCACCCGCAACGGTGCCGGAGTTCCCATGGCAGAGACCCGCAGCGCTAGAAGAACTAGACAACCCCGAGAGGGTCTCCCCCGGCTCGGGCGGGTCGCGGTGGTTGGTGGTTGGTGGTGGTTGGTGGTGGTTGGTGGTTGGTGGTGGTTGGTGGTTGGTGGTTGGTGGTGGTTGGTGGTTGGTGGTTGGTGGTGGTTGGTGGTTGGTGGTTTGTGGTTGGTGGTGGTGGTGGTGGTCAGGCGTCTCAACGGAACGAAGGTTGCGGTAGCGGAGGTGGCGGCGGCGGCCGCCGTGGTTGAATATTCCGACTAATTTGAGCGCCGAGGAGCCGGGGGGGGGGGGGGGGGGGGCTCCTCCGCTCAGACCTCCGCTGCGCTGCGCCTTGCACCGGGTGAGTCATGAGAGAGCCTGACGGCCCGGCCCGAGCAGTGAACTCGCGCACTGGCAACTCGATTCAGATGAGAACGCTCTTCGCTACGCCGTCCGACTCCCGACCCGGCGTGCAATCATTGCACAGCTGGCCGCCACGACTACAGCTGCACGCCGACCGAAAATAAAGGCAAACGCCCCGACTCTGCCAATAACGCCGCTGGCGCAGACGTCTGCAAATACTCTCCTGCCCCCCCCCCCCCTGCCCCTCTGGTTTTCTTTTCCGGTCGGATCTTGCCATTTGACATCTCGGCGCACCTCCAAAAGTCTGATTCGGCGCGGGGACCCCGCCCCGCCAACATAGAGCCTTCCGCTTAGCAGTGTCACTGCGCGGGGCGGAGCGGCGGACTTCCCCGTGCCGTGCCGTGCCGTGCCACGCCCTGCGGTTTACCGCGCGATTTAAAACAAACAGACTGCCTCTTCGCATGCCGAAGAGTGCCGAGCAGGAGGGCGGCTCTGCTACTGCTGCTGAGGTCGTGGCGGGCGGGCGGCCCATGTGTGAGTGTGGGTGAGTGTGTGTCTGTGTGTGTGTGTGTGTGTGTGCGTGTGTGTGTGTGTGGGAGTACGTAAACGAGGAGGCCCGACTGAATGAGAGCGCGGCAGGGATCGCAGCAGTAGTTCATTCACACCGCCACCGCCGGCACCACCCGGCCGCGCCGCATAAGCATCCGCACTATTTTTCATCGCTGCGCTGCCCCGCTCACTCGGCTCAGCGCCCCCCCCCCCCCCTCCCCCAACCAGTGCCTGCCAGTGCCACTACTAACGCCCCCCCCCCAATTCGTCTCCCAGATTTTCCTTCAAGGTAACACGGCCAATGCCCAAAGCTCACGCCATCCCGCCGCGGGGCACACAGCAGAGCCGGCGAGGGGAGGGGGCGGGGCCCCAGAGAAAAATATCGTACATAATTGAAAAAGTACAGGGCGGGCAACAGTGCGACACGCCGAGCCGGGCCGGAAGGTTAGGGTCGCGGCCCGCCCGCATCTGCCTGCCTGCCAGCCTGCCTGGGGCACATTAGGAGCCCAATCGAAACGCGCGGTAGTTCATGAAAAATTCACGCCGCAGCGCCGCAGCGCCCACGCCATCACTAGGCCGACGAGGGGGGCGGGGCCGCGCGGGGGCTCCTGACGAGACGGCACCGCACAGGCGCGCTCCTTGTACACCGCCGTCAGCGCCAAGCTGCGCCGAGCCCTCCGAGTCCACAGAGCCGCTCACAGCTGCAGCGGCAGTCCCCAAGAGGAGCACCCGCCCTACATCGCGCCAAAGGCGAAGGGCCTCTCTGTTCTTTCCCGCCCAACACCGCCCAGTTCCTGCTCGCTCTCTCCCTCCCTCCCTCCCTCCCTCCCTCTCTCTCTCTCTCTCTCTCTCTCTCTCTCTCTCTCTCTCTCTCTCTCTCTCTCTCTCTCTCTCTCTCTCCCTCTCTCTCTCAGATGGTATGATTTACGAGGGGCCGCCGCTGCTACTGCTGCTGCCGCTGCCGCCTCTGCTGCAGCGGCAGCCTCTAGTCGCACATCAGCTAACGATCAAGCATTTATCAGCGACCATTACGGGCCGCCAGGATATAGACCATTATCCCGGCGCGGTGACAAATGTTCCGGCGTGGCCGTGCTGCCCCGCCGCCTGGATGGCCGCCTCCGGCTGCGCCTCCGGGTGTGCCTGCCGGGACCGCGCGGCGCCAGCGGCCCGGAGCCGCCCGGAGCCGCCCGGGGCCGCGCATGCACCCCGTCGTGCCCATAGCGAGGAGCAGAGCAGCGTGCCGACCCCATCCGACCACACGGACGGCACAACGGCGGCGAGGCGGCAGGCAGGCGGGGCCGAGGCGAGGCGAGGCGGGGCGGGGCGCGCGGACTGATTCCGCAGGTTCGGCAACGCCGCGCCAAAAGAAGGTACTGGAGGTGAATTTGAGCAGCAGTCGGCGGGGGGCGGGCTGGGCTCTGCAGTGCGGCAACGCCTCGGGCTTGAGGGCCCGGGCGGGGACAGCGCAGACCGCGGGCGCGGGCACGGGCTCAGCAGCACGGGGGCACCTTGGGCCGGCCCCGCCCAGAACGCCCAGCCCGGCCATGCCAGAGCCATGGGAACCAGACGACTGCAACAAATGAGGGCCGATTCCGACGTCTGAAAAAGGACACCGGCGGCGGCGGGGATCGAACCCGGGGACCCACAGGGACCCGAGGCCGGAAGATGGAGGCGGGGGGCGGTATGCATGGCCCGCCCGGGGAGAGGGGGTTTAGCGGGTAGGCGGGGGCGGCGGGGGGTGGCGGCAACAGAAAAAGTGGCGGCTGAAAACTCTGAGAGCGGGCAGGCGCCGTGCACAAGGCCAGCCGCCGGGCAGCCGGGCCGCCCCGCGGGTGCATGCCGCCGCGAACAGCCGATGACATCCGTCCCGCGGGGAAGCAGAGGGAGGGAAAGAGAAAGGGAGGGAGGGAGAGAGGGAGAGAGAGAGAGAGAGGAAGGGAGAGGGGGGGGACCCGGGCCTGGTACCCACGTATGTAAACACAAGCCTCTCTTTGGCGACGCAACGCCCAGGGACCAGACAATGCCAATTGAAATAACGTTTGCAGATGTGTGTGGTGCACTGCCGGTGTGTGCATGTACGTCTATGTGTGCGTGTGTGTGTGTGTGTGTGTGTGTGTGTGTGTGAGTGCGTGTGTGCGGCTCGCAGCGAGCTGCGGTTAGAATGCAACGCCCGCCGCCGAGCAGCTACTGCGCACTACCCGCCATTATCCGGCACGAAAGAAGGGAAATTCATGTACCGGAAACGGGGGAACTCGAATGGGTCTCTGTCTCTGTCCCTCTCGTCCTCGGCCGACGATACCCTCATTGTTCCTCTGCTTGTCCCCCACCCCCCTCTCCCCTCCCCCTTTCGCTAGGCCGGGGCGCAGCGGGCCGGTCAAGGAAGGCACTTGAAAACACCGGGTAAGGGTGTACTTCTCCGGCCGCGCGGCGCAGCGCCAGGCCAGGTAAGTGTGCGGGCCGGAGACTGCCGCTGAGGAGACAGCGGCCGATGAGACAGCACAGCCGTAGAGGAGACGACCGCCGAGGAGACAGCCGCCCCGCAGCGCTCCCGGAGGCTCGCCGCCGCTCCCCTGTTCTCCAAACCGCCAAGCCTAGACGGGCGGGGGCCATTGCCGGTCGTAAAGGCCGACCATCTCTAGACGGCGCAGGCGCGTAATTGAGGGCGGGGGAGGGGGGGGGGGCTGAATATGGGGGCGATTTCCCCCCCCCCCCCCCCCCATCCCCTTCAGTCCCCGAATGGCGAACCGAAATTTATCCGTGTTTTGGCTCCCCGCCTGCACTAGTCCCGCCCCAAACTTGCCGTCCGTCGCTCCGCCGCCGGCAGTGCAATAATATTATTGAGCACATTTGCCGTGCTTTGCTATTGTGTTTGCCGAGCGCACAAAAATAAACGGGAGCCATCGAGATCCGATGAGGATCTCTCAGGTTTGACCCCAAAGACCGCCCCCCCCCCCCCCCCCCCGTTCCCGTCTAATGACGCCCCCGCGTCGTCCTCCCGCGGGGCCCGCCCCGCCCGGTGACGGACACCATCCCGCCGACGACACGATAAGCGACAGAAAGAGCGACGCGCGGAGAAATGGGGCGACGGCGAAGGGAAGGGCGTATCTGCGTTCCCTGAGCAGCCAGTCCGGCCGTGTGCGGCCGTGTGCGGCCAGCCGCCGACACGGTGCGGCACGGCGATAGGCAACCCCTCGGCCGCCGCCCACCGCCCGCCGCCCGCCGCCGCTGCTGGCCGCGTCACTGACCCGCGCAAGGCCTCGGAACAGGGAAGCCGCGCGCGCCGCGCGCTGCCGGCCGGCTCAAGGGGGAAGCCACACTCAACACGGGTAGCGGCCATTTGCTTTTAACGGCCTTTTCGAGTGTCGGCGCGGGCACAGGTGTGCAGGGGGTCGTCACGCAGCGGCCCCGTATCGCCTCTCTCTGTCTCTCTCACTCTGTGTCCCTCTGTCTCTCTCTAGCACCAGAGCCACCTCCATCTTGGCCACAACACGGCACTACTACCCGGCACTTGCCTGCACCACGCCGCCTGGTCTGGAAGAGCCGTAGTCGGGCCACCACCGCCACCACCGCCACCACCGCCACCACCACCGAGGCCGTCAGCGCTCCGCTCAGGCCTCGCTTCCCACGGCGAAGTGCCCGGCCGCCGCTGTACCGGCGCGCCGAGTGCAGCCTAGTGCACGTCAGCAACGCGTCCCGGCGCGGCCCGGCGCGGATGTAAATACCCTACAAACGGAGGCAAGCCAAGACCGTCGCCGGCCGTCGCCGGCCGCCTGTTGGGCAACACCCCCTGCTGGTGGCCTCGGCCTGCTGCTGGCCGGCCCAACCTGTCGGCAGACACTCGGTCGGAGACAGCAGCTCCCGCGCGTCACACAAGCGAATGCGAATGAATCACCCCGTTCGAAAATAAATCTCCGGTCATTGGCATCATGTCCGCAAGTATTTGCGCAGCGTTTTGCACTGGCGGTAAATTCAAAAATTTGTAAAGACGTGAATTTGAGCAGCGCACTTGTGCCGTGCGGCAGCGGCCTGGCGGTCACTGCGACACCATACGGCTCAGTCCGATGAGGCTTCCGGGGTCTTGCGGGACCCCCGGCCGCCCACTCACTCCGTGGCCGAGTGAGACGCACATCAAAACACCGACATAAACATGAATAGAAAGCAGCGGCGGCGAGCTGCCGCCGGCGCCGGCTCGGACATTAAGAATCAAACTGACAATGCAGCGCCACCGCCGCCGCGCCCGCGGTCCCCCGCGGTCCCCCGCGGTCCCCCGCCGCCCCCCGCAGCTCTCCGCGGCCCCCCGCAGCCCTCCGCGGCCCCCGGCGGCGGACGACCAGGTAAGCACCACCTATGAAATACGGCCGATAGTAAAAATAAAAAAAACGTCCGGTGTTGACGGCGCGGGCCGCGCTGCGCTGCGCCGTCGGGGCGTGGCTAGGCGTGGCCCGGCGCCGCCATGAGGACTGGTCTATGTCGCGGCCCGGCCGGCCTGCTGCTCACCGTCAGCCGACGGGCCCCCATTATTTGCAGAGACATCCGTTTGTCCACGTCGTGTCTCCTCGCGGGGCCGACGCTATGACGCTCGCGGCGGCGGGCTGCGGGCGCACCGCACACACGCACCGCACACACACACACACACACGCACGGCACGGCACCCCGGGCGGGGTAGGCAGTGCGCCGCCACGCAGCGCGCCGGTGCGGCCGCGCTGCCTACCCCGCAGGCTGCCGCTGCCGCCGCCGCCTGGCCCGGCCTGGCTGCTGACGCCGCGGGCCCGCGGCGGTCTCCCTCGCCATGCCGTCGTGTCCGTCAACGTAGGCAAACTTTACTACCGCGTCCGACGGCGTCACGCCGTGAGTCAACCGGACTGAACCGGTCCTTGGAGTGGGACCCGGCCGGGCCGGGCGCGGCGGTAGCGGCGGTAGTGGCGGTGTCGGCGGTGGCGGCGGTAGCGGCGGTGGCGGCGGCCGAGCCGTTGTCCGGCTGATAGTTGGAGAGCGAGCACCGTCTGCCCAGCCTCGTAACGACCGCAAAATTGCCCCCCCCCCCCCCCCCCCAAGCCTCTCCTCCCGCTTGCATGCTCCTGGACCAGCCCAGTCCCTATCGACGACGAGCCGCGATTTAGAAATCGAATGTCAAGTAACGTTGAGGTCTCCCGAGGTCCAACAGCGTATACGGAGGCGGACCGTAGCGTTTCGAGGCCGGTCCGGGTATTCGAACCCGGGCGCGTCCGCGGTTCTAAACCAATGCAGCGGGCGGAACACGCACTTGCGACGTCTGCCAGGATATATGCGAGGGAGGAGCAAAGGGGGTGGGGGGGGGGGAGAGGAAGGATGCGGGAGGAGGGCGAGGGAGAAGCGACGGGACACAAGAGAAAGCCGAGAGCGCGGGGACGGGCATAAAATAAAACTTTGGTTCCCTTTTTTTTTACAACTCCGCGGCACAAACCGAGGAGGTGAGATTGAAATCGCTGACACGACAGTAGCAGAGGGAGAGAAAAGGAAGGCGAGTCGGGGGCGGGCGCAGGAAGGGGAGGGGGGGGGGCAGAGGGCGGGCGCAGGGGGCCGGGACATCCTTGGCCCAGCATCACACCACCACGAAACGGCACCCCCGAGTCGCTCTGCCCTCCCTCTCTTTGTGCGAGTGAGACAACAGACAAGGACGCGAGCGAGCGAGTGCGCGCACACACACACACACACACACACGAAGAGCGTGTCGGGACCAGCGCGCACACAGCACCGCGATAACAAAACCAGTTCCACTATTTTCTTAGGAAGAGCAGGGGGGTGGCGCAAAATGCTCATCGTTTAGTGACAGTCCCCAGAGGCCGTAAAGCGAAGGGAGACGGTGAGGGGAGGGGCGCCGTTCGGTTCGGACGTTTCATTTCGGAACGCGGAAGAGCCGGCCGGGCCGCCGCGAGACGTCCACCACAAACTACTCCCGCTGCTCCGCTCATAATGGGCGGTGTCGGGATTCGAACCCGCGGCGCGCGCACGTCAGGGAAGAGACGCGGATGAACTACTCGCTAACACACACACACACGCGCGCGCGCGCACACACATACACACACTTAAGTGATAGAGCCAGTCCGCACGCGGCGCGCGGGGAAGCAGGTAAAACGTCAAGTAGGAGGAAACCCTCCCGGGCGCCCCATAGGGGGCCGACAAACCCCCCCGAGGGCCGAGAGCGGCAGCCCGGCCGGACCCGCAGAGTGGAGCCATCTCGTCAGGGGCCCGGCGGCCGCCTCATGGGCAGTGTGTTCATGCGTGCTGCCAAAAACCCTTCCCGTCCCGAAATACGGGGTCTTTGACACAGTTTTCTATTTTTGCGAAAACAAAATACCAAACACATGTGTAGGGCGGCGGCACGTAACGCACAGCGCAGCGCGGCCGCTTGCGGGGCGGGGGGGGGGGGGGGGGGGGGGGGGGGGGGGGGGGGGCCGGGGGGCGGTAGGGTGAAAACCCTATCATCCCCACCATCCCTCCAAGGGGGAAGTCTTGTTACGCTTTGCAGGGCACCGGCGGCGGGGCACCGGCGGCCCCCGCGGGGCGTCCACCTCCGCCTCCGCCCGCGGGCCTCGACAGCTACCCTACGTCGGCGCGGCGCGGCGGCGTCGGCCCCCCACGGCGTCGTCGCGACCCTCCCCTCCGCGGCTCCACCCCGGCCCGCGGCCCGCCCCTGCGGGACCAGGCGGCCTCCACGGCCCTCAGGCCCCGGGCCCTCCACCAGCGCCGCTAAGAGCTCCGCGGTAAATTGTGTTGTCGCTCCGGTCCCCGGCGACGCCGCGCCACCGCCACGGTTGTACGGGCGGAAGCTGTACTAATAAGGAGTGCTGCGGCGGTAGCGGCGGCGGTAGCGGCGGCGGTAGCGGCGGCGGCCGTGGCGCGGCGTGGAGCGGCGTGCCGCCGTGGTATTTGTGATGCTTCGCCGAGAGGCGACAACTTTCCGGAATGTGTCTCGCGCCTTCCTCATGTGTGCCGCTCCGCGCGCTGCGCTGCCACGGGTACGGGCCAACGCCCCGGCCGAGGTGCGGCGGCGGCGGCGGCGGCGGCGGCGGGCCCCGGCAGGGCCTCGGACAGGACGGTGCAGGACCGTCGGCTACATTTGCATCCCGCACTCGTCCTCGGCCTGACGACGACACGCCCCCTCAGGACGTCGCCGTCATGTCCTCGAGGTCCTGTCTTGCCGCAGCGGACGTAAAATTCGGAAAGCGGCGCGCGGCGCATCGCGTCACACACCGCGCCGACGGCGACGACGACGGTTTTCTGGTCCGACTCCGACATTTCGGTGAAGCTGCTGCCGCCGCTGTCTCTGGCGATTGGACCGCGTGCTGCAGCCCCCCCCCCCCCCCCCCTCCCCGCACCGCTGGGGCCCCCGGCCGGAAATTAGAAGCGAAATTTCAGTAGCCCTGCCACCGCTCCGCCCCGCCCCGGCCCGGCCGCGCGGACCCGCAGCGTAGCTGGCGCGGAAAATGCTGATGGCAGGAGATTTGAAAGAAATTAAATTGGACAGGCAAGGCCGGGCGGCGCTAGCTGGCGGGCGGGCGGGTGCGCCCCCCCCCCCCCCCTCCTCGGGCCCGCGTCGGTCCCCGCGCCCCCCAGCGGCAGCGGCAGCGGGTCCCGACCGCCGCCGCCGCTGCCATTACGGCCGCGCCGCGCGCCGCCGCCGTCCCGATGTGTGTCGGAAATTGCAAGTTCGATCGGCGCGGGGAATAGAATGCCTCGTTGGAGGAGAAGAAGGGCGGCCGCGATGGAGGAAGTGATAAATCAGAGAGCAAAGGGGCCGGAGAGCGAGCGGCGCGCAGCAGCCGGCGGCGGGAGGAGCCCCGGCCGGCAGCCCCCGTCAGGCCATGCCACCACCGGGCCTCCGCGCGAGGTAAGGGGTGCCGCTGCCGGTGACGCTGCCGCTGCCGGGGGTGCCTCCGAGGGCGCGCGGCGCAAATAGACCCCGCGGGTACAATGCGACGCGGCCGGCGCAAAGACACAGCGCCACTCACACCAACACTGTCTTCTCGGACTCTCTCTCTCTCTCTCTTCTCTTTCTCGCTCTGTCAGTGTGCCTCTATCTGTCTCTCTCTGTCTCTCTCTAACACCCCGCCCCCCGCCATTTGCTCCGCTTATGGAGCAGCCCACGAGTGCGACAGAGACACCAACACAAGAGCAGTGTCCGCTCCTCCCGGCCTGTTCACCGAACGCTTCACGCACTCGTGTGATTACTCCCCCGACAGGACTGCCGGTCGGGGGGTTCTCGTCGTAACGATGGCCGACGACTTGGTCGGTGCCGTGCCCCGCCGCACGCCGTGGACGGCGTCACGGCGGCCGGGGTGTTCTCCTCGCGGGTCCGTCACCACGACGACGGAGGCGCGGGCGGACGGGGCCCGGGGCCGGGCGCCGCCGCGCGCCGTACCCCACACCCGGCGCGGCAGCGTGTGGCCCCGAGCCAAACGGTGACAGCAGGGCGGAGCGGGGCGGGGGAGCTGCCGTAGCGGTACAGGGACGCCGCGCCACGCCGCGCCACGCCACTCCGCTTCACTCAGGGCTCACAACAATCATAACTTGAGACGCAAAAAGCGCAGCAGCAAGCGCCCCTCCCCCGGGTCGTGGCGCGGCGTGGCGTGGCGTGGCCAGCGGCAGCGCGGCCCGGCCGGCAAGCTTAGGAGGCGCCACGCCGCGCCACGCCGCGCCACGCCGCGCCACGCCGCGCCACGCGCCGTATTTTATGGCGCGCGTTTGGCCGTGCGTTCGCACACCACACCGCGACGCCCCGGGCGGCCCGCGGCGTGCCGCGCCCGGATCAGCTCGCATGACAAATGAAAGGCACTCCGCAAAGAAGAGCCGTCGCGGCCAAGCAGCGGATTAAAAATGGGACTTGTGGTTGATGTTTACATTGCTGGTTTTTAGACCTCCAATTTTTCGTGTTTTTTTTTTTCGATTCCTAGAGAATTGATGGTAAATTCTTTCATTGTTACGACTTCATTGCATATTTAAAATACAATATTCGAATATTTTGTTGATTGTGATCGTAGTTTAAGTAACCCTCAGATGAGTAGAAGAACCCTCAACTAGAAAAGAGGTAACCTGGGGGAAACTATTAAAAGTGCTCTCTCTCTCTCTCTCTCTCTCTCTCTCTCTCTCTCTCCCTCTCTCTCCCCTCTTCCCCTCTCTCATCCTCTCGCGCTCGCTCTCCGAGTCTCTCTCCTCACAATCTATTTCCAAACCGAATGAGACAGATTTACGATCGACCAGGGCGCATCGCGCGGACGTTTTATTTTTAATAACCCCCCCCCCCCCCCCCCCCCTATTCCTCCTCCTCCTCCTACTCCTCCTCGTCAGACCAGCTCTCAGATCGCCCGGTATTCCGTATAGTTTGAAAGCCCCGCAGCAGCGCGCCGCCAGAAACGGGCCGCGTCTGTCACGCACGGCGCCCCCGTGGCCGAGGACCCGTTGGCCGAGGACCCGTGGCCGAGGATCCGTGGCCGAGGACCCGTGGCCGAGGACCCGTGGCCGAGGACCTGTGGCCGAGGACCCGTGGCCGAGGATCCGTGGCCGAGGACCCGTGGCCGAGGACCCGTGGCCGAGGATCCGTGGCCGAGGACCCGTGGCCGAGGACCCGTGGCCGAGGACCTGTGGCCGAGGACCCGTGGCCGAGGATCCGTGGCCGAGGACCCGTTGGCCGAGGACCCGTGGCCGAGGATCCGTGGCCGAGGACCCGGCTCGGCTGCTGCCACAGGCCACAAGCCCGCCACCCGCACCGGCGGCGGCGGCGAGCGCCTGCCAGAGGGCAGGGTAGGCCAGCCCGCACGGCACGCAAGCACCAGATTGCCTACCCGCCGGCTGGCGGGCGCGTCCAGCTCGGCAGCAGCGCGCCGCGGCCGCACAGTCCAGGCGCCATCCCGGGCCGAGCCGAGCGAGTCGGGTCGGGTGGAGCCGAGCCGCGGCCTGGCGAGCCCGACCTGATTCGCCGGGCGGACCAAACGTTCTCGCTTTCCGATCGGATAGGGACGTGGGGCGTGGGGCCACGGCCGCGAGGGTAGCGGCCGGCTGCGGCGGGCACCTCATGGCAGCTCATGGCAGCTCATGGCGGGGGTTATAAGCCAATGAGGGAAGGCACGGGGATGAGTGGCAGGGCCCGCGCAGAGGCAGACGCACTGACGCTGGCAGCGGCAGCACGGCAGCACGGCAGCCCGCCGGGAGGGGAGGTGAAGGGGTGGGGGGGCTATGTCGTGCCCCGGGTCGGGTCGCCGTACCCACCTTCGCTTCCCCCCCCCCCCTCCCTGCCGGTTCCCCCGGGCCGGGTTGCTCGGGTGCGGGTCGACTGCCCCCCCCCCCCCCCCCCCCCCGTCCTCCCGGTCCTGGTCTCGCACCGGCTCGTATACTTTCCACTCTACTTGCCGCATATGATGGTCCCGGCCTGTCTTCGAAATTACCTGTAATTGCTACGGTTAGGTCCCACCGCGCCGAGTGCCGCAGACCTCCCCCTCCCCTCTCTCTCTCTCTCTCTCTCTCTCTCTCTCCCTCTTTCTCTCACTGTGTCTCTCTCTCATACTGCCTCTCTCTCAGCCCAAACCGCCAACCGCACTTGTTTCCACCAAAAACGCCTCACGTCAGCTGCTTTTGGCTCGACTGCAGGAGTGGGAAAGTTACAGGAGGGTGTTAAGGGAGGGGGGGGGAGAGAGCCGTGCGTAACAGAAGGGGGCGGTCGGGGAGGAGAGGGGGGGGGGGAGGCGCAGCCAGCACATACCAGCCGGGGAATAATAACAAAACTCGGCCGCAGAGATCTCTCCATCCCCCGGCGCCCGCGAGCCGCCCGCGAGCCGCCGCCGAGCCGGGAGAGCCGCCGAGGGCCCCCCGGCAAGGACATTCCCCGCGGTGCTGCCCGCGCGCCGCAGGATTCTTGGGATGCCACCCCGCCGAAGGCACCGCGCCCCGCCCGCAAGGACCCTCTGGGACCCGCAGGACCCGCAGGACCCGCAGGACCCGCAGGGGGCACTAGGCCTGGCGGAGGAGCCGGCGGGCGGCCGCGTTGAGTCCAGACGCGAGGCGACGGGCCGGGACGGGCCGGGACGGGCGGCCCATGATTGAGTCATAATCGTACGTCAGGCGGCCCGATCTGAACTGGACGGAATGGAAACGCGTTTCATCTCATTTTTATTCGGGGCGAACGACGACGGCCCCCCGCGGCCCCGCACGGCAGCGGCGGCGGCGGCGGCGGCGGCGGCAGTGTGTTGCTGTCAATTTTCCGCATCACTTGAGACGGACGGCTCTCTGGCAGCCAGCAGGCAGGCGGCCCTGCTAGGCGAGGCACGGCGAGGCGAGGCGAGGAGGGGCCGCGTCGCCTAACGAACGCCGCACCGTGCCGCGCGGGAGAGAGAGAAGATGACGCGGCCCCGAATGTTCATTAAACTTTGCACACTGCAGTTCTGCGGCCAGATGTCTGCGCGGGCGGGCGGGCGGGCACAGACAGACAGACACACACACACACACACACACAGAACGCTTATTAATCGCCCACGCCGGCGCTGCTGCCGGCGGTACGCGCACGCCACGCGCACGCCACGCGCACGCCACGCGCCGCCCACACGGCAGCGGGACGGCGCACGCAAACCAAACAATCGGCATCAGCAGAACGGGGGCACGCGATGCCGCCTAGCCCCGCCGAGCGACGCTCAAACTTTTTCATTCGGCGCGCACGGCGGCGGCGGCACGGTGCCCATCCTGCCTGCCTGTCCTATCCTCTGCTTTGCATGGCCCGGCGCCCGCCCCGCCGCCCTGCCCAGCCCGGCCCAGGCCCGGCCATACCGAGCAGCGGCACTGCGGTAAAATAATCGCTTCCTCAGATTAAAAACCCATTAAGGAGGCAAATTACTACTTTCGACACGCTCGCGGGATGATACGTATCCGCGGCGGCGGCGGGACCAGCAGGCGGCGGCGGCGGCCAGGACACGCCAATTCACGTAAACGTGCCCCCCCCCCCTTCCCCCACGGCCGCGCGGCTCCGTCCGCGGAGCAGCCGTGCCGCTGGGCCCCGGCCGACACGCTCGGCAGGTACTGCGGCAGCTCGGCTCGGGTACCGCCGGGTACCGCCTGGGTGCCGGCCGGTGCCGCACGCCGCGTGTCCTTGAGCCGTGGGAGGCGACCGGCAAATGAGCGCGACGCTCCGCTCATTCCCGACCCGAAACAGAGCGCCGCCGGCCGCCGGGCGGCGGGCGGGGCTCGAACCCGCGGCCGCGGTGCCAGTGACCCTCTCGTTACATCGGGCCGTTCGGGGGCGCGGCGCGGCGGCCCTGGCTGCTCCCGGCTGCTCCCGGCTGCTCCCGGCTGCTCCCGGCTGCTCCCGGCTGCTCCCGGCCTCGCGTTGCCGTTGCGGACGGTGCCCAACGACGCTGGCCGCGGCCGCCGCAGCCCACCCCGTTCAGCTCACTTGACTTGGTAGGAAGAGGAAAGGGACCAAGGCCAGATCAACTTGCCGCCACGACGGGACGCGGGGGCCACGCTGGGCTCCCCTCGCCGCCGCCGCCGCCGCCACCACCGCCACACCGCGCCGCGGAGCCGAGCGGCCGGGACGTGGCGAGCCGCGGCGCGGCAGGCAGCGCGACGCGAAGCGCCCGAACTGGCCGCGTAGGCCGTCCCGCCGGCCCAGAGCGCGCCGCGGGGCTGCCTACCCCCCGGGGACGCGGCACGCGGCAGCGCACGGGTACCGCGCAGGGCGGGCGGCGGGCGGCGGGCGGCACCGGGTGAGGCAGGTCAGCGCCGCGCCGCCACAAGCACACGCACCCTCCCTGCGCTGCGCTGGACGAGGCCAAGTGCATCACGGCCGGCTCCGCGACGACAGAGAGGGCAGGCCGAGGGGCAGGCAGGCGCCACTCAGACCACCGGCATCCGCTCAGCGCAGCAGCACGTACCGGAACAAAAGCACCGAACCAAAGAAAAACTACCGTCGCGTCCAAAAATAACAGTGATAAAGTTAATTTGAAGATCGAAAAAAAAAAGATGAAGAAGAAGATGAACCGAAGTACAGGAGGAGGGTCCGTGAGCGGACTAATCACGTTTATCCCGGGTCAGTGTCTCCTGCCGCTCCCGTCCGCGGAGACACGGCAACAAAAAAGAAAAAAGTTCGGGAAATAAAACGGGGGGGGGGGGGGGGGGAGAAGAAGGACGTTTGGAGAGGATGGCAGCGAAGCAGACAGATTTGGCGTGGGACGCGGTGAGGCGAGGCGAGTCGAGGTGACGTGAGGTGAGGTCGGGCGTGAGGTGCCTGCCCGCGCCGCCGGCGTGTCGGTCACTCTCCGATCGCGCTGCCTCGGGTCGATGCTTTGTGGACGGAATGGGTACCCGCAGTACCCGCCGTACCCGACCCTCGTCCATTTGCTTTGGCCGCGTCTCGAGGGGCCCGGCGCGGCCCCGGCGCACCACAAGTATTGAGTATTGACACTGAGGGGCCCCGCGGCGCTCGCATCGCACGGCACGGCCGCCGCGTCCGCCGCCGCCCCGCCCTGACATTTGTCATGTGTCCCCAGGCACGCGGCCGAGCAGAGACGAGTTCGGCGGCCGCACGAGACGACGCCGCCGCCGCCCGCCCGCCGCCCTCGCAGAGGTGAGGCCGCCGAGGGCAGCGCGCGGTAGCCGGCGGCGGCAGCGGCGGCGGCGGCAGCGGCGGGGCAGGCCAAGGCGCCGCCCGTTGTCCTAGGTCCGGCGGTCTGGTCTAGTCTGGCGTGACGCAGACCGCCGCGCGGTACTACGCAGCGGTAGCGGCAGTGCAGCAGCAGCAGCAGCACCTTGTCACTCGAGACTCCCCCCCCCCCCCACATACACAGAGCTGCGGCTTCAGTCTGGCCGTGCCGTGTGCGGTGCGGTGCGGATGGCTAAGCCCCCCCCCCCCCTTTGCTCTGAGAGAAATGTTTAGCACAAAACGTTTCGTCTCCAGGCCAGAAGTCTGAGGGAACTTACTACATACTAAACGATTAGTGACTGGGACAAGAGTTTGTCTCCCGGGCCCGAGTCCTGTGTACAAATGTTCAGTTCTAGTCACAAAGGGATGTATCGAATTCGGGATCAGATTAAGCGTGTGTGGACCGTCACAACACAGTAAAATGTCTACGAAGAAAATGAAGTCTTCGTAGAATCCTTCGCAACCATCCGCGACATACAAGTTCCAAATTCCAACAAACACAGGTGGTGTCACAGTCCGGAAAAGTCAACCAAAACCCCCTAAGTCTGTGCCGACAAAGTTTCGGTCGAGTGATTCGCCCCTCGGTCTCAGCACACTTATCACGTTTGGTCCTGCGGCCTTCGACTCGCGGTGGGGACATTATGGAACGCACAAAACCACCAAACGTTTGTTTGTCTTTTTCTTCCTCTCGGCGTGCCCTGGCGGCCGACAGCGCCGCTGCGACGCTGCACTCGGCCGCTATCACGCGGCGCCGCGCTGCCGGGGCCGTGTGCAGTGCAGCCCGGCCGGCCCTATCGGCCCCTTACGTGACGCGCGGCCCGCCGCCGCCCCGCCGCCGCCCCGCCGCCGCCCCGCCGCCGCCCCCGCCGCCGCCCCGCCGCCGCCGCCCCGCCGCCGCCGCGCGTCACACCAGTCACGGCCGTCACGGCGGCGATAAGCCGCTCGTCACGTAATACCTGCACGGCGCCCGCCCCCGCCGCACGGTCGAGGTGAGCTGGAGGACGCGCCTCCCCCCCCTCCCTCCCTCCCTCCCTCCCTCCCTCCCTCCCTCCCTCCCTCCCTCCCTCCCTCCCTCCCTCCCTCCTCCCTCCCCTCCAACACTCTGTCCAACTTCCTTTCGCGGAGTCGGCGGAGACGGCTGGAAATGACGCCTCTCTCTCTCTCTCTCATCCTATTCCGCCCTCGCGAGAGCGGACTGCTGCTGCTGCTGCTGTGGGGGGAGGGGGTGGGGCGCACGGCGGGCAAAGTTACCAACCATATATTTTCCTCTCTATCCGTTAGAGAGATACGAGATACGTTTGACACACCAAAGGAGCGAACGAATGAAAGAGTGTGTGTGTGTGTGTGTGTGTGTGTGTACGGGCGTGTGGGCGCCGCGATCAATACCCATTTCATCTCGACAAGGAAAAAGGGGAGAAAGGGTCAAGGCTAAGCGCCCCCAGGCACGCCAGGGGCACGCCAGGGGCACGCACTACCGCAGCACCGCACCGCACCGCACCGCACGGCACGGCACGGCGCGGGCCGGGCGGCACCCCCTCGGCTGCCTCGGCTGCCATTCAAATCATTCCCGCCGTGTTTACCCCGCGCCCCGCCCCGCCCCGCCTCGGCAACGCGGCCCGAATCCCGCTCACGGATTCCCGGGGCTGGAATCAGAGCAGCGGGTCCAGGGGATCGGCGCAGAGGGCCGCCTCCTCGCCGCCGCCGCCGCCGCCGCCCACCCCGCCCCCGGCGTGGCGTGGCGTGGCGCGGCCCTGTGCATTTTCACTCATTCATAATTCAGCGGTCGGGGCGGAAGGTCGCGGCGGACGTGGGTGTTCGCGTGGCCGTGCGTGGGGGTAACTGGTGGCGAGCGCGGCGGCTCAGCTACCCCTACCGCCGCGCCCTACCCCAAGGCCCTGCGCTCCCACACTCGACGCTTGGGTCGGTTCCCGCTCGCTTCGCGTGTTTCGCGTGTGCGTCCCCCGTTGTCCCCTCCAGTAGTGCCGGCCTCGCCCCCGCGACCCCCTCATCCTCCTCACCATGCAGGACACGGGGTGGCGGCCACGCCTTCCGCCGCTGGCGACGACAGTTTTCGGATGTCGTATTCTGTCCCCTTTCACCGTTCCGCGTGACACGACGTGACACGGCGCGGGCACATGACATGGACGTGGCGGGCGCCACGCGGCTTACGCACGCCCCCCCCCCCCCCCCGGGGGGGGGGCCCTCTGCTTGTTAGCGCCGCCGGGCCTCGGCCACTGGCGCCCGGCAACACCACGACCACGACCCGGGCCGAGTCCTTAACTGCTGACGCACGCGGCTTTCCGGTTGAGCGCAGAGTTTGGTGCCGGTCCAACCTCTCTTCCCCGGGCGTGGAGCGGCGCGGGGCGGCACGGGGCGGGGCACGGGGCGGGGCGGCACGGGGCGGCACGGGGCGGGGCGGCACGGGGCGGGGCGGGGCGGTGGCGTGAGAGCGAGCAAACCGAAGGGTTGCCGAGGCGAGGGAAGTGCCGGGGCCACGGCAGGGTCCGGCCGGGGCGGTGCGGTGCGGTGCGCGGCGCCTGACGCGCTGCTTGCTGCGCGGTACGGCGGTCGGTACGGCTCGCCAAAGTTTCTGACGAAAATTGCCTGCTGTCGTTCACGATGAAGTACGCCCCGCCGCCGCCGCCGCCGCCACCTCCTCCTCGCCGTCGTCGTCGTCGTCGCGGGGCGCCGATGGGGCGCCGATGGGGCGCCATCGTAGCCGGCGCGGAGGTGGCGGAGCGGCGCGGCGCGGCGGGAGTAACGAGCAAGGCCTTGGCCAGGAGTGGGCGCGGGCGAGGGGCGCCGTGCGGCCGCCCCGCCGCTGGCTGCTGCCACACAGCTGCGCCAGCTGCGCCAGCTGCTACCTCTACCGATGCCGACGGCGATCGATTCGGGCATTTCCCACCATTTATTTCGTGCGGGCGGGCCGAGGGCTGCCGGCCGCGGCCGCCACGTTCGGTGCGCCTCCCTCGCCCCCGTCCGCCCGAACACCGGCAGATTTACAAAGGTAACCCGCCCGCACGGGGTAGAGGAGTGTGTGTGTGTGTGTGTGTGTGTGTGTGTGTGTGCGTGGGAGTGAGTGAGTGTGAGAGGGAGTGAATGATGCTGAGAGAGAGAGAGAGAGAGAGACAGACAGACAGAGAGAGGGGGGGGGGGGCTGAGAAGAGTGAGATAGAGAGGGAGAGAGTCTGTTCGCAGACAAGAAAGTATACACAGAGAGAGGAAATGTGGACGCAAGGATGATAAAAATCGGAGAAAAGTTTCAATTTCCGTGCTCCGGGGAGGGGCGGGCCGGGGAGGCGGTGAGGGGGGGGGGGGGGGGGAGACGCCGTGGGGGCCCGGCGGCTTCCGCTCCGCCCCACCACCACCACCCCCACGCCTTGGGGACGTTCGTGAATGACGAAACGCGCGCGGGCGGGCGGGCCGCTATGCCGGTGCCACCCCCCAGCCGAGCCAACCGCCTGCGGTCGTCGGGGTAGGCCGGCCCGCACGGCGCGCGCGCACCCGCGAGGCCCGTGCTGCCTACCCGGCAGGCGCTGTGCGCTGTGCCCGCTGAGGCTGCCCGCAACAGAGAGAGACTGACTAGACTGCCTGCGGCAGAGAGAGAGAGAGAGACTGACTAGACTGCATGCAGCAGAGAGAGACTGACTAGACTGCCTGCAGCAGAGAGAGAGAGAGAGAGAGAGAGAGAGAGAGAGAGACTGACTAGACTGCCTGCAGCAGAGAGAGACTGACTAGACTGCATGCAGAGAGAGAGAGAGAGAGAGAGAGAGAGACTGACTCAGAGCGGAGCGGAGCGGAGCGGAGCGGAGCGGAGCCAGCCGACGGCGACCCGGTCGGTTTCCATTCCCGGAGACGAGACGGGGCGCGGGGAGGCAGCGCTCGCCTCCACTCCACACTTGCAGAGGTTCGACACCTTTTGTCCCCGGCCCAGCTCTGCAGCAGCGCCGTGGGGCGCGCTCCCCCTTCACCCCCCGCGTCGCAGCGCCCCGCTCCTTTAATTACTCGGAACACAAGAAAAGCACACGACGCCCGGGAAAAAGGTAGTGGAGAGGAGGGGCGGGGGAGGAAGAGGTGGAAGAGGAGGAGGAGGGGAGGAGGAGGAGGAGGAGGAGGAGGAGGAGGCGGTAGTGGCAGGGGCAGCCCCGGCGCCGCAGCCGCCGCTGCGTCAAAGGAAAAAGGGCCGAGAGCTAGAGGCGCGGCACATCCGTTTCCCCGCTCAGGGAGGAAGACGCGGCGCGGCGAGCAGGCGGGAGCAGAGCAGCCGGGAGCAGAGCAGCCGGGAGCAGCCCCCTCCCACACGGCTTTACGAGCCGCCGGCAGCGCCGCGCCCTTCCAGCCCTTCCAGCCCTCCCAGCCCCGCTGATCAAGGGCCGCCACCACAAAGGGAGTCATCTCCGGGAGGCGGGGGCGGGTCGTGGGAGAGGAAGAGGGCGGAGCAGAAGAGAGGCCACTCATTCAGCCGAGCACAGCCGAGCCGCCGCCGCGAGCCAGAATCGCCAATGAGGCAAGACACACGGCCGGCGGCGAGGCTGGCCCGGGCCGAGGCCTCCGGGGGCGCACGCAGGGCGGGGAGCAGGTGCGGCCGCTGCGGCGGGAGGCCGGGACAATACCGACTGACGGGGACCGGCCGAGGCCGGGGCCGGGGCCGGGGCCGTCGGAGAGGCACCCCCTCCCCCGCAGCAACGCCCCGACGCCCCGCCCCGCCCCGCGCCGTGTGAAGCCGCGCGGCCCGCACCCCGAGCAGGCCGAGGAGGCCCCGCCGCTGCCCCGCTGCTGCTCGCTCTGCTCTCCGATTACATTTCCCTTCGTCGCTCTGCCAGAGGAAGAGAGAGGAACGGCGCTCCTCGCCTCTCTCCTCTCGCCTCCTCCTTCCCATATAATGCGCGTTCGACGAGAAGATCGAGAGGTTCGAGATCGGCGGGCAGGATCAATGGCTCGGACGGGCCGGGGGAGGAGGAGGGGGGATTAGCTCAGCCAGAAGGCGGCCATTCCCATTCGGCTGACGAAAGGACCTTGGGCAGTAGTAGTAGCGGGGGAGGCCCGGCCCGGCCCGCCGCGGATGGGGTGGAATAGGAGGGTCCGGACGAGCCGGGGCGATTGGGGGGGGGGGGGGGGGGGGGCGAGGTACATTCTCAGGAAATTATTTCCAGGGGAGGAGAAGACGACGTCGCAAGTCTCTGCCTCCGCACGCCTTCTGAGCGATAAGGCCCGGGGCCCGGCAGGGGCGGCGGCAGGGGCGGCGGCGGCGGCGGCGGCGGCGGGGGGGGCGGCGGCGGGGGCGGCGGGGGCCAAGCGAAACAAGGAGAGGCAAGTGTCCGCGCTCCTATAAACGCCGTACCCTCCCGTTGTGTCCGGCGGTGGCCGCTGCCTGACCACGTAGGCAGGGGCGTAGCCAGGACTAGCCCCCCCCCCCCCCCCACATCCCTTTCCCCTCAGAAACATTAATACAAGCAGCGGTGATTCCGAAATGCCGTGCATTTTATTTTATTTTTTTAAGATTAAGACAAGCCTGCAGTTTCCGAGTCACCTGGTATATTTGTGGCCAGGAAAGTAGCGTGCGAGTGCGAACACCGCGCTTCCGAATTTCCACACACAAAGTCGGAAACCGCAACAACAACATTTTGCCACAGTGTGCGGCGAGGAAGGCCTGAGGGAGGGGGAGGGTGACGCCGCGGCCGGGACGAGGGGCAGCAGCGGGGCGGGCAACCTCCAAAACTTCGTCTTCGAACGTCTTTTAAATCTGAATTCACCCCCCCCCCCCCCTATTCCCTCCCCGCCGACTCCGGAGCAGAATATCGAGTCCGGGCGGGTCAGGCTTATCGCAGTCCCCGCCGGCCCCCGCCGCCGCGGAGAGAAACTTGCCACACAATGTCTATGTTCGGCAGTTTTCAAACTTGATTTCCCCGCCGCCGCCTTTAAGAAACTCGGCTCGTGATGGGAAGGCCATTTCTTTTCTTTCGCCCCTCCCGCCCGCAGCGCAGCAGCAGCAAAGCTGTGCAAAAGCAGTCAGCTCCTCGGAGACGGCGGAGTGGGGGGGGGGGGGGGGGGCGGGTGGCGACAGCCGAAATGGATTAAAAAGGACAGCGGTGTGCGTGTGTGAGGGGGGGGGGCAGACCGCAAGCCCGATAGGCTTCCCGGCACTAACCAATCCCCGTGTGTCACCGCGGCACTCACGCCCGCCCGCCCGCCCGTCTGTCTCTCTCGCACGCGTGCGTCGTGGCACGGGCGCGGAAGGCGGAAAAATGCGAATCCTGCGCGGCATTCCTGAATTACCCCCCCCCCCCCCCCCCCTCCGTCCTACCCCTTTTCTTCCCACACGCACACATGAACACCCCCACACACCAACATATCCCATCCTTCCGCCCCTGCCAGGAAGCCACCCCCCTCCTCCCCTCCTCCGCAGCCGCCATCAGTTTCCTTTCTTCGCCCCAATTACCACAGCATAGCGGGGCCCAGCGGGGCCCAGCGGGGCAGCGCCCCCCGCGGAGCGCCGGGAGCCGACCGGGAGCGCCTCGCCGCCACACTTTGCACTACGCCTTTATCCCCCCCCCCCCTCCATCTCCACCCCGGCAGAGGCCAACGGCGAGATTGCGCCAACATAAATACCGGGACTTCCTCCGATCTGTTGACCTTAAATTTTTCCTCCCCTCCCCCCCCCCCCCCAACCTCCCCTCCCGGTCCTCCTCCTTTCCACGGAAATCGAAAAACTTCCGCGCGACCGCAGAGGGAGCAGGACAGGACGAAGGAGAAGGCGGCTGCTATGGGTGGGAAGGCCGAAGTAGGGGAGGAAGAGACATTGTCGGTGTGTGTGTGTGTATGGGGGGGGGGGGGGGTACTAAAACTAATCCGTGTACTTGCCCTGTCGGAGCATCGTAACCTGCGAGGATCTCCCCCCCCCCCCCTCCCCGCACCCCCTTTTCCTCTGCCCATTCCCGTCCCGGAAACCCAAAGAACAAAAATTTTGACCCAAATCACGAAGAGGAAGAAAAAGAGAGAAGGGAGACAGAAGTAATAAAATCGCTTGAATCAAAACGTAATTAATGCTGTTGCAGTGGCAGTCAGTCACCTTCAGGCCACGACGACTGTCTCTCTCCCTCCCTGCACACACGGCAAGTCCGTAATCAATCATCATTATCATCATCAGGTGGTAGACACAAGTGGGACGGCTCGACAAGGAGAGACAAGGACAGAACTACCGCCCCCGCAGGGAGGGGGGGGGGCGTGCGGGGCTACCGGAGTATCTGAGGGCTCAACGCTCAGCCGGCTGGTCAGCCAACTGGCCGAACCTAATCGACGGCAACCGGCATTGTGCGAGGTCACGGGCGTGGCGGGGCGTGGCGCGGCGTGGCGGGACGTGGCGTGCGTGGCGTCGAGGAACGAATCGGATAGGTTGGGGGTTGGGTCGGGAGCAGAGTGGGGACGGGGCCTCGGACAGGACAAAGGGGGCCCTGCCCCGGCCCTGCCCCGGCCCTGCCGCCGCCGCCCACTGCACCTGCCGCCACTGCTGCCGCCGCTGCACCGCGCACATAGCAACCAACGCCCCTCACAGCCAGGTGACAAGCTCACACGCGCCAGGACTGCCAGGACACACCAGGTGTATCCGTGTTGGTTTTAAGTGTAGTCCCGCAATGCACTACCTCCGCCTCCGCCTCTGCCCCCCTCCCTGCGCAGCGGGACACCCTAACACCCAAGACAGCACGCCCGAAAGCTACAGCGAACACTTCAGAGCGACACCATGGGGCCTTACTTTAACCTAACCCATCGGCTTACCCATTGCATGATTGGCAGGATAAAAATTGCCCTAGCCCAGTATATTCATAATTTTTAAAAAAGAAGTGTCATGAAGAAACTTACAGTGCTTGCAGAGAACCGGTGTCAGAAAGAAGACATCTACCAGTCTGTGACTTTGAGCTTGGTGGAGTAGGGTGTCTCCTACACAGAAAGGAACAGATTTCACAGAGATAAATAAATTGTGCCCATTGAAAATAAAAATAAAGAAATAATAAACCAAAGCTAGGAGCAGTGAGGTGTAAGTTACAGATTCCATTTCAGAAAAGGTCTTTTGTCTTACCCTGTCCAGTCTCATCCCTCTCGGGACGAATCAGTTCAACATACTGAGGTTCTGCTATGGCAGATGAGGTGGAAGAACCACTTTTGGGTGGTACTTGAGGAGAATATTGTACATAATCTGAAATTTAAAAAAAAACAACATTATTTTACTACTTTATAATTCCAAAACGACTTTGAAAAAGAACCTAAATTGAAGCGGTTGGGTTATTAATTTCCAAACATAAATTACCTGGGCCATTGTGAGGTACAAGGTCAGGTGGAGGCAGTGGGTTTCTCCATGGTGTGTCAGCAACTTGAAAACGTTTTAGGTGTTTCACTGAAAAAATTAAGAAGAAATAATACATAGCAACAGAATTGTGGTAGCACCAATCATATGAATGATAGATCAGAAAATATGACAAATCCATCCACATTTGCATATCTATCTAGTTGAAAGAAATGTTGTTAATACAGATTTTTAATCTTGATTTGGAATCCTTCTCTCACCTGGAACAAATCCTGCATCCCCCGTTCTGGTGTTAAATGCCTTAGCCCACCCCTGTGGGCCTGGTTTTAATATTTTCACAGTGTCATCTTGAAGCACAGCTAGCTCACCAGGAGCTGTTGGTGTGTAGGGTTGGGTGGCTTGCAAGATGCAGCCCTCCCGTATCTCACCACAGTCCCCATCACTTCCAGATCCACTCCCTACTCTGGATTGTGTTTCAGCCCTGAAAGGTATAATAAAAATAATTAATAATACTGACACATAATTTGGTGTAATAATATGCATGAGAATGAGTCCACAGTATGAGTTATACAGAAACAGGAAAAAAATAAAGAAAACGGAATTGAGTATCAGCAACTATAAAATACCTTTGAGAAGCAGACTGCTGTGAACTTGAGCTGGGCTCATCTTTCACAGTGTCTTCGAGCCACATCCTATGTCCATCATGTGGTCAGTTTTGCTTCAGCTCTACTCCTCTGCCATCTCGAAGTACAAGAAAAACGACACTGTAAACAGAACAAAAACAGTGATGCTAAGTACAAAACTGGATGAATAAAAATTAAATATAAAGCTTGATCACCACTGTGATTAGACAACAACTATTACTGGGTACAAAGACAGAGGAAACTGAGGTGATTTTAATGTTTTAAGTGAATGGCATAATAATCATGCAAACAAAACAATGATCATTTAAAGTTAGAGAAAGCAATAAAACTTTGAAAAAAATTAGTGCACATAATGTAACTGCATGGAGTTGATATTATTGACATTGAACATAATTATGAACAAGAAAACAATGACAATAACAATATGGATGAGGGATGAGTAACAAAAGCAGAATAAATGCGCTGAGTTACAACAAATCGAAATTTTTTTTAAAAAAAGGAACCAATCTATAGATCAAGTAGTTGTTCGAGACAAGAAGAAAATTGATGATTATGGAATGGAAGGAAAAAAAGGGTACACTTTTGTTTACATGATACCGACGCGATGCAAACTGGCCTAACCTCAAATCGAACCTATTCTGCCGACAGAAATACATCGCAAGCAAATAATAAATCGATTTAGCTATTTTCGATAATTCAGCACAAGAGCGCAAAAATAACAAGAAACCAAATGTTGAATTTTTTTTGGGACGATTCAGGGCATAAAAGTAAATAAAACAAATGACATTTAAAGGTGAAGGTTATGTTTACCTACAAAAATTTGAGGTAGTACTTTCAGCAAAAAACATTAGGACGTGACATAATCATGGTTGTATGCCACTGACAGTGTAATTAACTTAAGAGCTCGACGTAATTTTCTGACGACTCAGTAATTGGATTGATCAAGTTTGGAACAATTTTAGTGCCAGCACATGCTCTAGGAGGATGATTAACACTATGAATGGAGATAGTCAAGGAAGCCTGCATAAACCGGAAACAACATTGCGAACACTGAAATGCTTCTGCTTTTTGTTGTTAAACAGTGAACATATATGTACCTTTCAGTCTTCGGCGATTATGAATTAATACAATATCCGCACTTTTAGCCGGAAGCAATTGTTCTGAACTGTCGTCAATCACTTCCGGCGCGGTAAAACACTGCGTTGAAAACGCTCTGTGCGCCCAAGAAAATTACAACACGAAAAGTTATTTGTTCTCGCAATCGTTACCTGTTCCGATTGAATCTTCGATTCACAATCGCTGGCTACTACGTTACTACGCGGAAGGCGAGGGGTGCGAAGTGAAGCCATTCATAATCATGTTCATGGATGCCAACGGGGTACGCGCGGTGACCTGTGCGCCGCCCGTATCTTTGCTCCGGCGCTTTCCACATTTGCATCTGCGATATCTTGGAATGCAGCACTCTCTGTCATTCTTCCCTACAACTGCCCGACCCTCTTTATCAAAGAGTCAGACCTTGCCAGTGGAAATCGGTGTCCAAATGTTGGTAGAGAAATTAAGTACTTCCCTCCCAGGCACTCCTCGACCCCTCGACCCGACCTGAAGCAAAATCAGCATATTTTTTTCGAAGGACTTACAGGCGTTCGATAGAAAGGGAGAGGAGAGGGCGGTACACACGGTAGAAAATGACTTAGGCTGCCACTTTTGCGTAGCGCCGTTATCACACAGTTCTTGCACAAACCGCGAGCCACAGTCTTGTCGCGAGCGTTGGGCGACGGGGGCCGGACCAAAAACTACGAAGTCAACAATCAACTTCTGCTACTTATTTTTCGAATTTGAAAAGTCAGAATAGAAGTAATTACAGTTCGTCCGCCAGGACTTTAGCTTAAGCAAGTTTTAAGCAGGGCCGCTGAGCTGGGAGAGCGCGAATGTTCTCATACTACATAAAATAATATATGAAAAATTCATCTTCTTATTGCTTCTGCTTCTGCTGTTTTGTTATGGTGTGGTCCTGCACGGTGCGGGTTCGGTTGGTTATGGTTATGTGGTAGTTTAGGGTTGTTTTCCGGGGAGGTTGTTCAATAAGCCTGAAAGAGGAGAGCAGGAGAGCGCTTGTGCTAAGTCGAGACCTGGACACGTTCGCGACAACGCCATGTCCTCGTGGGCGGCGGTCGGCAGGTTGGGGGTCCGCGGTCTGCTGAGCAACACTCGCCAGTACGCGAGGAAAGTCGTGAGGAGGCCTGTAAGAGTGCTGAGTGACGAGGAGGCTGCGGAGCGCGGCAGGCTCGGCAGGGTGCGCCCCGCCGGCGGCGTCGAGGCTCCTGTGTCTCTGAGCGCCCCGCCCGAGGCCCCGCCCGAGGCCCCGCCGCAGGGGGAGCGCGAGCCGGTGTTCCTGGAGCGGGAGGGGAAGCCGTCCCGACTTCCCCCTGGCTTTCCTCCTTATGTGAAGAAGGGGAATGACGACACCGACCTCAGGTTGGCGGTCTTGCCACTTATTGCATGCTGTTTTCTGTTAATGAATGCTCCATCTTGAAGTTTTTGTTCTTTATATTGCAGTCGCTTTGCACTCGGCACAGCCAGCAGCAAGGCAAGACAGAAGTCGAAGTTGATTATGGTGGAGGGCAAGCGCCTTGTTCAGGAAGCGTTTAATGCTAAGCTAACACCCAAAGCCCTCTTCTTCAGTAGGGTGGATGATGTGGTGTCATTGCAGTTACCACCAAAACAGTTTGCTTTGCAGAAAGTCACATATGAAAAACTGCAGAGATGGTCCAGACTCACCACGTCTTCTGGCGTAATTGGTAAACATATTGTGTTTGGACTACCGTTCTGAATCATATCATTTTCCTGCTGGTATATGTATTTATAATGGATTTTCCAGGCTTTTTTCAAATGCCCAATTTAAGCAACCAAAAATCAGCTTCAGTTTTCCCTTTCTCTATAATTTGTGATAATGTAAGAGATCCAGGAAATCTTGGAAGTATCATTAGAATAGCTGCTAGTGCTGGGTGTGAAAATGTGTTCCTCTCGAAAGGTAGGTGTGGTTCATCAAACTGTTCATCATGACTTTTGAATCTTGGGCTTTTAATGAAGGAGACTATTTGACCATTACAGGTTGTGTAGATTTGTGGAATGACAAAGTACTTCGATCAGGCATGGGTGCTCATTTTTATACGGCTATTAAGGAAAATATGGAATGGAGTGATATAGAAACACATTTAAAACCAAATTCTTACATAATGTTTGCTGACAGTAATGGTGCAGATTTAAGTACCTATGAAGATGAAGACGATGTATTTGTTGGATCCGATCTGGATACTCAATCAATGGTGTCATTTGAACAAGAACACCATGTGAAAGATTTCTCCAACAGACAAACAGGATTGGAAGATTTGCCAGTTTTCCCATATTACCAGGTGGATTACTCACAAATGGAGTGTATGTATTTAGTGGTAGGAGGAGAAACTGGAATTTCAACAAACGCAGCCCATTTAGGGAAGATCCAAAAAAAAATACGTTTGAATATACCTATGCTTAACAATGTAGAAAGTTTAAGTGTAAGCTCAGCTGTTGCAATTTTGGCGCATGAAATCAAACGCCAAATTGAATTGGGAGTAAGTGCCAGCCCTGATGAGGAAGCTAATACAATCATAAAGAATGTGATGTAGAATTCATGGACATTTAAAAGTGATGGATGTAACAGCACACAATCTAAGTGCAGGCAGACATGCAACATTCATTGTTGCACAATAACTCTTAATTTTGGTTACCTAATGCAATTGACATGTTTGTTCAATTTCATTTTCTGTATGATCTGTAAGTTTTCCATACTTCATTTGGGAGCTCTTATATGTTTGTCAGGAAATAAGCAACTGTGTTTGTTTGTTGTTTTGTTTTTTTTCCAAACAATTTATTCTTTTAAAACCAATAACCAACAGAATGTCACAAACTTTATATATAAAATACATAATAGCAAAGTCCATCAATATGGCCGCATAAACAACAAAAAGGTGCACTTCTACGAACCACACATTTATAGGTCAATGAGTAATAAATTCTATGAAATAAATAAGTCCAAAATTAATCCTTTATCGCATCAAATGATATGCCATCCCTGTGCACATCCTTATGCAAACAACTAAAATGGACGGAAAGAGCGAGGAGGATCCAAAGGGACTGCCGCGGTGTCTATAGTATAATTTCCTCAGTAATGAAAGTTATGAATATTCAAAACAAACAAGAAAAAGCTTTCAAAAATACACCAGTACATATAGTAATATGCTCACTCAGCTGGAAATTCCATCTCAGTGTTGTGCTCCTGCTATCTCCAAGAAAAATTTGAAATTGAACGTGGCATACATAATTCGCCTCCAAAGAAATGTCCACTGCCACCAGCACCACTGCTGCCACTACTAGAAGTAAGCTGCCGCAGCCTCTCTACTTCATCACTATCAGACGGTTTTCCTGTAGTAATCTTTGCGGACTCATTTATACATCCACTGTCTGGCAGTTGCCACACTTGAGATTTCCCCACTTCTAGAGGTATGATTACAAACAGTTCTTTCTCTTTGTTTTCCAACTGATTTTTCAAGTAGGCGATGAGGTCTTCACCCTTAATGAAAGAAAACATTCTTATGTACAGCTTTAAAAAAATGACATGGGCAAGAAGATTTAAGAAGGCTTCTTTTATTCTAAAGAGAAAAGTGTAAAAGACCTACCTTCCCAATCAGCTCAGGTGAATCTAGTTTTGAATCCAGATTATAGTAGGAGCCATCTATTTCTCGAATTGCTATCCAATGTCTTCTTCTTAACAAAAGCTGAACCAACATGACTTTGTAGTCACCAGGAATGTTGAGAATAAATCCTCTAATTTCCGGTAAATTTAAGCATTTTGGATCCCTTTACATAGATTTATAAAAATAAATAATTGTTTAAATTCGGTTTTCTATCGAGCACAAAGAAGATTACTTTTACTCACTTTCTTTTGTCAAACCATACTGCTTCATATCCTTTACGCTGAAGAGCTGTCATGATGACATTTATATCATAGTTCCCTAGGCCCATTATGGACTTATGGGGATTGATCCACGTGTTGGGTGAAAGAGATCCACAAATTTCATCAAACTCTTCTTTTGTAAACGCTCCTTGCTGTTGAAAAAGATTGTTGAGTGCATGTAGGGCGCACAACTCTCGTACCTGCGATTGATTATGAGAAGTTAGAGCTTAGATATGATTAAATGAAAACTTGAAAGCAAAGGTATGAAACAAACCTGCTTCTCATGGTAAATAGTGTTGGAGATCTCCATCCCGACTTTATTCCAACTCTTCTGCCAGCACTCACAAATGTTCCAGCATGGTCCTGCTTGCATCTAGATTAAACATAGAATTCTATTACATTTTTTGCTCTTTAAACATATAGCACCATCGAACAACCTAATTGCGAACAGCCAATGAATCTAAATCAACAAAAAGATAAGTTGAAATAGTGTACATGACAATATAACCTTCCATGCTGATCTAACAAAACATAAACAGAACATTTAATTCATAATTGCTCAGGATATAGAATCTAGAGGTAAAAAGACGCAAAAGCGATACCTATTCTCCGACCGTGAGAGGGAAGAAACTTTGCCAAATAACAGACAGATTATGTATATGGTTTGTTGTTTATTGTTCTCTACTCGAACGATATCGATAGAGGTTTGATTGCTCACCGCGAGAGGGCAGCACCGTCGCTAGCAGACATGGTGGTGATGGTAGTGCGGTGTTGAAGTTGAAGTTGAGCAGTGGTGTAGTGCCGTTGATATATATGGATGTTCATTTTCCTTATTTGGATGTAAGCTCGTATGCCACATATTGGACACGTTGTTAGAAATGCTTCATGTTATTGCAGCTTTTAAAAGTTTATAGCTGCTGTAACACTGCGTATTTCCCATCGTAAAGATTCGCCATGGCATCTCATAGGGGTTATGAGAAGGCTCTATCTATGCTACGGACCCTCCCTCGCGTCAGCTTGTACAACGTTGCCCCTACTCCCAATTTCGTAAAGAAGGTAAATTTTTCTTTTAATCACAGTAATGTTACTTTCCATGCCTGTAGCTTAATCCTTTTACTCGCAGTAACTGTTAAACTGGTACTGCCAGTCCCTTTCCTCCCTTGAATTCCCTGCAATTGAAACGGTACTTACCTTGCAGAGTAAACGAGGTAGAGGACAACATGGGGGTGACACACATGGTGCTGGAAATAAGGGTGCCTTAGCTCGTCAGAGTTACACTCGTACAGGCTTTGAGATGGGAAATAATCCTTACTATCTCAGATTTCCTAACGAGCCTTATTATATTGGACAGCAGTAAGTCATCTGTTCTTCAACATTTTTTCTCAGTTTCTATCAATGTAGTTACATTTTCAAACATTTCAGCTTGAGGAGGCAGTATCCACCTCTGTCACTGGGCCAACTTCAGTTAATGATTGATACGGATCGTATCAATCCAAAAAAGCCCATTGATTTAGTCCAGATCTGCAATACAGGTCTTTACAAAATCAATGTTTCTGGCCTGCACTATGGAGTTCACTTGACAGACGATGTAATGCTCTTTATGTCATAAACTTTTTTTAGTACAAGTTCCTTACTTCATTTTTCATAAGCAATGAATTCTTTCTCTCTAGGGAGCTGATAACTTCAAAGCAAAAGTTAATATTGAAGTACAGTGGGCCAGTGAACCAGTTATCGCAGCCATTGAGAGGAATGGTGGAACAATAACCACTGCATTTTATGACCCCCGATGCCTCCATGCTTTAACAAAGGCCAAAAAGTTCTTAGAAAGTGGTATGTTGTCAATGTTGTGGCCCAGCATACTCCAAATTTTAAAAGACCCTTGCATAATTATTTCATCTTTTTTTTTATCAGGCGAACCTATACCGAAGAGGATGATTCCCCCTGAGGATGCTATAAAAGCCTACACTGATCCAAAATTCAGAGGATACTTAGCGGATCCCGACAAGGTGAGACTTTAAGGTGTTAACCCTTCCAAAATAATTTTCCTCAGAGCAAAATAACAAATTTGAATCCATTTACAGATTTCTTGGGAAAGATTAGTTTTGGCTCAAAAATATGGTTATACACTCCCCAAGATTGAAGAGGACCCGGACCATGAAATGTTGACTGCTAGGAAAGATCCCCGTCAGATTTTCTTTGGTCTGGAGCCAGGATGGGTCATTAACTTAGTAGATAGAATCATATTGAAACCAACTGATCCTGAACTGAAAGAGTATTATAAGGGTTAGCACATACTTTGGAAGTTAGCTCATGTTCCTCTGAAACCTATGTTATTAATATGTCAATTTGGCTCGCACCTATAAAATAAATATGTCTGTCCCTTCTTTGTCTTTTAGAGTGTTCAAACTTTTGAACTAATTTTCCTTTTTATGAAAAAAAATAATTAAAAAGGCATTAGGTACACAAGCCATTTCCTCTACATTTTATTGAAAAAGTTTGTATTGTTTGAAAATGTACAATTTTATTATAAAACTCAGAAAACATAACAAAGTTTTGGTGCTTGGATTTTTAGCCGAATCACAGATATGGATAGATAAAATTCAGAAAATGCTTGATAATTCTTGCTCTCCATGTTAAAGTACATCAAAAATTACATTGCCCGGGAATGACAGGCACATGGGAAAATCATAGCAATTTGAAGTTATCATCAAACTGAAAAGATCTCAATTAATCTCCACTGGTATTGAAGGACATTACTAATACCTCTACAGAATCTGGCTATATTGTTTACAAATCCATAGTACCTACTTAATCTCATCAGCCTCATGGGAACTAGATCCAAAATTCATTATTTCCGACAAACTCCACCTAATTTCAGATACCAGATTCAGTCTTCTGAGACGGTGAACATTATTTTGATTACCTTTCCATTCACAAGGAAACCCACTTAAAGCGAATTTTAGGGGGCCACGTTCGAAGTCCGATGCGATTCGAAGTTCGAACTATGCATTTCATACATGGTTTCTCAAGGAGCAATCCGAAATATTTAATACAAGTGAATTTTGCAGTGCATGTTTCACTGGTAAAAATGGCAGTGGGCTTTAAATAAGCCCTGCTCACTAAAGGAGGCACCAAAATCTTTAATAAGGCAATGTCAGAAGATTGTATGAATAACCTGGTATGCAATTAATAAAATTTTGACTTTGGTGTAGATCTTGGTGGTCAATTTCTCCTTTTCCACCGTATGCATCTACATTGTAGGAACACGCGCACTGTATCAATTCAGAACTTGTTTAGTTAAATCGACCGCTGCTTAGCAATCGCAAATATTAAGGAATCAAAAAGAACGATTTGTAAAAATTGACTTCCAAATAATACTATAATAACCTAATTAAATCATCAGCTTGACATTGCACTCCCCTGAGTAGAGACTGGTTAATAATAATGATGGGTCGATCAAATCAACCATGACAAAAATGCTCCCAATATAGAAATGTTAAATGCAGATCTTATACTGTGAATGTTTTATAAAATAAATAGCATAAGCACTTCAGCATCTGGTTTGGAGCAGAAGAGGCACAAACCAAAAAGCAATAGAGAAGAAGAAATCAATTAAAACTTTGGGAGACTTTTTTAAAAAATAGATACATTTACCTCTGGATTACTTTAAATGTTATTCATTTTCATGAAGTTATATACAGCACTCTAAGTTGGGCCAGCTCAACACATTATGCATTTCACTGAAACTTCAATCACTACTACACATACTGCACAGTAGAACATTGACAGTGACCAAATCTACCATATTTCATAAAGTAGAATCAGGAAAAGATAGGTACTCTATGCTCATTAAGCTGCCACATTCAAATACAGGAAGATTTTAAAATACAAATTGAAGATTAGAAAACACCTAAACATGGCTGAATATTACCAAAGGGAAAATAAGATAGGCAACTTCAGGAAAGCTGCATCATACAAATTGAAATGAAAGCAAACAAATGCAGCTGGTTCCAAGGCACCATGAGAAAAGACAGTACAAAATACGATAAACTCTAGGGCTGTCAGTGTATTACTGTCAGTTTTAGTACAGCTGTTGGTGAATAAAAACCTGCCCAGCTTAAAAAAAAAAACAAAAACAGGTGGATGCCTTTTAAAAATACAACAGCCTGTACTCACTTCTCATCCTCACAATATAAATTAAGTAAAGCTTAGTTGGTATATAAATATCAACTGCAATGGGAAATGCTCACACATACACAAGAAACATAAATATTCACAAATTTTTATACTTGAAAAAGCAGCAAAAATTAAAATAATTACAGCTTCAACTTAAAAAGGGTTTATAATAGAAGACCTGAAATGGTTCAATCCTTCAAAAGAGCTCTGTCTGGATAATTGTAGGGGGCATAAAATTTATACATGTGCACCCAGAGCCACTCCAGAAGCAAAACCATCAGTATCACAGAATATGCATATTCCAAGTGCAGCCAGATGGAGTCTTCAGCAAAGATGATATCCCATCACATCTCATGGCAGGGTGGCTTCATCACACCAAATGTGAGCCACATGTGATGAGAGTACATGATAGCACTTCACACCAGCCATAAAAATAATTTATCCCTAAATGAATATTTCTTTCCGCATCTAAAGTACACAGTATGAGCATCCAAAGCTGGCTGTGGATATTTCAATATTATGCTAATCACTCCACATTTACCAATTGCACAATATCGTGGCAAATAGTACCAATGCAAGGGTTAGAATCTCAAATTTCATTAACATTCAGATGAGTTCGGTTCTTGTTCTAAACTTGGCTGCTTCATATTACGAGTAAGTCTATCCAATTCAGCAGCAGCATCAGACCGCACAACTGCCTTATCTACAGGTGGAATATTATTTGGTTGTTCTGCAAAAAAAAAAAAAAAAAAAAAAAAATAACTATTAGGCCACACTCTATTCTAAGCCATCAACACATCATTGATATCAAGGAATAAGGAATTTTGTTTACCTCCTGGCCGTGCAGGAGAGGCTGGGTTGGAGTTTCCAGTTTTCTTGTAAAGAAGTGAATTAAAGAAGTTGGCAAGAACGCCCTCACCACTTCCTGCTCCAGGTTTGCTGCCATCAATCTGACAAAATAATGATAAATTCATGTTAGCACATTTTCCAAAAAGGTGAAGAGAAAGGAGGAAATAAGGCACTAGTTTTTTTTTTTTTTTTTTTTTGTTTAGAATGCCACAGTTGTCCAAATCTTAGTCCCTTCAATGTGGAAATAACCAGACATTTACTTTACCAAATCACAACATAAAGTGTACTCATTTGCTAAGCCACCAACAGAAAACCAGAAATGCAGTACAACGTAGATCGTGAAAGTAATGCCTTTAGATGAAGGAGAGCTATACCCTACTGAGAAACAGATAGAAGACATTCACAAGATTTAGGTAACACATGCACCAGAGGCCAGAGCACCACATTATTTGCATATTCTGATTACTCAACACCACCTTGTCTAGTTCTTGCATATTTTGATGAGCTTTGACGTGAAATTAAGATTTTTAAAAAGTTAACCGAACCAAAGCCAAGATTGACATCAAATAAGTTGAGAAATTAACATAGTCAATTGCAAATACTAAATTCGAGCAATCTTAAAATTCCATCGAAGAGCATAACCACATATAAGGGTGTAGGCTAATGAGATAAAGTGATTTCACCATAAACCCCACACCAAATGACTGTGATAAGAAGATTCCATTACCAGAGATGAGATCAGGTGGATAGTGAGGGTGCAATGGTGCAGAAGGAACTGACACATGTGTTACCTTTTTGGGCGATCCTAGCTGAGCTTGAACACCAGGCGTCCCTACCGATGGTCGTGTTGTCTTCGGCACACTAGCTGGTGTTCTCATGGGAGATTCCTGGCGTCCACCAGCTGGAACTCCTGCTTGTAAAGACTGCTGTTGGCGTGTGAGGAAAGCCTGCTCATCTTCAGCTTGAACCTCAACTTCACGAGCGATGGTCTTGCAAATACAGAAAAACAGTAACAATGAGAACTAATGTTGCTAACAGCTTACTTCTTAGCATTAATATTACAAAAGTACATACCTTCCGTGCTCCTGGCTGACTAATGACATCTCTATAGTAGTCATCAGGCTTCATAGCTTGCATGTTCTCATACAAAATGCATATTTTCTTCATGTTATCCCAACCAGAGGGTCTATGAAAAATAGCAAATGTTAATACGGAGAATACAGGCCATAGAAACACAGCACAGACTAAAAAAGGATGGCAATGCAATGGTATAAATTTTAGTGCTTACATTAACACAGCATCCTTCTCCACTACCAACGCAGGGGTTTTAAAAGGGAATCCATATATTCGATGGGTTAAATACTTATAGAGGAGGTCACAATTTTTATCCTCTTTAACAGAGGTGTAAAATAATCCTGCTCCATACTGCAGGCAGAATCTTCGAATCCACTGTTGAATAAAATCTAGATGCTCATCCCGGTAATCTAAATCCTTCTCTAATGTTGACATGTAGTCAGTCTGAAAATGAAAATATATTAGTATGACTGAAACCAATGTATTTATCTACAAATTCTTCAAAATTCAACTAAATACCTTAGTAACAACTACAACAACATCCAAACCCAGGTTGCGTGTAAGAACTCCATCGCTCAGAGGCATCTCCCCCAATTCGTCATCCATGTTCCGAGATGTGCGGCGAAGTGCAGCACTCGAGTCTAGCTCATCACCAGGTTCAATATAATCCAACCACTTTTTAGTAACTGAAAGCAAAAAACAGAAAACCAACAATCAAAATTTACTCCAGATCATTGAGTTTAACTCGGACATGGTGAGCAACTCACTTGCTTGTTTGTAATCTTGCAATTCATCTGAACTTAGTTTAAGGTTATCAATATGGTCTTGTAATATTTTAGCCCATGATTGTAACTGATCCAGGATATCCCAAGGGGTGGTCATAGCCACTACAAGCATGACAAGCGTATGAGGAAAACTTTCCTCTGATAGGGCAAACCGTAGGAGATGGCCATGAGCTGGATCTCCATCCAGCACCCATACACCCAATCGTGTATGATCTGAAATATAAGTCCTCATTACAGCCATTACACACTCATAGAAAGAAAGGACGAAGAACTTATAAAATTAACAATATTTTCCATTTTTCCTCACCATCTCTGTATTCATCCCGTACGTCTATGTAGGCATATTCTAATCCAGAACCCTTTTTGGGATCCTCTACTCCCTGAAGCTTTGCAATAAGCGTTGTTTTGCCACATTCACTGTCACCTTTATCACATAAACAAAACACATAAACATATAGTAAGTTGCAGATGTCAAATTGATAATAGATATTAAACGAGAATCTGCGAGGATTCTTTCACTAATGTACTAGACTACACAAACTCACCTAAGACAAGGACAGATTTGTTGGATGGCAACTTTGAATTTCCAGTATTTTGCACTTCACTAAGAATGGCAGACCTAGAAAGTTAGAAAAGTATGGATGTTAAAGGCCATTCTTTGCTACTCAGTGGTTCCTTTCACTGCTTAAGAGTGTAACCATGTCGTATAGTATGTAAACGCTAATGCAGCAGAACATTCTTTGACAAATTCCAAACTATCAACAAAAGATTCCATAATGTCCATCTCATAGTGTCATCGCCCGCAAATGATCAATGGCAGCAGGACTTTATTCGGAGTAGAGGAACAGTTGTAAGTTGAACGGACGATGAAAATTCAGAACTGCCTAGACGCTATTACTGTTACGCGTTTTAGAGCAGATAAAGTTGCTAAGAAATGAAAAAAAAATGTTTGCACAGGTAACCTAACCGCAAAGGAAGAGACGGGGGCGTATGAGTCACAGCGTGAAAGTCGGGACCGAGGACCTATCAAAGTCTATATCTACAACATAAAAGTCATACGAACGAGGGGGGGAAAATCACCTACCATAAATTTTCTTTCGATTCCAAGTCATCTTTCTTTTTCGGCGAAAATCCATTCATTTCCATTGGATCACCTACGAGGTGCGCCATGTTTGACAGCCTACTCCACACTCCACTTTCACGTACGCACCCTCTGAGATGCGACCAGTAATTGGTGTATATATTGGACACCGAAATCCACAAAGGAACTAGTACTTCCCATTCAGTTGAATCCAATATATTGACAACAGGTGAAAGCTATTAAAAACTAAAAAATACTCAAGGTATTAATTTTACATCGTGTGGTGGTCAGAGGTTGGCTATCCCACCAGTGATGAGAAATCGTTGGGAACATTTAGTGGATTCAGTGTTTGTGAGTTGGGGTTGTTTCCTTATATTTTCGTTTGAAGTGGAAGAAATTGCATTTTTTTTTTGAAGTTCATGACAGCGTAGCCTAGGTTCGAAGAGGTTCGTCCACATATTACGTTTATTTTGTATTCATTTTAATCTGCTATTATATTTCTTCCTCGAGTCCTTCGAACGTAACCTTGTTGTGGATTGTGCAGTTCCAAACATTATGTTATTACTGATATATTGGTGTTCTCTTCTTGTTTATGACATCCGATTACCTTGCCAGCTCACTAGTGTTAAGGAAGTCTTTCTAAACAACGCTTTCTAAAATTACTATTTTTTACACTTGAACCAGATTGGAAAGTATCTGCCAGCACTCCACACATAATTAAATTGGATATCTTCACATCATCTGTTCTCTCTTTTCCCCAATTAGATTTTGACTATCCTTTGATTCTTAGTCCCCATCTTTTTCCAGAAACATGTCTGATGCTGAGCAACAAGTAGACGAGCAGGAGGTCCTCTTGTCTATATATGATGGAGACCCATCGTTCAAAAAAGTATCTCCCACTACATACCAATACAAAGTAAGCATGTAAATCAAGCGAGTATAGTTTTTTAAAAAAGAAAACCATTATGCTCTTATTGATTGTTTTGACATTTTCTGTGTTTTAGTATGGAGAGGATGGTGCCTCAAGATCATTCCTCTTGGAAATTTCCTGGGGGTCTACTTATCCATCTGACAAACCAGCTATCAATATGGATACGTTTTATAACAGAAATTTGTAAGTCATCAATAATATTTCATCCTTTTCATCTATATTGATGTCACCAAATCTAAATTCTAATGTTGCAGACTACCCTCCGTGAAAGAGGAAATTTTGAAACACATTGAGGAAGAAACTGAACAATATTTAGGAATGCCCATGACTTACACAATATTTGAGTCTGTCAAAGAAAAACTAGAGGATCTTCTTAAAGAACAGCCAGAGTCATTACAGTCTGTCACAGCATCAATAGATAGGATGGACTTGGGTGCTAGCAATTTACCTGTAAGCATGCTTTGTTCTTGACCCCCCCCCCCCCCCCCCCCAAACTATTAACTGGCTCATATATTGATGCAATTTTTCAGGAAACCGAATCTAAATCTAAAGAGAAAAAAGAACACTTAACAAAGGCTCAGAAAAGAAGACAGTGGGATCGGTCTGATGCAAAAGGACAGAAGGCTCGGGGTTGGGACTGGGTAGACGTTGTGAAACATCTGTCTCAAACTGGAAAGGCAGAGGCGGGTGGCTCATGAGTGTGTTGGTGAGTTTTCATCACATTTAACAGCCTGTGGATTAAGTTAATAAATAAAATTTACCATGTTGTTGATCTTGTTCCAGATAGTCTTCCACTGTTTTTCCTCTCAAACCTGCAGGCCGGGAAAGATTATAAATTCACATTGTACTGGTTTCTCAATATGATTGTGTGCAATGTAGAAGATTGAAGTCAAGATACCTGCCGCATGTGCTGGCGCTTTTTATGTATATCTTTCTGTTTGGCAGGATGGTACATAGGTAATGTTATGTTTTAATTACATTAAATTGAAATTATAATTTTGACTACAAAATGCATGTCAACTGGTTTTTAATTCTTTTATGAATATTAATTATACACACTAAATCGAACAAATCTTACATTCACAAACTGTTAAACCAACACTGGCTATGTCAACTATATTAGTTATGTGTTGAAGGCCCCTGCTTGGTAGGTGGAGACCACTTGAAGCGCCATTCATTACTGCCTAGATGATGTCCACTTAAAGCCCATCCTAAAGTTAAGAAAATCCATGTAAAAAACAGAAACAAAAAACAGCAGGCTCAAACTGCTGGTACCTGAATCTCACCTGAGCACACAATATAAAACCAGTGAAAAATCAGAACTCACCTGCTTTGTGAATGTCATTTATAAATTTTTCAGACTCTGCAGCATCTGCTTGTAAAGATGCCATAATGGCATTAATGATTGATGAAGATTGTGGGATCTGGCCCAAGAGGTCATCTGAATTAGTGCTGCTGGCGGTTTTCAGGGCTTTGTCTAATCTCTTAAGTATAGACTGGTCAGTTGACACCAAGTTCTGAAATATAGATTTTTTTAAAACAAAATTTCCACTTAAATCTTTACATTTGTCCTAACTGGTAAAGAAAAGGAGGAAATACTTCTAAAGAATGGTTACCAGTGGTGCTCTATCAGCTATCTTGCAGGCGATGCCAAGAAGTACAGCATGGAAATAGGCTCTGACAATATCACTGGAGCTGACAGAAAATCCTTGTTGGAGCAGTATGTAAATCTTCTTATACTTCTTTGAGGGAACCAACAAATAACTGCGTTTCTCGTGCAAATGATGCAGAACCTTCAACTGATCTGCAGTGAAGGCAGCACTTTGTAATAAAGAAGCCACTGATTCACCAATGATTATATCATGACCGCAAAGATCCCATGCTGTAACCAAAAAAAAAAAAAAAAATTCTCTAAATTGTGCACTTATTACCAACCTGACTTTGACCTAGTATTTGCTTTCCGTACCAGATAGACCCTTTCCAAGAATCACTGCTTCATTCTTATTTGTAGCATCTGGGCCCAAAACTGTTCCAGACTGAATGTAATTGCTGACAACGATATTTAATCGTGCTGAGTTAAAGGTTGATATTGTCAGGGCCTTCACTGCTCTATAATTTGCGTACAGATGGGTCAAGGTGAGAAGAACAAACAGGAGCCATACATACCTGCAAGTAAAAAGCATTCCTCTAATGTCACATGTTACTCAAACGGAGGGCATCCAAGGCTATATATCATATGGCTTACTGTAATTGATTGACAGATGTCAACAAAGCTATCCCAGCCACAGACGCCAGAAGGTTCACACAGGTCTCTTGACTCCCATCCTTTGCAGATACATCTGCCATGTTGTCTCTGACCGCCTGTGGTGGGCAATAAAAATTACAGAATGCACATGTAGGAGCCTGAGAATCAGTTTTGAACACTTTACCTGGTGTTGAGTCAAAGCAGCTCTTGTGGCACCACCTGCCACTCCTACAATACTCTTGAGGATGGTAGCAGCACACAATAATGGAGTGGAGTAACCCATGAAGTAAGGTAACAAGAGCTCGAGAAACATAGCAATGTCATTGAGGACATCTGCACATAAGCGCCACTTCTTGCAATCAGCATCCAAACTTGTGCTTGAAGAGAAAAGAGATTGGGGGCTTAAAATTTTAATTGTTATAGAATAACTTGTGGTTATCAAGACGGACTAGAATAATACCCTTTCCACCACGCGAAAATAATTCTGCCAACATTTCCAGCTCCATCCTTGAGAATCCAAGTAACTGCAGCAGCTAAGGGCGTGGCTGCCTCATTGCCAACACCAACTCCTTTCATGATGGCCTGAGTGGTCAGAGTTCCATTTAAGGAACTGCAAAATGCCTGGAATCAAAGGAACATAACTCACTGACAAAGATAGGAATCCATGATACATGCCCATAAAAATTTGGAACAAACCTGAACTGTATCCCATAGTTGGTATGAAGAGTAATCGTTACTGACGCTTTCTGGGTAGCCTTGTGGTAAAAATACGACGTGAAAGAAGTGTTTTATGCTACCTAAGAACGAGCTTGCAACACTCTGTGAATGTTTGGAATGAAGAGGTACAATGGTTTTCTGATCTGAAATCAAGAAAAGTAATGAAAGCAAAAGTGTCGCCAATTAAAATAGAACTGGGAATTATCAGTAAATTAATTACCAGGAGGTTTGATGTAAACAACCTCTCCACCGTTCACTCCATAAAATTCACGAAAAATAATTTGATGAGGCATTGTAACCGATGATAAGCTGCTTGTTGCAGATGTGAAAGTAATCAGAGTAAGTATAGACCCGTTATTTTCTTAAAATCTCCTTAAACATCATATGTTTTTTGCAAAGATTTAATCTTACTGACAGAACAGGACGTCAACAAACAGCAAAACATATGTACTGTTCTGCTAGGGGGCGAGGGAGGGAGGGGTGGGGGGTCACATCGAACAGGTGTTTACAGAATTCTAGATATTCCAAACGATATTATGAGCAATAGATACCCCTTAAGCGAGTGAAGATCGTATTAAAAATCAAATGCGTTGTTAAAAGGTAATGTTTTTGTTTTTGGACCGTGTTATAAACCGAGTTATATATCCTTTTTATTTGTTTGGGTTGGTACACGATAAAAACAGTTGAGCACCAAAATGTTTGAATTTGTTTACAGTTACAGTTTAGGTTTCGACTGCTGAAGCCGGAGTGTGATTATTCCCATATATTGGTAGTTCAAAATCACGTTAAGTTTTAACGTGCGTGGAAACTGCGACTGTCTGTAGTCTCACTATATGGTACACTAGTGAAGACAGACGGACGGTTTCGCTAAGAGATCAATCTGTGCCAGTAAACTAAGCAAAAGGTTTGTCTGACGCAAATGTGCAAACAGTAAAACTTAAATAAATAAATTGTAGAAATTTTACTTTTTCTGTGCTTACAGACACGATGGAGTCGGTAGTTGCAGCTGTGCGGTGTCGTCCAATGTCCAAGTCAGAGATAGAATCGGGAAATCACAAGGCTGTTCAAATAACTTCCTCAAAACAAGTAATGATGTCTATTCTTTCAGAATCATTATACAACACTTGTCTTTGTTGTACTTAAACCTTCTCATTTTTTTTCCCCTTTGCAAGGTTATTGTATCTGATGAGAGAGCATTCACTTTGAATCATGCGTATTCAGAGGAATCTTCTCAAGATGAAATTTTCAATGATTTGGTGAATCCCGTGGTAGAGAAGGTCATGAATGGTTTCAATGCGTGTGTAATGGCTTATGGGCAGACAGGCAGTGGAAAAACCTTTACTATGGGTACCAAAGCAAAAGTAGGTTTTATGTTGTATTTTTATTATTCTGTATGTTGCTATTCCCCTCATTGACCTTCATCTCTTTCTGCTTCTTAGGTGTCTACCCCTGGGATAGTTCAAAGAGCTTTGAACAAAATAATTTCCAGCTGTGTTGATGCTGAAATTCACGTCAGCTTTCTTGAGGTTTATAAGGAGGAAGTCTTAGATCTTTTATCCCTCGAAAAGAAGAAAATGCCAGTTGTTGGTATGGTGTTGCTATGATAACTAGGAGAAATTATGATACAAAGTTTTAAGATTTTGCATTTTCAACTCTTTCCTCTCCATTTTCAGATTTTAAACCTGTTGGATTAACATTAGTAAGAACTTCTTCTGTTGAAAGTGCTCTCAGCATAATGGAGAAAGGCCTTAAGAACAGGCATGTCGGTACTACCAATGCCAACTTGCACAGTTCCCGGTCTCATGCTGTATTTACAATCTATTTCACTCAGAGGACTGAGTAAGCTACATACTTCTTCCTGTCAAATTATTTAATATGTTCCAATCCTTAATCTCGAGTCCTTTCACTTGTACAGAAATGGCCAACGATCATCTAAATTATATCTAGTTGATCTGGCTGGAAGTGAGAGTGTAGCTGCAGTATCCGGAGATACGAGAAGAGAAGGTGTAATGATAAATAAGGGTCTACTTCAGTTGGGTATTGTGATGTCTGCTCTTTCCTCTGCTGTTCAAGAACATGTTCCATATCGTAATTCTGCTTTGACAGCTATTCTTAAAGGTGATGAGGCTTTCAAGTCATTTCCTTCCAAATAAGATTGTATCAAACAATTAGGACTTTCTAATTCATAGTTGACTTTGGTTTACCAGACACCCTCAGTCCCCAGAATTTTGTGGTCTTGATTGCATGCATTAGTCCACTTGATGTAGATGCCACCATGACAGTAAACTCTCTTCAATTTGCAAGTCGTGTGGGGAGTATCAAAGGCATTCCTGAAGCAGGACTTCTTATCAAACAGGTTTCTAACTAAAATCCAGTTTTGTGTGTGTTGTCTGTTTAGGAAAGTCCATGAACATCATTTTTCTGTTTCAGAGGCTACCAGTAACCACCCCATTTAAAGTCCCCTCAAACATCAAGCACAGAGTTAATGCAACTATTTCAACACCAGGAAGTCTCAAAAAAATTCAGCGACCAGCACTTCGTCCTTTAAATCACACTTTTGATTCACCCAGGTAAAATTTTATATATGTTTTTGCCTTTGCTCGAACTTGCAGTGAATATTTAAAAGATTGTGTTTTGATTAGGACACCACGTTTACAAGATAGTAAGAAGCAACATTGGCCAACATCGACGCCACTTCAAAATGTGGTAAAGCCTCTGTTTGCTGACCCTACACCTATTCCTAAAACCAACAATGCATTGCGCGCTGCAAAACGCCGTAGCTCATCAGAGTGGGATCCCTTGAATGTATCTACTTCAACTGTTGTAGATAGTGTCACTTCAAAGTAAGTGGAAATTTCTATTTGAAGTTTCCTGAACCTGAAATTTTAAAATTGGATTCTTGGTTTTCACTCTTCATATTTATTTCCAATTGGAACTATTCCTTTGCAGGGTGCAAAACGAAACAGCCAGTTTTATCCCAAAGTAAGTACCATATTTAAGTGCTTGTGTGTTGCACAGGAGCTGCAATAAGTTTTCTATTTACAGCCCAGAGAATGAAAAATGGCTGCGCTCTATTATTGCTGACGTGTTTAGAGAAGAATTGAAAAATTTGAGTCAAACAGTGGTAAGTTTTGGTTATTTTTCAAGTTTATTTTTAATCTTTTAATATTTTGTGTACCTGCTTTCTATTATTATTTCTTTCGTGATTTTGCCCCCCAGAGACTTGATGGGCCATCTCCTCCAAAACAACCCAGACGATCAGCTCGTTTGTCAAAGAATAATCAGGAAAATCTGTCTTTCTTTGAACATGACCCTGATGCTACTGCAATTACATTATCCTCCCCAAATAGAAATATACAAGTAGCCAGTTTTGATTTTCACAGACCAGAACAACCTGTGAGGAGAAGTACCCGTCTGTCAATGAAGTGCTCCAAATTTTCCAAAACTCAAGGATTTTCTACAAGTTCACCGAATCAGTCAGTTTCAAAAGAGAGTGTTTGTTCCACAAACATCTCCCAATCGGTGAGACGGAGTACAAGATTATCAGTAGCCCCACACCGCTCCTATTATCCAGAAAAAGAGGTGCCTGTGAAAGCCCCTAAGCTAACTAAGAAAGCAGCTCGATTCAGCACTAGACTATCAATATTACCCACTGCTACTCCTGGTAAGGTTTTATTAAATTTGTATTGGAAAGGAACATGTCAGTGTCATGTTCTTGAAGCTCAATTACTTTTGCTACAGAAAATGCTCAAAAGCAGCTGAATGATGTTGTGCTGGATGTGCTGCGGTCAGGTGATGTGAAGAAGCTCCAGTCCCTACCAACTATTGGACCCAAAACAGCAGTGATTATCAGTAACCACAGGTATTTACGGTGCATTTTTCATCTCTCAATTCGATTGATATTTGTGATCCTTACAATTATTTCTATTTAGCTTATTAAATGGGCCTGTCAAAAGTTTTCAAGATTTGGAAAACATTCGAGGGCTGTCCAAAAATTTTACTAAGCGTTTCTTGTGGGTGAGTAAGCTCAGTTCATATTGAGATGAGTAATGTTGAATCTATACTGACTTGCTTGTGCAAATCTTTCAGGCAAACAACATCATACTGGACGAGTAAAGGAGAAAATGGACAAACCTCAAGAAAATAGTAAAAATAAGAGTTTTCAGTTGTTCTTGCCAACTTGTATATTTGTAAGTTTGTAATTCCATTCTCATGTTTTATTTACATCACTCTTAACGTACATAGTTTGGAAGACATTATTTACATTGTTTTGTGCATTATATTTTGGAAGACATTGATTTCATATCACAATCCATATATCAATGATATTTAATTATATTATTGTTATTCCTATGAATCTCATTTTGAATCTGTCTTTGACAGTTTTTATTTTTGAAGGTACAAATTAGTTTGTGAGAATTATGTTTTATATTAAATTATATTTTATGCAGTATCTGTCTATCTTTTTGCTCAGACCCCAAAGATATGCAGTTGAGCTGCCACTCCTGATTTGCTACATATTGAATCAAATATTTCTATTTCTGTATCACTGTGGCAGGCAGAAAAGTATCGTTTTTCAGAGCTTTCCCCTTTACTTGGTTTCCTTGAGTACTTGTCGGAAGATGTCCAAAAATATGTGTGCATGCTGCTCTTGGAAGATAAGCGCTGGTCGGATGCGGATGCTGCTCTCACCGCAGCCTCCAGCCTGGACACCTGCAATGCCGAAGGGTCAGGATGGTTCAGTAAATCTGTTCCGTGGGACGGTAGGATCCGTGCGACCCGGAAAGTCATGGGGAGGAAATGGCGCTCCCGACTCGAATCAATCTCACACCAAACCTCCTCACCTTTGGCTCGGAGGCGAGACACCAGATCGTCGCGGACCTTGGGGCTGGGGGCGTTGACGGCGAGGAACGTGCCCCGGCCGCGGGTGGCGGACAGGATGTTGGGGAACTCCTGCTCCAGGCCTCGCAGGCCCTTGTACAGGACGTCGCCCGCGGCCCGCACCACGCTCAGCAGCTCGTCCCTGCGGATCACCTTGAGCACCTCCTGCAGGAGCAGCACCTTCCCCGGATCGCCCATCCACGTGTTGAAAACTCGGTACGGCAGGTTGGGCCTGTCGGACAGACGGGAGGTGTGGTCAGGTCCTCGTCCTCGGCGGGGCGGGGCGGGTGGAGGCTCCAGAGGCCCTACCGCTGCACTCGCACTCACGTCAGGTCAGCCTTGTGGAAGTAGCCGCCCATGAGCATCTTCTTGGAGAAGGTGACCACGTCCGGCGGGCTGGGAAGGTCGAAGTGCTCGTGGCACCAGAACTTGCCGGTGGGGCCGCCGCCGGTCTGCACCTCGTCGATGAGTAGCGCGGCGCCGTGCTGCCGGGACAAGGGCACGGTGAGCGGTCGGTGGGCAGGCGGCGGGCAGGCGGCAGGCACTACTCTACCTTGTGCGCGATGCGCTGCAGGCCCTGGAAGAAAGCGGGCGAGCCGGGGTTGTCGCCGCCCTCGGCCTGGATGGGCTCCACCGTGATGCCCGCCACGTCGCACCCCTTCTTCTTCCACTGCTCGAACAGGTCCTCGACCTCGGCCAGGCAGCGCTCGTCCTCGGCGCGGTTCTCACGCTCGTTGTCCTCCAGCGGGTACTTGTAGACGGGGAAGCGGGCGATCGGCCAGTCGAAGGCCGGCACGTCCAGCTTGTGGATGGCCTGCCGGGCACGGGGGAAAGCACACTCTAAATACGGTACTCGAACCCGGGGCGGCACCCGCGCCCACCGCGCGACCGCTCGGACCCGGACCTTGGAGTGCGTGGTGGACAGCACGCCCATGGTGCGGCCGTGGAAGGCGCCGTGGAACGAGAGGATGGACAGGCTGGGCGAGCCGGGCGCCTGGTTGATCATGCACGACTGCAGCTCCTCCGGGCTGAAGTCGACGTTCTCGCCGCGCTGCTGGCGCCGGTAGCGGATGAACATGTTCTTGTAGGCGTTCTCGTTGGAGCACGAGCCGCACATCATGGTGGTGAGCTGCGTCAGGCCCTTGGGGGCCACCTGCGTCAGGATGGACGAGAGCCGCTTGGGCCAGTCCTGGCCCGGGAACACGCCCAGCGCCGGCCGGTTCACCAGCGTTTTCTGAAACAGCAGAGGAGGGGGGCGTCAAGCTCTACCGCCCGCCTCTGTCTCACACCCGTGTCCGCCTTGCGGAAGGAGTGAGAGCGAAGATTCCCGGACGAGCCCCTCTGCCGGCGCGGGGGCGGCCACACTCACCACGTTGTAGGGGTTGTCCAGCACGCGCAGCAGGTCAGGGTGGTTGTAGCCCAGCGGCATGGACGAGATCTGGGTGTACACGTCCAGCAGCGCGTTGCCGTCCGCGTCCACCAGGTAGTTGCCGAGGGAGCGCTCGTAGTCCGCGAACAGCTGGACGGAGCCGGCTTGCTGGAAGCAGGAGTCGGGTGTCCGTGATGGTGTCGGCGCACCCGTGCCGGCGGCCCCGCCTGCCTACATGGCAGTACCTCGCCATGGCTGTCGGGCATAGCCCCCGGCAAGTCAGTAGGATAAGGCCCACCGCACCGCTTCCAGGGTCGGGAAGACTTTATTCCCTGGCACAACCCCTTGCGTCCCCACAGTGGACAACGAAACCGCCCAGACATATGATGGTCCGGTCAGACGACATCAGCAGCGCGCAAAGCGAGCAGCAGTTTGCACGGTGGCGCCATCTCGCGGCGCCGCGGCACAACATCCAAGACGTTTGGTGTCGAGGTAGTCGTGTAAGGCCGACGGATACGCGCGGCGCGAGAAGTCGGCTCACAATTCGACGGTGGCGCCATCATGCACGGCGGCGGCCAGCGGTGCAACTGCAACGCCGCTGACGTAGTTAGGGGGGCCGCCGCCGAGGGCGCCACCGTCGAATTGTGAGCCGACTTCTCGCGCTGCTGATGTCGTCTGACCGGACCATCATATGTCTGGGCGGTTTCGTTGTCCACTGTGGGGACGCGAGGGGTTGTGCCAGGGAATAAAGTCTTCCCGACCCTGTTAGCGGTGCGGTGGGCTTTATCCTACTGACTTGCCGGGGGCTATGCCCGACCTTTGCCGATCGCCCGAAGTGTGGGTAGAGTCCAGCGGCACTTAGCACTGTAGCACGGGGTGTCCGTGTAAGCACGTACCAAAGGTTCATCTTCCAGGTCCCTGGACGCCAATTTTATTGGTTCACTCTAAGGGGTGGAACCACCCCCTTAACTCCGACCGAAAATCGCCGCGAAGGGCGCCGATAAAACCCATGTGGCGGGCAAAAATTGTCAATTTTTCAGTCGGCGTGAACTCATGGACCATTGAAGCTGCTGATTCCTGAATTTCGACGCCCTACGACCATCCCTTAATTTTGGAGGGGGTGGGGGTAGTTTTTGAATTAGGGGCCGTAGAGTTTCGAATGATCGCAAAGGGTAGCAGAGGGCTCAGGGGCGTCAAAAATACCCGGCGCGACTTAAATCGACACCATAAAAGTGTAATAAACTCGGTTTTTGTCACTTTGCGTCCCTCTACCGCCGCTCTCACGGGAGTGCGGGAGACGGTTTTTTACAGTTCGAACCTTAACAAACTAGGCCCCAAACGGGAACTCAAAATCTGAGGGCTTCAACCTTGAAACCAGGGGGCATACCCCTGCAAGCGATTTTCAAGAAAAGTCAATTTTTGAATCGAATTTTATGGCACGCTTGCGCGAATATTGACCACAGCCACTGTAATCATCGAAAAAGTGCCAGGCGCGTTCGTTTCCATGGATTTTGTGGCCTGTAAGAGTGATTGTTTGGATGTCACGCTTTAACAATGGGGTGTAAGAGTCTATGCTACCGCAATTTAAGGGTTGAAGCCGTCGAGATTTTGTGTTGTCCGTTTGGGGCCTAGTTTGTAAAGGTTCGAACTGTAAAAAACCGTCTCGTGCAACACCCTAACTCGACTGAGAGCCGGTAGAGGGACGCAAAATGACTGTAAAAACCAGCCTAATTTTTTAGTTTTTTCGAGTTTATTACACTTTTATGGTGTCGATTTGAGTCGGCCTGACACCCCTGAGCCCTCTGCTACCCTTTGCGGTCAATTTCGAAACTCTACGACCCCTAACTCAAAAACTACCCCCACCCCCTCCTGGTCGTAGGGCGTCGATTCAGGAATCAGCAGCTGCAATGGTCCATGAGTTCACGCCGACTGAAAAATTGACAATTTTTGCCCGCCACATGGGTTTTATCGAGTCCGGCGATTTTCGACATTGTCGGAGTTAAGGGGGTGGTTCCACCCCTTAGAGCACCAATTGGCACGTGCTTACACGGGGCTCTCTAGGTGTCAACGACGGACTTCGGAAAAAGTAGTTAGGAGATATTCCAATCAGACAGGTGATGTTTCTAAAGGTCCTGTGCTAGCATCTTGGCATTTTTGACGTTTGAGATTTTAAAGAAATGCCGGCTAATTTGGCGTTATCTAAAGTTGCCGGTGCATGCGCGCACGCGATCGACCCAGGCTGATCCCGGGTGTAAAATCCTTCCCGACCCCTCGAGCGGTCTTTCGGGTGGGCTTTTGGGGACCTGGTGGGGGCTATGTCCGACTGTGAAAGGCCGACCAGCATATTCTCTGTTTGCACAATATATGACGAGCGCAGTGGAGCTGAGCACGGAGCGAAAGCAACATTCTGCGAAACCCCGAGAAAGAAGAAGTCGCAAGCCCGCCCGCGCGCAACCTGGCCCCACCGACACCGAGGCGCCGTCACAGAAACAGCCACAACAGCTGCGTGGGAAACGTCGCGCGGGGAGCTCCGACCGCGCTCGACAGGGCATGAGCCTGGGGAGGTCGTTCTGGCGTCGGAGGGAGCACCCCGCGAGAGCTAACCGCCGCCCGGTGACCTGCAGCGCCATCTCCCGGGACTTGGCAGTACTACCCCCCCTCCTCCCCCTCTACATTCCCCCCCTCTGCCCGGGGGGGGGGGTTGAGGCGGAGGATGGAGAGGGAGGGTGGGGGGTAGTACTGCCAAGTCCCGGGAGATGGCGCTGCAGGTCACCGGGCGGCGGTTAGCTCTCGCGGGGTGCTCCCTCCGACGCCAGAACGACCTCCCCAGGCTCATGCCCTGTCGAGCGCGGTCGGAGCTCCCCGCGCGACGTTTCCCACGCAGCTGTTGTGGCTGTTTCTGTGACGGCGCCTCGGTGTCGGTGGGGCCAGGTTGCGCGCGGGCGGGCTTGCGACTTCTTCTTTCTCGGGGTTTCGCAGAATGTTGCTTTCGCCCCGTGCTCAGCTCCACTGCGCTCGTCATATATTGTGCAAACAGAGAATATGCTGGTCGGCCTTTCACAGTCGGACATAGCCCCCACCAGGTCCCCAAAAGCCCACCCGAAAGACCGCTCGAGGGGTCGGGAAGGATTTTACACCCGGGATCAGCCTGGGTCGATCGCGTGCGCGCATGCACCGGCAACTTTAGATAACGCCAAATTAGCCGGCATTTCTTTAAAATCTCAAACGTCAAAAATGCCAAGATGCTAGCACAGGACCTTTAGAAACATCACCTGTCTGATTGGAATATCTCCTAACTAGTTGGACACCCCGTGCTAAGTGCCGCTGGACTCTACCCACACTTCGGGCGATCGGCAAAGGTCGGGCATAGCCCCCGGCAAGTCAGTAGGATAAAGCCCACCGCACCGCTAACAGGGTCGGGAAGACTTTATTCCCTGGCACAACCCCTCGCGTCCCCACAGTGGACAACGAAACCGCCCAGACATATGATGGTCCGGTCAGACGACATCAGCAGCGCGAGAAGTCGGCTCACAATTCGACGGTGGCGCCCTCGGCGGCGGCCCCCCTAACTACGTCAGCGGCGTTGCAGTTGCACCGCTGGCCGCCGCCGTGCATGATGGCGCCACCGTCGAATTGTGAGCCGACTTCTCGCGCCGCGCGTATCCGTCGGCCTTACACGACTACCTCGACACCAAACGTCTTGGATGTTGTGCCCCGGCGCCGCGAGATGGCGCCACCGTGCAAACTGCTGCTCGCTTTGCGCGCTGCTGATGTCGTCTGACCGGACCATCATATGTCTGGGCGGTTTCGTCGTCCACTGTGGGGACGCAAGGGGTTGTGCCAGGGAATAAAGTCTTCCCGACCCTGGAAGCGGTGCAGTGGGCCTTATACCACGGACTTGCCGGGGGCTATGCCCGACCGGGAAGGGCAGACCGGCTTGTGCCGATCGCCCGAAGTGTGGGTAGAGTCCAGCGGCACTTAGCACGGGGTGTCCAACTAGTTGGGAGATATTCCAATCAGACTAGTGCGTAGCGCTCTGGCGGGCTCGCCCCACTTCGCCGCACTTCCAAACACGGGAAGTGTGTGCGTGAACGACACACACCAAGGTGTAGGCGCCGGTAGCCGTCATGGCAACAAGGCGGCAAACAGCGGTGTAATCTTCCCGGCCCGGCGCGTTAGATTACACCGGGGCCTTATCGGGTCGCCATAGAACCCAACGGCCTCAAGGGGCTGACACTTTTGGAAAATACTCCACCGCGGCGGCGGCGGCGGCGGCCCTGGCCTCCACGGGCCACGGACCGTGGCACCCACCTGCACGGCGGACAGTTCGGTCAGCAGCTCCTTGGAGCGGGGCCCGGGGATGTCCGTCTTGACCACGGGGCCCTGCGGCTCGCCGGCCAGCATGTGCAGGGCGCGGCATCCTGTGAGGGAAGAGAAACGGGGAGCGGTAAATGCAAGACGCCGCCGCCGCCAGTACTCGAACACGCGCCGCCGCGGGGGCAGCGGCACCTCCCTGTCGTCACGGCCGAGAGGGAAAGGGGGAGGAGAGGCCGGGCGGTCGCGGTCAAGACGCGACGCGCGTTCAATTGCTTTAATGCTCTGCCGGCCAGCCTAGCAGCGGCGGCCCCGGCCCCGGGACGTGGACCAGCCCACTTGACAGAAGGACGCACGCGGGGAGGGGGGGGGGGCGCGATCGCCACAAACAAGTCCCCTATCCGTCATGGTAATGAACTTGATCTTGAAAGGTCCCAGCAGCAGAGTGGACCTGTTGTGTACGGTGTACGTACCGGAGAGAGAGAGAGAGAGAGAGAGAGAGAGAGAGAGAGAGGGGGGGGGGGCAGTAGAGAGGAGTGGGAGGCGAGGTGGAAGGCTGACCCATCCAGGTGCATCCGGAAGAGGTCCTGGCAGCGGCAACCGTGGAACCAGCCACGTCGCGGGAGTGTTTGCCAGGAAAATAGGCAAGAAATGGCCCCAGCACACGGGTGCAGTGCTAGTGCCTACCCCCGCCTGCCTCGTGCCTCGTCGCGGCCGCCGGTACGTGGCGCATAGTTGTCCTGGTGGGCAGGCAGAGGTAGGCACCAACACCACACCTGTGTGCTTGGGATGGGCTACTGTCCGCCCACATCTGATCTCTGGCATCTCTGGTGACACCGCGTCGCCAGATGAGCTCCTATCGAGATCGCAACTTCTCTGAAAGTGAGGACTGTCGGATCATAGAAAAATAGAATCCCGACTCTCTCACAGCACACAGTCAGAGGACACATTCGGTCCTGTGTTCCCCGCAGGGTAACGTGGGGCTAGCCGCGCCGCGGGCCGGGCAAGCCGAACGCACCACTTATCATACGAGCATCCTGCGGGCCAGAGGAGAGGGGCGGGAGAAAGCAAAGGGGGAGCGGAGGCGGGTACCCCCCCCCCCCCCCCTGTGGTGTCCTTTGCCTGTTGGTCTCTCCCCTTGTTCTCCTCGACCTGTCTCCCAACAAAATGAAACGAGCCGACAAATCACGTCGAGGTACACCCCCCTCCCCCTGCTCCGGTTGTCTGGCTCCGTGTCATGAGATTCCTAGCCAACGCCTTCCCTTCGCGGCCGCAGTGAGTAGGGGATGAGTTTGGTGAGGGGCGCGCGCGCCTCCGGTCCGGGGCAGCGGCCACAGCCCGCTCCGCGTGTCGTGTCGATGTCGGCTGAGGAGGGTGGGAGGGTGGGAGGGTGGGAGGGTGGCGAGCGGGGGTGCACGGCCGCGGCTCCGCGGGCTCCCACCACCCGCACGGCACGGGGGGCTGGGGATGCTGCCTGCGACGAGCCCCGGCCCGGGCCCGGTCAGGGCGCCCCTTACCTGCTCGCAGCGGAGCCTGCAGCCTGAACAGCTGCACCAAGGACGCTGACGCCGCCGGTGTGGCCATGTTGGACCAAACGGATCAATACGACGGCCGAACGGCGCAACGCTCTCCTCTCTCGACTTCCCCAGGCCAGGGATCACCAAGGCCGAGCTGCCTGCGCCGCGGTCCGCCCAACACTGACTGGATGGTGGGATGGGGCGGGGCCGCGGGGCGCAGCGGCAGCGGCAGCGGAGCGCAGGACCTAGGCGGGCCGGGCGCTTTAGTCCTTCCCTCCCCATCACCCCCACCCCGCCGCCCAACCCCACACCACGTGACCGTAGGCGCGAGGCCCCCCGCGAGATTCAGTGAGCAGCCACAACCCCAGGACGCCGCCTCAACTTTAAACGAGTCATTCCTTCGTCCGGCCCGCCCCCATCTAGGCCACACCTGCACTAGTGGCATGAAACTAATTTCTAAACCATTATAATAGCATACACCCAAGTAACTCAGATAAGATACTTTGATCTGGGACTGGTAATTGAAGGGAAGAATTGAAAACTTTAACAATTTATTTCACAATAAAATTTCATAGACAACAAAAACAACTGTTTAGTATTGTTTGACGATCTCAAAAACTGATGGCTTTCCATTGGATGTGAAGAGAAGGTACTGCTTGTGACCTCTTGAAAAGGAGGAGAATCCTTGTACACCCGGGAGCTCCATCTTCATTACCAGTTTGAAGCCCTGTAAACAAGCACCTCTCAGTGAACTCTGCAAACAATCTTAATAATTTGGGCACAAAAAAGGACACTAACCTCTATGTGGCAGAACTTGTACAGGAAAAATTGATCATCACTAGTCGACACGCCAAGGAAAGCATCACTTTGGCCAGGCTGTCCAATATAGAACACCCCCAAGCCGGTAGGAATAGTATTGGCATTTAATTGTTGCATGAAGTGATAGTCTTCATGCAGTGGATCATATTTTAACACCATCACAGGAGAATACCGCTGGTTTTGAGCCACAATAATCAAATTGTCTCCTCCTTGGACAACACTACTGACTGAAACGACACCTTCAGCAGGGATACTCTTCACCAAAACAAGCTGCGACATACAAGAATTATATTAAAAAAAACTGTACGCAGGCAGTGCACTTTAATTTTGGAAGAAGGTCTTACCTGCTCTTTCAGGGCGATAAATTTATAAATATCCAAATGAACTTGTGGCGAGTTTCTTGAAGAATCATAAGAGTTACCAACAACTAAATAGGGTATGCTGTTCGTATAGAAAACATCCAATGAAGTTACTCCATGGGTCTGGAACTCATGAACTATTGTTGCTTTACGTGTTGATGTGTCCACACGAACTATGACACTGTTGATGTCAGTCGAGTCTAAGACCAGAAACCCAAAGTTACAAATTTGAAAAAACAAACTGCACTTTTTTGGAAAACTGAAAACAACTTACCGAGGTCAGCATTGTAGCTAATGCCTAATACAACATAGACTCTGTTGTCAACCGATATTACTTTAACATCACTCACATATCCATATATTGGTGTTGGCTCAACGAGTAAAGCAGTTTCTTTTGAAACTTCATAACCATTTTCCCTCTCACTGAACTGTACCCAGGTCAGCAAGGTAACTTCATCTAGGCGATCCACACCAACCCTACGGCACCTGAAATGAGTGTACAGATTAAACAGACTGACAATGACATCAAACACCAAGGATCAACAAATATTGAGTTCACATACCGAGACGACGAGCTAACAGTATTGGTTTTCACTATTAGAGCAACACGCGGGTTTTCAATATGAAAAGTAAAAGAACGTTCCGAAGTATTGTGCTGAACTCCAGATTTCCATACAGAGTGCTCAAGGCCCTCCTCAGAGCCAACATGTAAGGAATACTGAGTAGGACAAGGGCAACTGGCTGGTATTCCACACAAGGAATTGGACCCCCAGCCATAGAGATCCAGGTAGGTCTCACCCCCACCAATATCCATAGCTACAGCACGGTGGGTATTTGTAAAAGAGATTGGGACACCAAGAACAGGCTCCAAATAGAGCATTTCAGAAAGATCACCACGGGCTGAGGAAAAAATAAAATGTCAGTATCTTAGCATCTCAGATTTAATGAAGAGTGATGGACTGAAGTTACCTTTAAGCAGGAAATTAGTATCATTAATGGTTCGAGCAATACTCCGCACTTGAGCCAAGCTACGTGGTTGAACAGTACGTAACAATTGACCAAGCTTCGCCATCTCTACATCATTCACTGTATATGCAACATCCAAATTTGATTCCACATTGACCGTGTTTCCGAAGACCTGAAATCACAGATTGACAGTCAGTTAACCCAGGATCAGCATTCAAGGAAAATATTGTGCAACACCATTACAAACCAAATTGTTATAAATTGTGGCATTTTCGTCTTTAAATAGCGCAGAACTGTATGCAGCACGTAGTAGAACTCCTTCCAGATTGTCTACCTCCATCGGACCATCAACTCTCAAGTCACGAACAAACTGTTTTGTGCCCGAAATAACCTGCTCTTGAAGGCTTTCACGTTCAACAATATCAGACATATCTAAGTTATTAATCCTCGGTGCCACCATGTCGCCTGTAAAGGAGACGGCGGATCACAATATATATATATATATATGCTGACCTCAGAAGCAAAGCGAGAGAAAAACAAAGTCTTACCTGAAACTGTCAGGTCACGAGTGAAGGTAATGTGACCTTCTATTTGCTGGAGGCCATCTAGAGTAACTCTTCCCCGTAGCAACTCGTCAAGGCTGAAGTCATTGACACGGTCAAAATTCAAGTCACCAGCTACCTCCAGGGGTCCCCGAAAATGAATTGCAGGTAGCAATGGCATGTCATAACTAACGACATCCGATGTCAGCAATCCATTTATGGTACCAGTACCTAGTGCAAAGTAAGTTACAGAAGACTGCAGCACCACTAGACCCCACACAAAACCACTTTCAAATAGAAAATATACCATCAATCTTGAGTAGGTCAGCAGTAAATCCCTGAAGGAATCTCTTGTTTCCTCGGACCTCTCGGTCGCCACCGACTCTGACAAGCGAATTGTTAAAAGCAGCAATGACCACATCCCCAACACTCTTTGCAACAACATTTCCGGTGACATGCATCGATGTTGACTTTAATTTGTTTGTGAACACTTTGGCGCCATGAATCACCTACAAGAAAAATGAAGATGAGTCAGCGGCAGCACAACTGAAGATCATGGTAAAGAACTATCGCCACAAACCACAACACCTGATCTGGGAGAGACTTTTTCAGCGCATCTGACAGAATTCCAGTTATATCAACATCATTAATATCTTTGCGGGAAACAAAGTTGTCAACAGAAATCGTATTTGTGAAAGACACTTCGCCAGCAATAGGCTGAACCGTATCTTTGGTCACAGCAGATTCCAAGTAGTAACCAAGCCCTGGCACTGGAAGTGGCAGAGAGCGTTCCCAGTTCAAACTGCCTTCCACTGTGAGGGATGACCAATGCCTTCCATTCAGATTCTGGAGACGCTGAACAACCTGGACATGCAATGCAGGGCTATAAATAACCGATTCGACAGTGCCAAAACATGAACCTTGCCTTCAACATTACCAATTTCAGATCACAGCCACGTTCGAAAGTGGCAGACAAGTGCGCTCCAACTTCTAAATCATTGGAAAAGATCAAGTTTCCTTCAATAGTTTGACGACTTAACGAGTCTGAAGTTAGAAGGTTGTTGATTTCTACATCATTTACGGTGACAGCCTTCAATTCTCCTAAAACAATCACAAATTAATCAGCACCGACACAGTAACACCAAACAGAAGTTGAAGGCTTCACTTACCTGCAGCCATTTCTTCCATCCAAATACGTGCCGATAGCGTTTGATCTTGTGTTTTGGACAGCATGTTAGCAAACAGATTCTTCAACCGTAGACCATTATAATCCAAGGAATCAAAATGTCCTCCTACATGAAGCCCAGATGCAAATGTTTTCTTTCCACGAATTACCCCAGACTGGGTCCTATCTACAATCTAACATACAACAAAAAGGTTACTAAAAAGCGTGACTGGGTATGACATAGTCAAGAACTACACTTGCCCTATTAATGTAGTCCTGTGCAAGACTCTTATTATTAACGCTCATAACGTTAGTGAAGCCAGGAACATGCACATCTCCTTTAACAGTTATTTTCCGAAGTCTAGGCCTCGTTCCACCAGCAATTACATGGAATGGCACAGCATTAAATGTCTTCACGAAAATATTTGATGCTGCAACAGAGAAGCACACAATTTATTGAAGCCCAAACAGGTCAACACTAATCTCCAATTGTCGAATTCTCACCAGTGACTGCCGATATAGTTGCAGAAGGAATGTGACCAGGCTGGTCAATAAGAAGAGCCTTGGACATACGGTCACACAGTTGCACCCCATTCACGGACCCAACATCCAGATCAGAGTCAATAATAAGATTGCCGTCAACCCACACTTCTTCAAATGCTGAATTCTCTAAATAAAACAGAAAGGGTGAGACCAATAATAACAGAACCTTAAAGGGCGAGCCGCCTACTCACCTTCCCGGGAGAATTTCTCATCAAGCAGATCAGAAACTTTCTTGGAATCTATGTACTCTGCCAACAAATGCTTGGTAGCAAAACCACCAAGGAATATCTAAAGGGAAATAAAGCAAAAAACGACAAGGGAAAATAAAAAAGAAACAGAAAAAACAAAGCCGCAGGCAAGTGAAAAATCAGCAACACAAGAAAAGTAGTAACTCTACCGACCTTTGATCCATACACCGTATAATTGCCAGATGTCTTGACTATATTCGAAGATAGCTCACTGGGTGATACAGGCAACTGCACAGCATTCGGAAGGTGATTCAGACTGCCAATGATGGTTGCAGACGGAAAGTGCCAGGTACCTTGTAACACACTAGTCGAAACGTCAACATAACTACCCAGACTGTGTCCGTTGATGGTATCCACCTTCAGGGACTTCACAGTCAAGCCTGTTGACGCCTGAAGATTTCCCTGAATGTTCTGCAGAGTTTGAGAAATCATGAAAGGCGTGTTAAATACATTGACAAGTTTGTAAACAGAGCCACACTGCATAGAGAACTATAAACCAACCTGATCAGACTGAACAGTCCAGAAACTGTTCTTCAGGTCCTTGAAGTCCAGCAACTCCCCATTCAATGAAACTCTGGCGCTTTCTAAACTTACATCCGTCAGCTGTGCAAATGAGTACAATCATGAATACAATGTTCACTTAATACAATTTTAAATTCACATCTCTTCTGACCTTTAGAGATCCTTTAACAACGACTTTATTCTCATAAACAATTTTGGGTTGACTCAGAAGACTTGTGTCAATAGGCTCCCCAGATATGCTTGCGACCGGAGGAAGGATCAACGCATGAGACTTCAAATTTTCAAACACCACAGGGGCTGAAAACAAAAGTTGAGAACTACACACATTTCAAACAAAGCAATTATGAAAACACAATTTACTCACTGGAAACTGCAAATTTTGAATTAACGTATGCAACGTCATCAGATAATTTTAAGCCATTCAGGCGTCCCGGATAGAGGTCAGGAACCTGGAGTGAATTCACCAAAAATTGGCCAGTGATACTTTGATCAGTTGAACGTGTTAAGAGTGACGAGGTGCGCACTCCATTCACTTGAGATGCCTCCAAATTTTTGACGTCCAGTCCATTGGTGTATGTGACCTCACCTAAAAAGACAGTGCCACTTGTAGACAAAGAAGGAACGTGAAGGATGAAACTACATGACTTACCAGTAATCCTCTGGTTGAGACCCTTCAGGAACAGTGAAGAAAGGAGATCATTGACTCTCACTCCATTAATTCTGCCGCTCACAACTAAGTTCCGAACTTTCAAATCCCCTTTGAACCTAAGGTCCTTAGTGGCTGGGACAGTCGGAACAGGAACCGGCATGGGTACCGGAGGTGCCAAACTCGCGACCCAGTTAGTGAAGTTTACCTGCCATCAAATGCAAGTGTTTAAAAAAAATCCTTTCAAAAATCAGTAGTGAACAAGAATGAACTTACATTATTGAGGAGACCAACGGCTAGTTGCTGCAAATTAAGTCCTGCAAAAGTCTTTGACCCTCTCACAGTGACAACACTTGATGGAGATTTTGATCTCACAACATGCTTTAGCTTAAATCCATTCACAGGACTCTGAGAACTGATTACAATTTTGTTGGCCTTGATGTGATTCACGCGTTTTACTCCAGTAATGATCTGATGCCCAGTGCTTCTGTGTAGCAAATCTAAAATTCAAAAACCAAAATTAATTCACCGTGACAAAGCAACTGATGTAGCAATTATTGTGAGTGTAACGGAAGCAAACCTTCAATCTTCAAATTATTTAGGAGCCCAACGGAGAGGTTCTCTACCGATAAGGAATCAACAGTGACGGAACCAGTTAATTTTTGCTCTTTACTATGTAAGAGCAAGTTCTTGGGGTCAAAACTCCTATTATTCAGAACAGCAATGAACACAGAGTCCATCGTAGCATTTACAATTCTCAATTCAGGTGCTGTCAGTCTACCCTCGAGAACCGAAGGTGAAGACTTGAAAACAATGTTTCCCAATTCACTTTTAAGAAAATTAACATTTCTCAGGGAATCCTCAGTTTGCCTTTGCAATTCAACAGGTGACATGTCAGGAGCTGTTGGGATTCCATCTGGGTGTAGTTTGAAATCACGGACATCCACATTACTTTGAACAAGCTAGAGGGGGACAAAAAAAAAATAAAAATAAACAGATGCCAGAAAATCCAGGTGCAGGATGAAGAGGATCCAGAATATACCTTAAAAATCTCTTACCTTCTTCACAACCAGTCTTCCTGTAAATTTACCAGGAGTGCTTTTCAGAAGCAAATTCCTCTTCAGAGACTGAATATCTTGAAGTTTGGATTTCCTATTCTTGATGCTGGTTTCCAAATTTGAAATGCACTCCAGCAATGGATGCCGAGTAAAAACGCGGAAAGGGGAAGCTGGTTGAAAATTCAGTTGAAGATGTAGAACATAAGGTACCAAGGCTCTTTCTGATTTGGTAATTGCAAGCAGTGAAATTGAGTCATCTCTGGTGAATAGTGATGCACTATGTACTGTTGCATTGAACTCCTGAGAATCAACAAACTGCAGTGCTGCTTCAGTCGGACGGTAAATTGTAATCCTGGTCTGCACATAAAAACGGAGTAATTAATCAAAGGCCAAAATTATAATGAAACAATGAGTAGCTTAAGTTCAAATAGTTTACTGATTCAGCAAGAAGAATGAGCGTTTCCCCATGAACGTAGCCGACACCCACAGATCGTATCGTTTCTTTGTGCTGCAGTGTGGTCCAGATCACCATTTCAGTCCCTGAAAAGTAAGGAAATTTTAGAAGACAAATTTTTTAGTTTCCAGGGTAATAAAGGAAGAAAGACCTACCAGCCCACCAACAAATAACACTGGCTCCACCAGAACTGGTGACAAGCAGATAGTTTTCTGATCTAAAAGAAAAATGTTGAAGCGCAGTGGGTTCAGAAATGGAAATAAACTGAACCATGTCAAACTTCTTTCCCAGACGTCTGAATATCACTAATCCAGCCTGGAACAAAAGGAAACATTTAAATAAAACTCAGACAAACAATTTATGATTGTGTTAAGCCATCACAGGAATATTGTGCGACACCTGTCTGCTGCTAGTGGGTCCTACAGCAACGGCTATGATAACTGAATCTTGAAAGGGAAAGGTAGACACAGCGGTTGCTTTGATTTCAAGGTGGCGATTCTCTTCATCAAGTTGAGTGCCATACCAACGGTACACCCTGTAAAGGAGGACCAACACAAGTGCCAAAGTACAATAATTTGAAGGATAAGAAACTGCAATTGAGAAATTTGAAATTGCTTACGCCACAGGGACAAGAGCAGAGCCATTCTGGGCAGAGACAATAAGAAACAATTTTTCATCCTGCATGAAGAACTCTGCATCTGTGGGAACCCCATGGCAATCAACAGACTGACGCAGTACCACTTCATTGGCTTGAGATACAGTAAAGAGCTGTAGAAGTCCTTGCTTGTATGCTGCCACTAGATACAGCAGACCGTCCCACTCTACACTCTATAAAATTTCAAAGCAAAAGTAAAATCATAATGTCCGATCGCCAGTACAAACAAGTCAGAGATGTGCATACCTCTACAAAAGCAACCTCTCCCAAAAATTCTTGGAACTGAGCAACCGGTTTCATTTCAAAATCGTTTGGCCCAGAATTGTCTGTCAGACGGTACAAGACTTTCCCAGCCAAAACAAAGCTCTGATTGAAGGAACGAAAAGTGGATGCGGCAGACCCTCTCAAAGACCCAAGCTTCCATGTGAACGACGGTGTAACAGTGATAGAGTCTGAAACCAACAGTATATCATGAAACCCACACACTGCTGCAAAAGCAACACCACATTGCACGGCACAGCTTGTTTTATCGTTAGAAAACCAATCCGGACGTCAAGGATGCACCCGTGAAGTGACACAGATGTGACATGAAGCACCAACGTAATAGGATTCCCCCAAGTGGACGCGCGCGTCACAAAAAAAAGGAAATCAACTCGGAGTGATAAACGAAGGGACATGCTAACGACGCACCTCTGTTCCTCAGATCGGTGCCCAGCAGACTCTTGGCGAGCCTCCTCTTGCCATCAGCCAGCTCCTCCCTCATCAGCTGATGCACGAGGCCGCCCCCAGGCCCCGCGCTGCCAGAGCTGGGGGGCGAGGCCGGAGCAACATTTTGGGCAAACGCTGTCGTGCACAGGGCCGCTAACACCGAGATCTGAAACAGGGGACAGGTCACCCCAGCTGACAGGAGGCACGACAGCGGCCACAACACGCCGCCCGTCGCAGCCCGGGCGCCCCATTCTACAGCCACACCGCAGCGCCACTCACCACAACCCAGGCCCAGGTGCTGCCGCTGGGGATGGTCCGCATGCCTAGGCTTGTCTTCATCTGCCTGCGATCATGCCCTGCACCGTCGCTCTGCCGGTGCACAGGGGACTCCACCGAGAACCAGACGGAGAACGGAGGAAACCCACTCTGTAAGTCGTGAGCCGGCCCGGACGGGTCGCTGCTGTTGCCAGTCGGTGGGGCCTCGCAGGTGAGTCGACGTTCCACAGCGGACCCGCGGAAGCAACTGACCCGCTCCGCGTCGCACACGGTCCAGCTGTGCTCGCTCGCCGGCTCGGCCAGGTCTGCGTTCAAAACATGAATGCCCCCCCCCCCTCTCTCTCGCTCTCTCCCGCCTACGGAGGAACGACAAATGCGACCAGGGTAGAAACAATGTATGTTTCCCGAACGCAGCCCACCCCCTTCCCCACCGGCTCTCTACCCCTCCGTCCACCCGATGGGTCAGGTGTCCAATTTTACTATGTCATGAGCGAGCTCATGGTGACAGTTTGTTGGCAGTTATTTAAATTAGCCGGTTCTGTTAGTGAATATTATCTGTTCGTAACTTCTTCTGCCATTTAAGAAAAGATAATAGCATCTTGTTCCCGAACTCCCTTTCAGGACTTCTGTCCGAACCATGGAGCAAATGCAATGATTGCACAGCAACAGATATTATTGCCTTCCGGCGCTGATAAATACAGCGTTCGAGAAGTGGTTGAATAAAAATACACAAACCACAACATCGTATTTCTTTTATATTAAATAATATTCATATATGTTTTTGGACTAGAGGATACAATCACCATCATTTCTACTAAATGCAAACAACATTTATTTAATCTGTTATTTAATGTGATCAACAACTTTGAGCAGATATGGATGCAACAAATCTGTGGTAAAGCCTGGCTTGGAAGAGCGCTCCAGATCCAACATCATAATATGTACAAGTAAATTCATATACAAAGCAAGAGATGTGACATTTTGTAAACGGACTTCTCCAATATAACTTAATTTGCTAGTACACAGAGCTCTCAGAGCAAAATGTTCCTGTACATCATCTGGAAACTGACTACAAATAATAATAAAAATTACTACAATCTATGCATTACTGCCTGACAGTTTCTTCCACCTTCTTCTTGCTCTCTTCATCTATCACAGCTTTGGTATTGGTGTTACTCTCTTCCATACTATCTGCATCTTTGGGGCCTGCCTCATCCAATGACTGGGCATTCCTCTCCGCTTCCGCTTTTGACTCACTATCTTGGCTTACATCCTCCTTTTTCAAATCCGTGCTCTGATTTAAAGCAGGGTCATCTTTTGGGAATAATCGCACCTTGCCTCCTGAAAAATCAGACACACATATTTTTTTTTCCACAGGCTAGCGATATATTTGGCACACTAATCAACCTTTCATTAGGGGAATGATATGGGAAGTATTCATAAGGTCAAAATCTAGGTTATCAGACACAACAGGTAGGCAAAATTAATATTTGATAATAGTACTGGCAACAGGAATGTGATAACGTTTTGAACAGGACATACAGTAACATCCCCAGGCAATTGCATCACAATCAATTGAGCCACAGTTTTATCAAAGAGCTGTGCAGCTATTAGAGAAGTTGCATCCATGCAAAACCCAGTTTAAAATTCGTTTAAAAACAAACAACAACAAAAATATCTGCAATAATCGCTTACCAAACTGTACATAATGATCACACACCTAAACTACAGTGAATCACATGTCAATAGCCCTGCTAAAAGAGTTGTCTAATCGAACCATGATGCAGCCGTCTTTGTAAAACTGGCATAACACGTCAAAATAACAAGAGTGAATATCAACAGTCATTTGAGGCTGATGTTTGCACACTAAAATCACAATTAAGTCTGATTAATATGTGGCTACAATCCACTATTACAGTTCAGGCGTTTTTACATCATAGTTATCTAGCACCGTTATCCAAAAATGCTTTTCTTAAGTTTTGAAAGAAATCCTTTCAAAAGTGGTTTATTCTTCTCTTCTTCTTTCAACTCTTGCATTACTTGTTCTTCTGAGCCAGCCATCTTAGAAGTTGAGTTTTGATTTCCTGGACCAACATAACCAAGAACAATGAGAACAATAAATAAGATACTGTACTCCCATGTTAGATTCTTGTCCTCAGAAGCAGGTGACAGATTAATTGAATGGTTGAAAAGCATGGCTAGCATAAGAAGAACAAGTAAAGGGTGCTTTCAATAAAACTTTTTATCAGTTTTTTAATTGGTGCAGTTAACAAACCAAGAAATTCCCATTGAGAAAAGTTTGGGACCCTTCACTTACCATCCTTTTTTAAGGCAATACCAAATATAGTTCCTGGTGTGTCCTCCTCTAATTCAGCATATGATGTTAAGATTTCTTTCTGTTCTGGAGTGAGAGTCTTAGGCATTTTTATTTTGATGGTGACATAGTGATCACCATATCCATATCCAGAAACCAGTTTCATTCCTTTTGACTTCAAGCAAATCCTTGTGTGTGATGAAGTTAGTGGGGCTACCTGAAAACACAAGAGGAAAAGGTTAGTGGGATTTAAACAGTGATATAAGATGAAATGTACACTTCAATTAAGTGCACAGGCTCAGAGAAAATATTTAAACACAAACCTGTATGGTTTGATCCTCATAAACTCCCTGTATCCTAATAGTGCCACCTAATGCGGCTTGTGCTAAAGAGATCTCAGCATCTGTGTGAACATCTGCCCCATCTTGCCTGAAATACGGTGACTTTTGAACTCTAATTGTAACAAAGAGTTCTTTTCTGCCTACTGACATCCGCAATGTTTGACCATCCTGTACACCTAAAACGACAAATTTCAAAGCATGTGTTCGATGCAAATGGATACTCAAATTGTTCCATCAATTTTCACATTAAATGATATAACGATTTACCTGCCGGCACAGGAACAGTGACTCGCTTCTTTTGTAATGTTTTCCCGTTACCTCCACACTCGTGGCAAGGATCCTTGATGACCATTGTTGTTCCATTACAGACTCGACAAGGTGTGCGCATGACGAAAGGGCCTGCATCAAGAAAAAAGAATGACAGAACTTACACGAAAACCAAACACACAACATAAAAATTTCATAACTACTAAATACCTGTTTTAATGGTCTCCATTCCGGAACCATTGCAACTTTCACATTTTGTAGCTTTGGTGCCTGGCTCAGCTCTTGTACCCTTACATCTTGGACATGTGTCAACAATGTTAACATCAATGTCCTTGTTAATTCCACGAGCAGCTTGTCCAAATGTAAGTTGAACAGTCACCTAAATTATAGTTGCAACTTTACTGATGCTACCAATCCATTAAGATCATTAGGTTTTAGATTAAAAAAACGAACGGCTGTAAACCCACCTCTTGACCTGAACCAAAGCCAAAAGGAGATTCAGAAAAATCTTCAGTGAAACTTCTAAACCCATGCTGGTCACCAAATATTTTCCTAAATAGTTCTTCAGGGTCAACAGAGGATCGGTATTCCCAACGCATCTCTTGTTGGGGCCCTCGTCCAGTGGCTCCCCCTCTAGGTCCAAATCCCCCTCCTTCACGCCCCATCTGCTCAGATGTTGTACCCCATGCATCATATTCTCTTCTCTTTGTTTCATCACTAAGCACCTGAAAACAATATCAGAATCTTAAACATTTCTGGAAACTAAGATTAACAGGGTTCATAGTAAAACGACAGGCTAAAGAGAAGTGTAGTTAAACTTGTTAAAATTACCTCATAGGCCTCAGAAACTTCCTGAAATTTTTTGGAAGCATTGGGATCATCTTTATTGGTGTCAGGATGATACTTTTTAGCTAATTGATAATATGCTTTCTTGATGTCCTTAGCATCAGATTTCTTGTCTACTCCTAGCACATCATAGTAGTCTTTCCGCAACAGGCTAGATGATGTGTGGAACCCTCTGGAACAGTCTGGAAAAGAATAGTTGATAATTACATCAGAAACGGTGAAAACCAAACACAATGAAGATGACATGAAACCATCAAAAATATATCATGTGCAAATCATATTTTCCCGACAAAGGTCGGAGAAGTTGCCCTACCCATTTGTTTGAACATTGGGATAGGATAGAGAAACATAACCCCACAAAATGCAGAAGAGTGTGTTTGGGAGCAATTGAAAAAAATGGCAATCAAATTTTATTGTTTTTATAATATGTCTGAACAAAGATGAAACTAATTAAGTGCTCACAAAATGGGGCAAAACAAAGTATTCCTAAAATAAAAGGACAAAATTTATTACCTGTACTTCGATTACCTCGCCGAGCGAGTTCAAAGTACGGTCTAGGGGCACCACACACTGCCACAAAGCCACACAGTCTTGTACAATAATGACATTTGTCATACGGACGACATGATAGTTTCGAGAAGTTGTGAATGGAAGAATTTTTAAAGCTTAATATTCGAATAAGTCCTCTCGTGGCCATGTTTCGCTGTGGCAGGACGGTCCAGAGCGGCACTTTTTTTCTTACACGCCTTTTTTTCCCCCCTGGCTGGTACTGGCTAAATTTCTCATTCACGGGAATCCCAATATCAATACAAATCTATCAACACAGGAGAGGTTGGGACGTCGGGTTCGGAGCCCAGATAACCCGTCGTCTGAATTGTCAGTTTTGACATTTATATTTTGGTTTTTACTGACGCATGACTTCTGGGAAAGACACCATGGGGTGAGTTTGGACTGTGCTTATTGTTTTTTGTCTCGGGCATAACTAGGAAATCCCGTGTTTACGTTGACTATCACCAAAACTAAATATTTCGAGTCGTGTTTGTGAAGGCTACTCCCATCAATGAAGTAGACCTTCACATTTGTTTCCTGAAGAGATTAAGCATAGCGAGCCCACTAGTTGGGCATGTTGAATGTCCACTATCGCATTGATCCATTCGTCTTCTCATTCAAGATTTCGTTGATGGAGTTCTTTACATTTTAAAGGTTTGGAGGTTTGGAGGTTTGGAGGCCCCTTGTAAATTCATTAGCATCCTGAAATTGATCATTTCCCTTGAAAATTGTCCTGTTTCTTTATCTTTATTATTTTTTTGGAAAGTTAGATGCCTGGAATGGATTGATTTTGTTATGTGGAAACATGTCTATTATGGAAATTGGCTTACTCGATTTAAAGATGCAATGTGCCCCATGACTTACATTTCCTTTTTTTTTTTCAGTGAGCAACCCATTTTTACCTGCAAAGCCCATGTTTTCCATATTGATCCCAAAACTAAACGATCCTGGATCCCTGCATCAAGTTCTGCTGTTAGTGTATCCTTTTTCTATGATTCCACACGAAATCTCTACCGCATTATCAGCGTTGAAGGAACTAAGGTATGTTTCAGTGGAACAACCGTCAATTTGGACAGAAGAAAGTTTTCGAATATTTCATATCATATTTATTTCCAGGCTGTCATTAATAGCACAATCACTCCCAATATGACATTTACAAAGACATCTCAGAAGTTTGGACAATGGTCTGATGTCCGTGCTAATACGGTTTATGGATTAGGATTTGCTACAGAGGTAGAATTAAATAAGGTGAGATTTCTTTAAATTTCCCAGCTCTGTTTTTCAATTGGTCCTTTTGTTACCTCTATAATTCCATGACATTTGTGTTACCGGTATGCATGCAGTTCATTGAAAAGTTCCAAGAGGTGAAAGAAGCAACTAGACTTGTTGGAAACAATAAGCCAACCAGTAATGGACAGAGCACAGGGGTAACTCCAGTAACAAGTGCAAATGCAAGTCCAGTTAGCAACAGAGCAGCAACTGGTTCACAAGGACAGCAGGGGCAATCAGAAACACAGCAGTTGTTGGAACCCCCTGGAGCACATCTCAACAACAGCGGTGCAGCAACAATTAAAGTAGATGGAGATGGAGCAACTCATATCCGAAGTCAGTCTTTGTCAGCTGGTGAGAGTCCTAAACATCAGATTGGTGACAAGTCTTCAGTGCCATTAGGATCGGGAGAAGCTCAGCTTAAATATGAAAATGATCGACTGAAACTGGCACTCGCTCAAAGGTATGTCATATGTGTGTGTTGTTTTCCTTACTGGTCTCTTGTGTCAGGTCCAAAATTCTTATTTTTCTTCCTTTTTTTTCTTTTTATTTGCAGCTCTGCCAATGCCAAAAAATGGGAAGTGGAACTTGCCACACTTAAAAGCAATAATGTGCGTCTTACTTCAGCTCTTCAAGAGAGTACAGCAAATGTTGAGGAGTGGAAGAGGCAACTTCAAAGTTACAAAGAAGAAAACCAACGCTTGAAAACACGATATTTAGAACTGGAGGCAGCCAAAGGTAGTTTAACTTTCTACTTCTTGCAAATTCAGGTGTTGTACAAATCATATCATTTTTGACAACACAGTAACTCTTTTTATTTTTATTCCAATCATTAGGTAGCACAGAGGCAGCTGTAGAACTACGGAAAGAGTTAGCAACTCTCAGACTACGTATTGAAACTCTGGAAGGGGAGCTTGCAACGAAAGATGACGAAATCAAACGACTCAACATGCTGAAACAGCAGCAGCAGCAAAGTACTGCTCCGCACGAGGAGAAGATCAAGGTTGGTTTAAAAGCTTGAGTGAATGGAGTGTCATTTATAAAGAGAACTGGTTGGAGCAATTGTCCCTATGCATTTGATCTTACAGAGCCTTCAACAGGATAATGCAGAGCTGCAAGCAGCGATGTCCCTAGCCCAAGCCCAATTAGAGACCGCTTTAGCAGCCCAAGACTCGCAACGCAGAGTTATTGAAACGCTCAACAACCAGCTGGCAGGACGAATCCAAGAGCTCACCATGATTCATCAGGAAATAACTACAGCCTTGCAAACCTGAGCAGAGGAGTTCTTTTTCTCTAGCCAGCTACCGAGATTGAGTGTGAGCACATCTCTGAATATTTTAGAAGACCACCTTTTGCAGTTATCCTGGCAAGGTGGTACTATATCATTCTTTGTTTGATGCTGGCCATACAAACCTTCTGTAAAACTCAAATTTTGTTTAAAAAATCTTCATAAATGGGGATGTGAGGACCATTTCTTGCAGTGTCTTAAGTAAACTCATTCGTCACATTAAGTTGGACTGTGAATGGTGTTGCCATCAGGGTTTTCCATTGTTTTAAAATTTTGGGTTACACTTATAGTGTAAGGTGCAGATTGCAACATCAAAAAGTGTAGTGCTAGCTTTTAAGAACAGGCCTATTGGCTAAATTTTAGATGAAATGTAGCAGAAGATCTGAACAAACTTTGGTAGCCATTTCCAAACTTCTCTCCTTCTTCATTATCTCATCCCTCTTTCTCCTTTCTCACTAATTTTCAACTATTATTGGTAGCCACTGGCAATTTGCCTTCTACGAAAAATTTTAGGCATAAATTATAAATGATAGAAAAGGAGCATGTGCTGTCAGAGTTTTTAAAAATAGCAGTGTGAATGTTCCAATTGATTTAATAACTTCCTGTGTGTATGAAATATTCCTCTTGTGGCTATGGAAGCCAAAATCCTCTAGATTCTTTCAGTCAGAGCATTCTGTGCTGCCCACCTTCTATAATAAGATTCTTATGCAAGCTTCAAAGTTACGTCAACGTTGGGGTTCTTAAACTAGCTAATTACCTCACAAATTTCCTTCATATGACTATAGTTTATTTGTTTTATTTATATTTTCTGTGGACACCTGATGCTTCGTTTGAAACTTTGCACTTTTTGTTTTTCTATTACAGTAATGTAAGAACTCAATCTTTTTATGGTATGGTAATATCAGTGTAATAGTGTTAATGAGGCTTATCCAAAATGAGAAGCCAGAAACATTGTCTGTACATGATGTTGGTGAAGTATTCTTTGGAAACTGTAAAGAACAGTAAATGTTATACCTATTAAGTGGACGGAATTTGCTTGGGTTTTTGAGCATCAATATGTGCTTTCAGGTACAATTCTGATTTTAAGACTCTAGTCATTTTATTTGACTGACACTTAGCCTCTCAAATATTCTGTTTGAGAATGTAGAGTCAAACTGACAATGCTCGATTTTCCCCCATGCTTACTTCTCAAAATCAACTTTATATTTTAAGATGTTTGTTTTTTTTGTCATTGTTTATGGTTATATTATTTTTATCTTTACATTTATGTCGATGTATTTAGGTGCATTATCATGATTCTCATTGTTTTGTGCTATCATATTGAAGTGGGTTGATTTTGATAATTGTTTTTTTTTTTAACTATTTTTACTCGGCTTAGTCTCGAATTATTAGAATGGAGGAATGATGGGCAACGTTCTGATTCATTTTAAAATATCTTACTCATAGTTGTATTGTACTACACCATGGTAGTGTCAAGCGTTGTAGCCCTTCTGTATTCTGTGACCTCATGTTTTATTTTATTGTTTTAAAATATTTGTTTTCAACTGCTTGAGTTTTGGAGGTTTGATTTGGAATCCTTTTTGGGTTTGAGAAGCTTGTTAATAGTACACATTTGAATACTTTCATTCTTGAAGTTAGGTGATAGTATCCATCCATTACTTCTTAGTGAGGTGTACTGTAAATGTGGGCTGCATGATAATCTGAAACAAGTGAAAGTTACTGGCATTTATTGCAGTTTTATTTTATTTGATTGTAACGGTATTATTTGTGGTATTACATATTTTTCATAGTATTATCAAAGACTTTATAAAGTACAAACAGTAGATTACTATCCAATATTAGATATTGCAAGTTCACACGGCAGCAATGAACATCACAAGACTATAACTATGCATTTATGAATCTTTCTTTAGTTGTCCATGACGCTTGTGGTTATGTGAGACTGGATTTTTTGTTTTCCAAAGTTTTACATTGTTGGCATTTTTATGAATATATTGATGATGAAAATGTGCTTACAACAGCACTATTAGAAATGTTACTGTCAATCCACTTTTATAATTAGAGACCTCTTGTTAAATGTTCCTATATTCTGCTAGGAAATCCGCTTGACCCAGAGGAAAGGCAATGCGTACAGGACAGCTTCCTTTTTCCACAGTATTCAAAATAATCCAGACTCTTGTCAAGATATGCATTCATCCAAGGACTTTTCTTTGTATTTTATAACTCTTATAATTGTATGTGGACAAACTGTGTATCATTTAGGCAATAAGAGGGGAACTGTTTGTCACTTTTTGCATGAATGCTTACGCATCATCATTTGCATTTGTGAAAAATGAAGAGGAAAGCTCTGTACTAACATAACAGGGATTTGACCATTCAAAAATAGAAAAAGTAGACCATATGTTCATGACCTTTGTATATTTTATTTTACTAGCATGATATTTATTGTGACTGCAATGGCATGTATAAAATTCCTTGTAAGTTTCAACACATTGGATTCTATACATGATTTTTTGTAGCCTATAATTTATTATAATCGGTAATAAGAGATGTATTCAGTTTTGAATCTCATTGTGAAATGCGAGGAAATCATGTTCATGTGCCAATGTAAGTGTTGATTGTTGTTTCAAATGAATTGATAAATTCACTGAGGCCGTAGCAGCAGGTGTTTGGTTGTAAGAGATCATTTTGAGACCTCTGGTTAACCAATGGTTGCCACAGAGTGTGTGCAACTGGAGTCTGAAGTGTTTCATGGAGTGGCAGCAATATTTTGAAAAAGTAAGGTCTGCTCTGAGAAGATCACATATTTATTATTTATTTACTGTCTTCTACTGCAGAAATCTAACAAAAGCATTGTGCTTGTGTCATGTGGATATCTAAATAGAACCCTGTTCTGAATTACATGATTGATAAAGGAGTCATAGCTCTTTCTATACAAGTGCATGTTAGTGGTAGACACCCTCTGTTATTTTTTCATTTCCTCACTTACGTTTCTTTGTTGGACATGCCTCTTGAAGTTATGTCTCCATTCTTATTGTTACTGTGTCTACCTATTCCCAGAGACCAGGAAAAAAAATGCCCTGTAAACGGCAAGATAGAAATTTTTGGGAATGGTGCCTGTTCACATGAGTTGTTAAGCCGTCTGCATAGCTTCAGAGTTTTCTTTTTTCTTAAATGTCACTATCATTGTGTCTCTTAACCGGTCTCAAATATGCTGTTCTTGCTGCCTCTGATTGAAAGGATTGTCAAATTGAGACAAAAGCACCAGATCAATCACAGGTAACAGAACCATTAGTGTTAAGGAAATCAGGTTTCCTGGTTGAACTTTGAACTTGTTGGGAAGTAATGCACAGCTTGAAATGTACAAAATGTTTTGAAAAAAAAATACCTGTTTAGTAAAAAATAAAATGCCACAGCACAGACGTACGTGAGGAAACGTGATGAGGGTTGTTTATTATTTCATTTCGATCCTTCCCTCCTACTTACCCCGGGGAGGGCACGCACGGCACTGATGTCACCGCCGGGCGCTACGGAGTCTGTAACTGAGTTGGCCGCCACCAGAGGGCGCCACCGTGCAACCGCCAGCCCACTTCTCGCGCGGCGCGTTTCTGTTGGCCTAACACGGCTACCTCGACACCAAACCTCATGGTTAGTTCGATCCGGCGCCGCGAGATGGCGCCACCGTGCAGCTGCGGCGCGCTTTGCGCGCTGCTGATCTCGTCTGACCGGACCATGATATGTCTGGGCGGTTTCGTCGTTCACCGTGGGGGCGAGAGGGGTTGTGCCAAGGAAATAAAGTACCCCGACGTTACCAGCGGCTTGGTGGCTCCATTTCCGTCATCTTTCCGGGGGCTGGGTCCGATTGTGAAGGGCCGACCAGTTTGTATTGGTTGCACCCGATCGTGGGCGGATCCAAGCGGTACTTCGGTACACGCGGCACCTCCGCACACGCGTGTGTGCATACGCTCACTGCGCGCACGTGCGTGCCGGCCGTCGCCGTGCACACTACTTGTTGCACGGGCGCGATAAGTTGGGAGGAGGCAGGGAGCGCCCGCTGCTTGAAGAGTGAATAATAGAGTCTTTTTATTCTGCTTCTCGTGAGCGCAAAAAGGCAGAACCTGGAGAGGCAGAGGGGGGACCCCCCCCCCCCCCACACACACACACACTTGTTCGCGAAGAAGCGCTGCCGCGAGTGTCAGCCCAAGGTCAGGCGGCGAGGCGTGGCGCGGGGTGGCGCAGAGGACCAGCAGCGGCGGCAGCGGCAGCAGCGGCAGCAGCTGACCCCAGCGGCTCTGCGAGGAGCGTCTAGGCCCGGAGTGATTGATCTCCATCCGAACATACTCCGAAATGCTGCGCCGCCGCTGCGGCCGGAGGTTCGGGGGAGTTCCCCCTGGCACGGCATCGCACTCCGCAGACAAGCCCCCGCCGAGCAGTCGGGTAGGCCAGCCCGCACGACACGTGTGTGTGGAGCGGGGGAGGCGTGGCCCACCCTCCGGGCGGCAGCCGGGCGGCAGCCCATGCTCCCCGACCGCACCGCACCGCGCTCAGAGGTTCTTTCAGTCGAGAGCGGCGGCTCTCTCAGGAGCTGCCGCTGCTCTCCTCGGGCTCACTGCTCTCGGAAAAGAATGTTTCGAAATAACAAACCAAGATTCCCAACAGCTATAATGCAAACGTTGTTCCTAGACGACGACGACGACGACAATTTTTTGTTTGTTTGTTTTGCAGTTGGTTGTGTGTGTGTGTGTGATGCGGGGCGGTCGCGGATGACTAAAAATACAAAGTGTCTTTATTGTACAGACGGTGTCACCGGGTGACTCACCGAGAGACACACGCCTCGGCGTGTCGGCAGAGACACTTCCATACAAATAAAACTGCAGTATCGATTGATTTAAGAGAGTCGTGCCAGCAGCATATGAATAACTAATGGCAGGGAGGGGGGGGGGGGCACGTCTGCACTGCATTGTCCATATTTACTTCATTTATTCTGAAGCTTATGAACGTCTTCATGATTCCTCACTGTGAATGACAATGTAAAATTGACGTGGCATGTTGTTTGTTTTTGGGTAAGCGCATGGGACTGAATGAAAAATACTACATACGCGCGTAAGGGCAAGCGGACAGCGGCGGAAAAAAACAATGACGTCAGAGAGGAGCTTTCATTGCTCCGTCCATGCATGCGTATTTGTTGATTGGAACCGGAGTAAAAGTGCCGGCATGAGAAGCGCGCGCGCCTGTGTGTGTGTGTGTGTGTGTGTGTGTGTGTGTGTGTGTGTGTGTGTGTGTGTTCGACGTATAGCGTATCGTATTTGTTCCAGGAAGGCGCTCCGGCGGCCAAACAATTGAAATCCCAAGGTGGTCAGATGGGGTCGCGGCACAGGAATCGCGCCGCTCTCTGCTCTGACTCGATATTAATTGAGATTATCTCACTTTGCAAGTCGCGCTCGTCGGCTCGACTATTCCACTGCTCGCGTGGCTAATTTGTAGTAATGGCCACGGAGCGAAACGAACCGCGCGCCGCGGCCGCGGCTCCCGCGAGTGGAAGAGTTTACACGGCGGCACCGCGTCACGCCGGGGACTGGCCGGCCGCGGTCCTGCCGGCCGGCCGGCGGTCCTAGGGAACAGGGAACAATAAAAATGGAGGAGGTCGCAATATAATTGTCCAAAGTGCTTACATTGTAAAGCCGCTTTGACGTGCGTGGAGCCGGCGGGCGGTCGTTCGCCCCCGCCGCGGGGCAGCACGGCAGCACGTGGTGGTCCGGGACGCGCGTCCCGTCCCCGCGCGGCCGTCAGCCGCCGTCAGCCGCCGTCAGCCGCTGCCAGCGGAAGGGCAGAGGTGTGGAGCAAAGTCTCCCAGTCCCCTGCGTCGTCCCCGCTTCCAAGGACTGCCGCCGACTGCCGCCGCCTGCCGCCGCCGGCCCCGCGGCCCGACCCTATGCTCATAGCAAATTATTCCCCCCGTTTTCCCCCCTCTTTTTTTTTGTAAATCTCTACACTTTTTTTTGGGACGGGCGAGCTGGTGTGAGTCATCGGACAGAGTATTCCATCATAAAAATCAAGACTGCCCCGCTCTCGCATGTCTGGTATTCAAATCAGGTCTGAAAATTCAGAGAACTTTTGCTTCGTAGACTTAATTTACTGGGATCAAGACGAGCCGCGCGGAGACGCGACGCAGACAGCACCCGCTGCGCGCCTCTTAGTTGGGTGCATTATGTTGCTCTGCAAAACAACCCGAAGAAACCAGGAACAAAAAAAAAACAGCGAATAAAAGCAACATGCACTCGTGCTCTATATTCGTCCTGGTTCACACGTCCTTGGCCGTGCGGCCGCGGGATGTGACGCCGCTGTGCCGAAGGACGTCATCGCAGACTGCAACCCCCCCCCCCCCCCCCCCCCCGCGGGCTTTCGTTTGGAGAGCCAAGTAACGCGAACAGAGGCGGACTCACGACGCCCCCTCCTCCGCCTGGATGTTTTCGCCGCGGTGTGCAAATTGCAAGGACACGCGTGTGCACTTGTCCATTACGCGCCGGCGTGAAAGCACCGCGAGACGACAAAAAAATAAATAAATCGCCTTCCTGGGAAATATGTACAATAACGCCCGCCTCCATCCCTTTCCTTTTTCCTGGTGGTTGTCAAAGTGGGAGCGAGAGGGCGGTGTGGGTGCGTCGAATCCAAAGGGGCGATGCGCTCAGCGACAGCTGTCACCGCCCCTCAAGAAAGGTATTCACACGCGGTGGCGGGTCCGCCTCATACCATATGTCCATTCTGTTGAGGGCGTTTTAGGACCGGAGAGGTTAGATGTGAGGGCATTACGGTGTAGTACCTCTACAGGAGCGAGCGTGACCCCGCGAGGACCCGCACAGCCGCACGGCCGGCGGCGACACACGCGATGCAAAACTGTCGAAAAGTGTAGCAAAATCGCCTGTCTGTCTGTGCGTGCGTGCTCTTCTCACTCGATCAGTGCCTGCGGGAGGGAGGGAGGGAGGGAGGGAGGGAGGCCCGGCCCGGCACCCCTCCCCCGCCCGTCCCCGGGGCCCGCCCGCCGCCGCTGGGGCCCGTGGGTGGACGCCGACGACATATAAGCGGCCGCCGGCGTTCAGGCCGGCACTCGTCTCCCTCCGACACGTAGCCATGGCCAAGCTCATCCTCTGCCTCGCCGCACTGGCCATGGTCGGCCTTGCCGCCGCCGCCCCCAAGCCCGACGAAAAGTTCACCACGAAGTACGACAATGTCAACGTCGACGAGATCCTCGCCAACAAGCGCCTGCTCAACAACTACCTGAACTGCATCCTGGACAAGCCCAAGGCCCGCTGCACCACCGACGCTCTCGAGCTCAAGAGTGAGTAGACGGGGCGCGGGCCCGAGCTCGGCCCGCGAGCCGAGGGTGTTCGAATCGCGTTGTACTCGCCCGTCTCTCTTCCTCTTCAAAATTGAAATCGGTTCGCTGTAATATGGACGCAAATCGGAGAGGAAGATCGCTATCGCGGCTGCTTAGGGATCCAGAGGTAACCCAGGGCGAGCCAGAGTGTCCGGCTGCCGCGGTATCGTCGAGTTGTTTCCCCCCCGGCAGGGCCCCACCCCGTGCACGCGGTGACTTGAACGCGGGTAGGGCACTAGGGCGCGGCCTAAAGGAGGGAAGGGGGTGACCGAGGGCCAGTCACTCCTGAGATCCTGTTCAACCCAGATAACTGCACCCAATGCAACTTTCCGACCGGACTTTCCAGATTCCACCAGAAAATAACGCATATAAAAGCTCTCGAAATTTTAACAAATATGAATCTCCGTCTGTCCTGGTAAATCCTTGGAAATCCTGAAATCGGAGTACACGATTTGGTCGAGTGACTCCCGGGGCCGGGGCCTGCGTGCGGGGGCGGAGTGGGGGGGGGGGCGCTGTTTGAACACCTCCGTCATGGAACTAATCATAAATGTAAATCGCGGGGAACTCGGCCGGCGCGTGTCGCTAGTCAGGCACGCTTCTTCTCGCCCGACCCGCAGAGAGGAGGGGGGGGGGGCAACAGTGCTGCCATAAGGATTGCGAGCGCGTGCGCGTTAGAGGATCTATTTTCATTCCCGCCGGATGGAGAACGAGCCGCGACAGCGCCTGTCCGGCGTGGGAGCGGGGCGGGTAGCCGCGGGCTGCCGTGCCGCGAGCGGTGACGTGCGCCGTGGAAATCTCCTGCATGTTAATCGACACGTCCGGGCGCTAGCTCGCGGCCTGGAGATGTTTGGCTCGGACAGCCGCCGGGCTTCCGGCCGAGCGCTTCGCAAAGGACCACGAGCGCGCCTACTACGCTGGCCACCCGGCCGCCCGGCCCGCTCACCCGCGGCCGGAGACGTCCACGTCCACAGCGTCTGACGCACCGCGGCGCCCCTCAGCTTTCCTGAACGTTCTCCCGGTGGTGTTTTTTTTTTTATCCCGGCCGGCTTTGATGAGCCCGACAAACAGAGTCGGCATCGTCGTCGGGTCCGACCGCACGTGCTGGTGCTTAGAGGGCCACGGCAGGCGCGGGGCCGGCGGGGTGGTGGCAGTGGCTCTGCCGGGGAGGAAAGAAATACGCGAGCGTCCCCGCGCAGTAGGACCCCCCCCCCCCCCCCCACACTCCTCGCGGCAAACAAGCCGAGACGCCGCCTCGCCGGCACTCGGATCACCGTGAGCCGCTCCCGCGCTGCGCCTTCTCTTTCCCACAAAATCAGCCAAAACGGCTCCGCAGTTTCCCGCCGTCCCCTCGCCGCCCCGTGTGAACTGCCTCCCGCGTGACGCGCCCGCTTCCCTCCGCCTGTTCCAGAGTCCATCCCCGACGCGCTGACCAACGAGTGCGAGAAGTGCTCCGACAAGCAGAAGGAACTCTCCGAGAAGGTGGTCCGCCACCTCATCGAGAAGGAGAAGGAGTCGTGGGCCGAGCTCAAGGCCAAGTACGACCCCACCGGCATCTACGAGAAGCGCTACGAGAAGATGGCCAAGGAGCACGGCGTCGAGGTCTAGGAAGCCAGACCCCCACCGAGAGGACGTGACGGCGCAGGGGCAAAAACACCAAAAATGAATAACTGTATATAAACAAGTCCGTGTGATAAGCATTTAAATGTGCACCCCTTAAAAAAATAAACTGTTCAAACCATCATTCATCAACAAGTGTGATTTATTTACTCTGAGGCAGAGAGATATAGACAACGCCCTCACTCAGAAACAAATACACAAGAGGGACTACCGGGGTCATCCCTAACCTCGGCCACGTCATGTGGTTGAGAAGCATTAGCACAGATGTCCCCTAAGCCTGCCCTAGTGCGCCACAAAACATGTTCTTGGGCTTTGTGGACGGCATTTCCATAGAGGGATTTTGCCGGGTGCGAAAAAAAATCCAGCGCCTACAGCACTGAGTCGCCTTCGATAACAGAAAAGACAGTTTTCAATTGCTCCATAAACATAAAAATATTCGGTACTGGAACCAGGAACTCGCGGCACGCCCACTCGCCGACCGCGCGGCTACACCAATTCAAGAATGAAAATAAGTAAATGTTATCCAAAATGAGACTAAGGCGACGTTAAGAAGTTTCCGACATTAAAATCCTGACACTGCATAGGCAACTCGCCGTCAAAATCCGCTCTGTGGAGGTGGTAGAAACAGTATCCAAGAGCGCGCGGCCGCTACCATCGAGGCCTGGGTGGCCGAGTGGTCTGGCGGACCGTCGGTAGATCAGCGACCCGAAAGTCCGAGGTTCGAGACCTGCTGGGGCCCTTTATTTTTAAGTTCTTCCCTTTCACCCTGCGCACAGTACCCCGCGCGGCGCGTTTCCGTCGGCCTTACATGACTACCTCGACACCAAACCTCTTGGTTAGTGCGACCCGGCGCCGCTAGATGGCGCCACCGTGCATCTGCTGCGCGCTTTGCCCGCGGCTGATACCGTCTGACCGGACCATGATATCTCTGGGCGGTCTCGTGTCCCTCTGTGGGGACGGGAGGGGTTGTGCCAGGAAATAACAATCATCCCGACCCCACGAGCGGTGTGGAGCCCTGTGGGAGCGCCGAGGTGGTGGCAAAGGACTCCTCGCTTCGCTCGGGCTCGGACCCAATAAAGGACTTGGTAAATAAACGGCATGATGGGGGTGAGAGAGAGAGAGAGAGAGAGAGAGAGAGAGAGAGAGAGACCACCACCGCCACCAGCCAGCTCGGCGCTTTGACGACGCTCGCTGATCTGAGCTAACCGCAGCCAGACAGCCGAGCGCCGGCCGGCCGTGGCGTAGGCATCCCAAACGACACGGCAGCAGCGCCGCGCTGCCACCGGCTCCGGCTCTCTGAGGCTCCGGCGGCTCCCGGCCCCTGCCGCGTAGGCGTCCCATCCTGCTCGGCGACTGCGCTGCGCTCCCAGCCTTCCGCAGGCTCATCTGCTTCTGCAGTGGCGTAGGGGGGGGGGGGGTCGACAGATCCCGCGGGGTGATAGAATATAGAACACAGGAGAAGGAGGAAGGGAAAGAAAGGAAGAGGGGGAAAGGAGAGAAATAAGGAGAAGAAAAGAAAGAGGAAGAAGGATTTTCTTTTGAGGAGGCTTTAAGCTACATGGTCCAGCACAGGGCAGCGCGCTCAAGTTGGCACACAAAGCCGGGGGCCGCCAAAAAACGAGCGGTCATACGAGGCGCCTCCGAAGGTTCCACATCGCAATTTGTCGATGTTAGCGAGCGGAGTGAGCGCAAAACTGAAATCTAAGTTTTAAAGTTTGTGTGAAGAGAAAGTGCACACTTATTTCGGAGAAACTATTGTCTTCCGCATTGACTACACAACAACGTTGGTTTTTTTATGCTATAGAGGGGCATTTAGGCCCCTTGCGCCACCAGTAAGTGTTGTCCAAAGGGTCTGAAATTTTAACCAGTCATATGTCTTATGGGCATTGGAACCGGATTCCGAGTACTCCCACTTTTTGCACAAATGAGACGGTCTGAGCTGAGCGGCTCGGCGCAGCGGACGCACAGACAGCAGCTGCGCTCCGCGGCAGCCTTCGCCTTCACCCTCACGGCGCGGGCAGCGCGGGCAGCGCGGGCAGCGCACTCACTGCGGCCACTGCCGGAAGCCGCGGCGCTGTGGTGCACTCTCCCTCCCTGGCCGCGCCTCTCTCGCTCGCTCTCCTAGCGGCCAGCAGAGCTAGCAGAGCTAGCAGAGCTGACAGAGCCCGCGACCTCCCGTGGCGGCCAACCGGTGCGGGTCAGTAGTCGCAGCGGAGTGTCACGGCGTGTCCGCGACACACGCCGCCGCCGTCTCCTCGCCGCGGCTGCCTTCCGGAAACTGCCCGGCCCGCAACGGTGCGCCCAAAATTGATAAAAAGAAAGAAAAATAAAAAAAGTCGCTAGGTTTTTGTTATTTTTGCGAGGGGATTTCTTTGGAAAAGACGGCCCGCATAGGAGGTGCACCAAAAACATATTTTTTTCAAAAAAGATGGTATTTTTCTGAAAAATTCGGTCTTAGATTATTTTTGGGAGTGCCGTACGCTGTCGAGGCTTGGGAGCAGCCGGAGCAGCGCCGCTGGGGGCCTCTGTAAAGAGTTTGTCGTCTGCCGTGGACGAATTAGCACGGCCGGCGGCGGCGCGGCGGCGGCACACGGGTCGGAACCACTTGCGGGAGGCGGCGGGGTGTGCGTCAGAGTCGAAAAGTCATGCAAACCGTGAGAATAATGGCGCGTGGTGTCGCCGCGGGCGTCGTCTGCGAGTGCCGACACGGGAGGGGTCAGGGGTCACGGCGGCGAGGACACCGCGGACATGACGGCCAGATGCAGCGGCGGGGGTGGAGAGGTCACGCCCGCACGGCCGCGTTATATTGGACAATGGGCGGACGGGCTGACTCCGAAGAGAGACGCTCGGGTCGTCGCCCTGTCTCTGTCGCACTCACGGGGCGTCCCCCTAGCGGTGCGAGAGAGAGATGGCGACCCTTCGGAATCAGCCGCGGCTGCCTCCGCGGGTCTCCTCCGGCACGCGCGGCCACTGCGCACTGCGAATAATGCCTGTTCTAGATGCTCCCCCCGCCAACCTGCCGCCGCCAGGACGGAAGCTAGCAAGTCCTAGGCTCCTTCCGGCTCGGCTGCCGGCCAACTCCTCCTCCTCCTCCTCCTCCTCCTCCTCCTCCTCCTCCTCCTCCTCCTCCTCCTCCTCCTCCTCCTCCTCCTCCTCCTCCTCCTCCTCCTCCTCCTCCTCCTCCTCCTCCTCCTCCTCCTCCTCCTCCTCCTCCTCCTCCTCCTCCTCCTCCTCCTCCTCCTCCTCCTCCTCCTCCTCCTCCTCCTCCTCCTCCTCCCTCTCCTACCGCCACCTCCTTCTGCCGAGCGCCTGCGAAGTCGGGGGTAGGCAGACCCGCACTGCAGGCGTGCGTCGAAGTGCCCGCGCGCTGCCTACCCTCCCGGCGCTATCGCCTGTCGCTGCGTACGGGTTCGTCTCTCTCGCTCTCTCATCGCCGCCGCCGTGGCACGCCGCCTCGCGTGCGACAGGGACGGGCGACGGCGGGGGGCGTCGGGAGCGTTGTCACGCGTGTGCGTGCTCACACGGACGTGTGGCCAGACGCCGCACGCCAAGGACGGGCGGCAGAGGCGATAGGCCGGACCCTACCGAGCCAGATCTAGGACCGTTCCCCTGACGCTCTCACAAGGCGGCCGAAAAAATTGTAATCCCGGGAGGCGATTGGCCGTTTTTGTGGGTCGTTTCGTGGGCCGTTTCCAGGGAGTCGCCGCTGCCGGTGCTGTGTTACGCGCGCTGCTGGTCGGTCACGTTTGCTCTCGGCGGGCCGGCGACAGGCGGTCTTCGGTGACGCAGTGACACCGGGGGAGGAGGAGGAGGAGGAGGGGGGGGGGGGACGCACCGGCGGTGACGTGCGGACCTGTAACGCCCGTCAACAAGCCCGGTGGGCGCCTTAAAAATAAGCGGCCGGCAGGAAAAAGGAAAAAGAGGCTCAAACATGTTCTCAGAGCCGGCCAGCACCCCGGCCGTGTAAATAGAGGAGCCGAGCCAAGGAGCCCCCTAACCCGCTCCGGCCGCTGCCGTGACAGCGCCGCGGGCACCGGCGGGTACCGGGGGGCACGCGGGGCCGCCACCCGCGGAATCCGAAATGGGGACACGGCGGGGGGAAATGTTGTGTGACGCGTGTGATATCTCGAGGATTGCTAGTGTATCCACGTACCGCCGTGTCCCGCCCGGCCAAAACCCTTTGCAATCTCACGATAAACAGACGAGGGGAGGGGGGGGGGGTGCACAATGGCGGTCCGGCAGAGAGGGACGGTTATTCTCGGTGCCGTCTCCCTCGCACTCGGCCAAACCGCCGCCTCTGCTTGACCCTTGGCTGGACCACGTGGACTGCTTCTAATGCCGATAAGTGATGTTGGCAGAGCAAACGCGGCTGGGCTTGCGGGCGCCATGACAACAAAACTCCTCCGGTGGCCCCGCAGCCCCGCAGCTTCCGCCCGTGTGCACCTCCGTCCGAGAGAGAGAGAGAGAGAGAGAGAGAGAGAGAGAGAGAGAGAGAGAGAGAGAGAGAGTAAGAGTCAACTGTTAAAATTTTCTCAACAAAAGTGCATTTCAGTCAAACTTTTATTTTTGTGAATTTCATATACCAAAGCTGGGGTCTGGATACACGGTGGGTGAGGCTCGGGAGATGAGGCTGCTGGAGGCTGCTGGAGGCTACTGGAGGCTGCTGGAGGCTGCTGGAGGCTGCTGGAGGCTGCTGGAGGCTGCCGCTGCGGACTCCACTCGGTATCCCCGGAGGACCCCGGCCCGCATCACCCAGAGGGCCCTGCTCTGCCCGCGCACCTCGTTTTCCCTGTTTCTTTCCACCGCAATTGAGAAAACCTTCCGCACTCGCAGCTCCGAATGATTTCGCCCGTCGCATGCGAGGCCCACGCTCGGAAATAATAACTTATCCCGATCAACTCTGCGAAAGATTTCCAAAATCAGGTCCGGCGCCACGCCCACGCCACCGCTCTCGGAGGCTGCAAAGGCACTGCAGTTTAGGCACTGGTTTTAGGTACCGTTAAAAAAAAATTAAAAAAAAAATACAGCCGCGATGTGTGGAAGTGTGCGTCTCGGTGTTGCAGGGTTCCGCGTCACGTCTGCAATCACACTCACACCCGCGGCGCAGTGCTCACCGAAAAGCCATTACACATCGGGTCTATGATAGAAGACTCCGCGCCGCGCGCCCGGACACACGGCGGCAGACGTGATGGGATCATTTGTCCTGCCGACACACACACACACACACACACACACACACACACCGAGCAGAAAACGAAACGAAAACACCATCACGGTAAACCCAAGAAAAGTAAGGACAAAGGTTGGCGCACACATGACCACATCGACCCCCCCCCCCCCCCCCACCCACCCACCCAAAAAAAAAAATTTAAAAGTAATAAAAAAAGAACAACAACAAAAAAACACAGGTTACGATACTGAGAGAAATCTGCTCGGGCCTTGTGGGTTTTTTTTTTCGGAAGCTTGTGGGTGTCTGCGGGTGTCTAGTATGCTCTAAAGCTGTTGCATTTCACACAGGTTGGCTTCTTTTCTGTCCTAAATATTTGACTTTAAAACTAGAAACACATCCTGGGTACACGACGCGTGCCCGAAGGCAGGCCGGCGGTCCGCCGTGCAGGGGAGGAAGCGAGGAAGCGCGGACGCGGCTGGTCGGCCGGAGGGGGGCGGCGGGGGCGGCGGGGGCGGCGGGGCGCCGGCCGGCTCCGGTCGCCGCGGGGACTCGGCAGTAGGCAAGGTCACGGTCGCAGGTCTGCCGCGTTCGTATAAAAGCGGCGCGCCGGCCGGCAGGGGACACAGCTGACACCGCGAACCGTGAAAACAACATGTCTCGCTCCGGACTCGTCCTCTGCACCCTGGCGCTCGCCGCCACCCTGGCCTACGCGGCCGCCAAGCCGCAGCCGGGCAAGCTCGACTCCGTTGACGTGGACACCGTCCTCAAGAACAAGCGCCTGTTCGACAACTACGTCAAGTGCATCCTGGACAAGGCCCCCTGCTCCGCCGAGGGCGCCGAGCTCAAGCGTGAGTGCTGGATGTGTTTGTGTGTGTGTGTGTGTGTGTGCGGTCCCAGCTTCGACGGGGATAAAGTTGAGGAGGGCGCTGGGAAAGTACGAGATGGTGTGCATTCTCCACAACAAATGAGGGATTTCTCACCCGCTCCCCTCCTTGACGCTTTAAGTCGTCTGAAGTGTCTACGACCTATTCAGCCATGAACCATAAGACAACAAAGTTGCCCCCGTTTTATTTTAACCCCTTGTTTCCCGTTGTCCAGAGCGCCTGCCCAAGGACCTGGAGACCAGGTGCGCCGAGTGCACCGAGAATGAAAAGACCCGCGCCAAGAAGGTCATCACCTACCTGAAGAAGGAGCGCAAGGAGACGTGGGAGGACTTCAAGAAGAAGTACGACCCCGAGTCCAAGTGGGGCGACCTGGAGTGGACCACCGTAAGTTACTTGTGTTACTGTTCACTCATTTTTCGTGGCCCCTTTTGTCGGAAAAGAGCGTGAGGGATGCCTTTTGGTAAGCCGGCCTCCCGGACTTTTGCAAACTGCATTCGCACGCCGCCAGAGGGCGCTGTCGCTGGGGTGGGAATGCAAAACACTGCCATATCCGTTGGCCCGACGCCGAGGCGGCCGGCTAACTCTGCCCGCTGTTGCGTTCTGTTGCAGGCGTAATGCGTTCGTCGCCAACACTTCCCGCCGGGCCCAGTCATACGCCGCTCATCTGTGAATACTCACCGGATTCCTCGCGCACGCGTGTGAACACGTTTTATTTCGACGTTATTTTGTTATTGTTTCTGTTACTGTTTTCAGAGAGCGTTTTCTTCCTGGAAATGTGTTTCCTAGTGCTGTGATCGTACATTATTGTGATTATTTTTTTCGAATTAAATGCGGAGATTCGAGGAGAATTTGGTTTTTGTTGTTAACTGCTTCTTTCCGGGTCCGTCCATCACCGACCCGACATCATCACCTAGCTAGATCCTCTTTCCGTGTGCCGGCGATGATGGGAACTAATGCGCGCCGGATCTTTGAGGAGCTGTGGGCGCCGTGCGAATCGCAGTCACAACACAACACAACACTACACCTTACCGGCCACCCGGAAGCGGGGAGCAGCGGCGGCGGTGGCGGCGAGATGAGAACCGACAGGCCCGCCCGCGCTTCCTCCGAATGCGATTTAGCAAAATAAATCAAAAATCGAAAACGGCTTCCTGCACAATTCCTGTTTCAATTATGAAAATCAAAAACAAAAAACTAAATAAATTTGCCAGTCCAAAATAGTGTCACCGATCTAGGATCCAGTGCCGTTTGTAAAGTCCCGAACGAGTTTTAGACCGATAGGTCGAGTCAAATCGATATTAACTTATTAAACATTTTTAATGTTTTGGTTTGATGGTTGTAGTCGCGAGCCAGTGAGGCGCTCTCTCGCACTTCCGAGCTGGAGGCGCCAGGATGGGCATCGGACATCGGCACTCTGACAGAGTGGCGGCGGAGATCCCAAAGTCATTACCGGCCGAGACGGACGGAGGCGTCCGGCCGACTGGCGTTGTGCGGTGTTATGACGAGAGACCAGTGACAGTGAGGGGGCATAAATCATTCAACACGCACCATTCGTCTCTTTTTGTTTGTTCTTTATATACGAAATTAACGCTTACGGACTAGGTTCATTTAAATTAAACAACAAAGATATCACAGTGGTCGCCGCGCTTACACCTTGACGCCGTGGGCCTCGGCCTCAGCCTTGTAGGTGGCCTCGTACTTGCCCTCCGGGTCGTACTTCTGCTTGAGCTCCTTCCAGAGGACGGGCTTCTTCTCGATGAGGAAGCGGACCACCTTCTCGGTCTGGCTCTTCTGCTTCTCGGTGCACTTGGAGCAGCGGCTGGTGAGCGCGTCGGGCAGCGACTCTGTGGGCAGAGAAGGCGTCCGGTGAGCACGGCGGGGAGGGGGGGGGGGGCGGGGGTCCATTGGGGGTGTCCTGCGGGGGGTCCTGCGGGTGTCCTGCGGGGGGTCCTGCGGGGGGTCCTGCGGGGGGTCCTGCGGGGGGTCCTGCGGGGGGTCCTGCGGGGGTCCTGCGGGGGGTCCTGCGGGGGTCCTGCGGGGGGTCCTGCGGGGGGTCCTGCGGGGGGTCCTGCGGGGGGTCCTGCGGGGGTCCTGCGGGGGGCGTGTCGCCAGTGTCACACAGTGCCTCTGGGGCACGCGGCCGCGGGCTGCCCCGAGGCTGCCCGGCACCGCTGGACCCGCTGACCAGCTCACGCGGCCGGGGGTAGCGAGAATAGCCACGCAGATCTGCGACGGTTCCATTGCTCGATCGCTCGTGCGCGGAACCGGTCCCTCGCATCGACGCAAAACACAAACAGGCTCATGTGTGCGTGCGCTCCCTCTGTCGGCATCTCTGTCTCTCTCCCTCCATCGGTTCCTCTCCCACACGCGCCCCCCGTAGCACGGCCACACATCTGGCGCTGCCGTACGATAGGTTGCCTACACTCGCGGGCCCCGGTTTGCCTAGACTCCGCCGACCCGGTAGAGAGGAGGGGGGGGGGGGGCAGTCCTGGGCCTGACCGGGTCAGCATGACCTTGGGCAGCAGCCGGACGGGGGGGGGGGGGGGGGGGGGTCATCAGGCGACTGATGGATGCAGCATGTGTGTGTGTGTGTGTGTGTGCGTACGCGTCCACAGGCACATGCTTTAAAATAGGGACAATTTCTGTTTCGAACACGGTGGGCGCCACTGAAACGTAGGGTCCCACTGACACACATGCTCTCTCCCCCTCGCACACGCACTCACACACACACACACACACACATGACGTAATTCGATCAGGATGTAGACGGGATGGCGGTGGTGGTGTAATGTCGGATCAGTCATCGACCGGCGGCCGTGTTCGAGAACGAGTAAGCTGCCCCTACCCCCGTCTCTCTCTCTCTCTCTCTCTCTCTCTCTCTCTCTCTCTCTCTCTCTCTCTCTCTCTGCCTCTGCTCTCTCTCTCTCTCTCGCTCTCTCCCAAACGCTGCTCTGAGAGCGTCCACACCACCCGCCGCGGCTGCTGGCCGTCGGTTATGTCAGCTCAGCGGCCAGCTCCGGCTGTCGGCCTGTCGGCCTGTCGGCCTGTCGGTCACCGGGTTGCCGGGCCGCGCGGCGCACCTGCCTACCCCTCGGGGGCCGCAGCCCGCAGGAAGGAGAAGGAGCGGAGGGACTTGTGCGGGACGGGGGAGGTTTCGCAAGCGCTCAGCACACCGCAGGCGGCACGGCACCCCTAGCGGCGGCGGCGGCACGGCGGCGGCGGCCGGTTCGGACGCGTTCCGATATAACCGATCGGGCGCGGGTCTTACGGGGCCGGGCCCGACGCTGTCAGGACGGGGCCGGCCGGGTGCCCAGGCCGGGGGCCCAGGCGGCGCACACAGTTTCGCAGGTCTTGTACGCCCCGCGCGCACGGCGCACGGTTCTCCAGATGCGCCACTGCTCCTTCCCCGCGGGGCCGTTCGGGACACCGCGGTGGCACCGCGGCGGGCCCCGGTGTCGTGTCGGGGACCTGTGTGGCGTGCGGCCTTCCCCGCCCGGCCCGGCGCGCCGCGCTCCGTGTCCACGCCAAGAGCGATGCGATCAGGCAGGGATCGATGCGTCACCGCTACCCGACGCCACAAAAATTACCCTACAAAAATGTTTTTAAAAAATAAAATCAAGCGAAGCCATTACCTAGTTCTGCTCTGGGTACTTCCGTCAACGTCTAACGTCACAAGGAGAGACTTCGTCGTGCATTCAGTTTTGGGCGTTGTGTCCAGAACCACACCGCGCGAGCGCCTGCGGCCGCCGAGGTAGGCCGACCCGCACGACACGCGTGCCCGAACAGAGTCTCGGATGCCTACCCTCCGGCCTGCGTGCGGACAGAGCGAGAGAGGGAGAGAGAGAGAGAGAGAGAGAGAGAGAGAGAGAGAGACGGGGGCCGAATTCGCGGTGTTCGGAATCACCCGCAGGTGAGGTTAGCCCTCGCGACTACATCACGGCCAAGTGTAGTTTTGTAGTTTTCCGACCGCATTGTGTAGTCCCCCCTCCTCTCCTCACGCCCCTGCCGGCTGCCGCCGCCGCCGCCGACTGGCTTTCGCCGCTGGTGCCGGCCGCGTGAGTGTTTTGCACCTCTGCCAGGCTCTGCCAGGCTCTGCCAGGCTCTGCCAGGACAGACGCTGCCGGCCGCTGCGGAGGAGCCGCCACAAAGTAGGTACTGCAGGTGTCCTTGCATGCGTGCCAGTCGGCTGCGCGCACGCACGCACGCACGGCACGCGCGGCACGCGCACGGCAGTGTCCGCAAGCACACACACACACACACACGGGCGCTGGACTTGGCACACTTGCATAATGCACGACGTACACCTGTTTCCAATACTTTCCGACTGGAAAAAAAAGTACACGCGCGGGCCGCCGCCCGATGAAACAAGGGGTAAGTCCACATATCGCACTGTCCCCGTCACACCTTATGGAGCGTGTGGCGAGTGGGAGAGAGACGCACTGCGTCACGTAGTAAGTGAACGAGCCCGCTTAGTGCTTATATTGTCTGACATATTCGCGCTGCGTTGCCGCTTGCGATTCCCGGGAGTCACTTTTGCACCTGATTGAGGGGACCAGCCCTCGAGGATGAGTCCCCGAAACCCTTCTCACTTACTCTTGAGCTCGGCGCCGTCCGGGGTGCAGCGGCCCTTGTCCATGAGGCACTTGAAGTAGTTGTCGAGAAGCCTCTGGTTCTTGAGGATGTCGTCCACGTTGACGTTGTCGAACTTGTTGGTGTACTTGTCGTCGGCGAGGGCGATCGCCACCAGGCCGAGGCACACACAGAGGGCGAGGGCGGTCTTCATGGCTGTGGCACGTCTGTGTCCGCGGGCGCGAGTACGAATACGGGAAGGACCCGGCCGGCCGGTATATATACTGCGCTGGAGGGGTAGGGCGCCGCGGCGGTGGGGAGTCGGCGGGGAGGGGTGCCCGCCCGCAGCGCCCGCCCAGCGCCCGCCCAGCGCCCGCCCAGCGCCCGCGGCGGGAGGGGGAGAGGGGAGGTCAGGGGAGAGGGGCCGCCCTGCACCCGAATCGTGCTGATACACATCCGAAATGGTCGAAGTATAATAGCCCATATACTCCCCGGGTGGCTGCCGTGTCGTGCCGAGGTGGCAAGCGGCGGCTAGTTTGCGCGACTGCCTGCCCTGCCCCTCTTTTCCCCCCGTTCTGTTGTTTCATGACCGGACGGAAATCGATCATTTATTTTTATAGGCAGGAACGCAAGGCAAGGCCGCGCTGAAAGCGCCTGGCGCTCCCGTGACCCCCGCTAACTACCCACGGGGCGTCCGCGTCGCGACGGCGGCCAGAGGCGCCGAGATGATTTCAAAGAGGCAGGGCAGAAAATTTGACCTACATTCCTTTTTCCAGTCCGCCGAAACCCTCCCCTTCTTTCATCTTTCTCTCTCTCTCTCTCTCTCTCTCTCTCTCTCTCTCTCTCTCTCGCGTGTTTTCCCCTCCGAACTTCTCCACACTTCTTCTCTTCTTTTCTGCCATTGCTATTGTTCGTATTGCGCGCCGTTTGTTTTGCGAATCGGAGTAACGGTTTGGCGATCAGTTATAAAAAGTCGCCACCGAACCCGATGAGAAAGGAAGATAGAGACAAAGGTCGACGACACCAGGACTCCAAACCTCTCCCTCTCTTTCTTTCTCCCCCCCTCTCTCTCTCTCTCTCTCTCTCTCTCTCTGTCTTTCTATTCCCCTCCTCTCCCTTTGTTTGCCATCTGATTGGTCCCCGTTTGCCAATTCACCTGTCAAGCCCCCTGAGCGACGTCGTGCAAGTGTGAGATGAGGCTAGAAAACACTTCGATTGCGATATCGAACCATTTCTTACTCTGCTACAACCATCGTGTAATTTTTTTCCAGAAAATTCGGTCCCTTTTACCCTTTTACTTGCAGCTTACTTCCGAAAACACATTTCAAGTCCAGTTTTCGAGGTTGTAAACCGACGATGATATTGTGTTTGGTTGTCTCCAATGAATGCGTGTTCGTGTGCACTGATTGTTTCAAGCGTACACTGATTGTTTCAAGCGTACACTGATTGTTTCAAGCGTACACTGATTGTTTCGAGTTGTGTGACCGCCGCTGCCCCGGCTGGGATCGCGTCCTCGCGTCGCGCTGCGCCGCTGCGCTCGTCGTCGCAGCGGCGGCGGCAGGTTGAACAACCTTCGGGCCTCTCGCTGCTGCTGCTGCTGCTGCTGCTGCTGCTGCTGCTGCTCCGGGGGCCGCTCCGGCGCTCTGCTCCTGCCGGGCCGGGCCGGACCGTGCACGGCCCACCGGCCCGCCGCGCCCTCGTCGGTGTAAACAAGCCGGAGGGTACGTGCGTGTGTGAGTGCGAGTGAGAGGGGAGGAGGAGGAGCAGCTCCAGCCCAGGGCTGCGCCGGCTGCGCCTGCGGAGCTGCATGCGGGGGCCGCCGGGGCGGGGGCCCGACGACGACGGCAACCTGCGCCTTGACGTCACATGGCCGCCCCGGACGATGGGATGTGCGCAGACCGCGGCGGCCGGCGGCGGCCCAGGACGTCATCCCTGCGTGCACTTTGCGGCGAACCCGTCCCCGCCGGCCGGACACTTGCAGGCTGAACACCGTCTTCTCCAACTCTCTCTCTCTCTCTCTCTCTCTCTCTCTCTCTCTCTCTCTCTCTCTCTCTCTCTCGGTCGCTCGCTCTCTTATGGAGCACCCCATGAGCGCGACAGAGACAGAGAGGCGCTACGAAAGCAGTGTTCGGAATCGGCCGGCAGCCTGGACGTCATCCGGGCTGCAGCTGGGCTGGTTCCGAGCGGGCGGCTCAGTATCTGTAGCTCTGTCTCGCCCGCACTCCTACACCACGCCCCATGCGTGCGACAGAGCTACGCGTTCGGGCCCAGCACGCGCACGCCCCTCATGACGTCGGGCCGCACTCGCGGGTGGGCGGCACGCGTCCAGCGCTGCCCAGCTCAGCCGACTAGAATTGTATTATTTTTCTCCTCCCGCTCGAGCCATGTGATCATGGCGCTCATGTCTGCTGCGCGGCGCTCAGACTTTCGTACCCGGAGCTTCGCCGTCGCCGTCGCCTTCCCTGCAAGGCCGTTTTCCCAACGCGGCGCGGACATCGGTGGGCTAGCGTTGACAAAGTTGAAGTCGTATACACATTGCGTTTTGTTTGCCCCGGTTGGTCCCGGCGGCTGGGCGGTGGCGGTGGCGGTGGCGGTGGCGGTGGCGGTGGCGGTGGCGGTGGCGGTGGCGGTGGCGGTGGCGGTGGCGGTGGCGGTGGCGGTGGCGGTGGCGGTGGCGGTGGCGGTGGCGGTGGCGGTGGCGGTGGCGGTGGCGGTGGCGGTGGCGGTGGCGGTGGCGGTGGCGGTGGCGGTGGCGGTGGCGGTGGCGGTGGCGGTGGCGGTGGCGGTGGCGGTGGCGGTGGCGGTGGCGGTGGCGGTGGCGGTCGGTGGCGGTGGCGGTGGCGGTGGCGGTGGCGGTGCCGGTGGCGGTGGCGGTGGCGGTGGCGGTGGCGGTGGCGGTGGCTGTGGTGACCCGTCCCCGGTCCCCGGTCCCCGTCCGCGCGTCCCAGTTCACGCACGCCTCGGGCGCAGCGCAGCGCGGCGCCTGCCGGGTAGGCAGCCGCGGCGTCCGCTCGCACGCGCGCCCCGCCGCTGCCTACCCACGCTCCCGCAGGCGGCGGCGGCACGCTCCACAGCCGCGCGCCTCGCGTCTCTGCTGTCGTCGCCGTCCCCGGTGACGCGCGCGCCCGCACTTGACCCGCTTATTCCTCGCTCGGAACCGAAGAAGAAGTGAGAAATGCTGATGGTTGTCACGCCACCTCTGCAGGGACCCCCCGAGCGACGCATCCGCCCGCGGAAGCCCCCCGCCCGCGGCAGCAGGGCAACTCGCCGGTGAAAAACAGCAGAGGTACGCGGGCACAGGGCACAGGCCCGCGGCGGCCCGCGGCCTGCTGTCGAAGACGAGCAACCCACTCGGGAGCAGTAAACACCGAACCCGGCCCCCGTTCCTGTCGTGTGTGGTCAAGTCCCCCCACCCCTCCCTCCCGCGCCGTGCGGTGCCCTGCACTCTGTCATGCCCGTGCACTCTGCCTTATGTAACTGCCCTCAAACCACCCGGCCACCCATGGACACCCCCCCCCTCCCCCTCTCCACTGCTCCCCAGAAATAAGGACCTGGAGTCGGTTTGCCGGTTTATCGTAAACCACACGGTCTTTCTACCGCCGCGCCAACACGCCCGCGCCCCGCGGGTTACACAACCCGTGCCCCCCTCCCCTTCCTTCCTCTCCCCCTCCCGCGGCGCCCATGGTAGTAATAATAGTGGGTATAGTGCAGGGCGGCCGGCAACCGGTTCAGTACGAGGAGGGCGTGCGGCCGCGGCGGTGCGGCGTGGCGCGGCGCGGAAGGGGAAGAAGGAAGCGACGCGACACGACGCCCGGAGAGCCGAAAATGGGAAATGTGTGCCGGCCGCGGGGGACGAGCGCGGCGGGTGCGCCGCTCGGCCAATTCCGCGCGCCGTCCTTCAGCTGCCTCTGTCGCACTCGCGGAAAGCTCCTCCAGAGACAGGGAGAGACAGGGGGGGGGGGGTCACAGGGAATCGTCTCGCAGTCGCGTGAGACCGGGCCGGGATGTCATCCCGCCAAGGCCCTTGGAGGAGCGGCCGGCAGCACCCCGGCCCGGGTCCCCGTACCGCGGCGGTTCGTCCCGCCCGGCTCGTCGTCCGGCGGCGACCATGACCCACAGGCCTTCGGCAGCCTTCGGGGCTGGCGGCCTGTCGGCCGGGGCGGCCGGGCGGCGGCCTGGTGGCCTGTCCCGCACGGCGCACACACTCCGGCAGGGCAGCTCGGCTCGCCCTGCCGCCGCCCACCGCGGCGCCCCGCTCCCGCTGCCGGTGCACAAACCGGGGCACGACTCCCCGGCCCGACAAGACCGGTGTCCCGGCGACCCCGCCGCCGCCCTCGCCGGCCCCCGCCCGGCGGGACCCAGACGCTTCCGCGCGGCCGAGCAGGCCAAGACGGATGGCTTTCTGGTCCGGCCGGCCGGACCGGACTTGGTCGGTACCGGGGCGGGGCCGATCTCTGGTGTCGACGCGGAGGCAGAGCGGGCCCCGGGCCGCCCCCCGCCGGCCCCCGCCGCCGCCCTGCAGGCCGGGACTAGGCGGGGAAGTCCGAACTGGGTCCTTGCGAAAGAGGCAAAGCCGCGTCCGCGTCGTGCCGGCGGCAGTGGCGGCGGCGGGTTGTCGCGTTGAGACCCGAACCAAACGCAGCAGGTCGCCCGATCGGACCCATGACACGCAACCGCGCCTCGGCAGCCACACAGACCCGGCCCGGTCCTTGGCCCGGCCGCCCCGAGTCATCCCCCGCGGCCGGCAGGAGCAGACGACGTGCGTCAGGAGAATGCGTTCCCATCCCCTGGGGAGGACCGAAGATGCAATGCCAGATCAGCGCAGGCCCGCCGGATATCGCACATCCCGCACCAGAGTACCTTTCTGTCGATTCCACCCGCCCGACACTGCCGGCCAGCAGAGGGTTCCGCTGGCCCGACGGGACGGGGCTGGAGAGCCTTCGGCAGAGAGTCTGCAGGCTGTCTAGACGGGACGGGGCGGAGAGCCTCGGTAGAGAGCCTTCGGTAGAGAGTCTGCAGGCTGTCTAGACGGGACGGGGCTGGAGAGCCTTCGGTAGAGAGTCTGCAGGCTGTCTAGACGGGACGGGGCTGGAGAACCTTCGGTAGAGAGTCTGCAGGCTGTCTAGACGGGACGGGCGAGGTGCCACTCGTGCCGCGGCGTACCGGTCCAGCGCGCCGGAGCCCCTGCCGTCCGAGAGCGTAGGCAACCCATTCGACAGGCGGGCTGGGTGGGAAGCCTGCGCTCTGCGCTCCAGGCGCTCGCTGCCCGGAGGTTGTCGGTCGCTCACACGCGTCAGGCAAGTAAACTTTATGCCCGTAGATCTTTCTACCCATCTCTCTCTCCCCCCCTCTCTCTCTCTCTCTCTCTCTCTCTCTCACACACACACACGCACACTATTCATACGACCTACCGGTACACTTTATCATTGTATTTTTATAACTAGATGAATAATTTGTAGGAGTCTTGCATTCAAAAACGAAGGGACGTATTATGATTTATTCACTTATTGTCAGCGCCGTTCAAACGTCCCTTTTTGTTGGGTGTTTGAACTTTATTACGGACGACTGAAATGGCAAGAGTGGCTGAAATCGAGAAACTCTGCGTACGCCGAGATGTTTCAAACAAGCTGGATGAATGAATCGGAATGAATGAATGGGAACGGGTGCACTCGGCTTCGCGCCAAAATGCCGGTCCGCCGCCGTGCAGCGCCGCGCCGTGTTGCCGCGATGAGCGAGGCGTGAGGACAGCGGTGCGCACTGCGCGCGAAGCCAAGACAAGAAGAGCGTCAAGAGCTAGAGCCGAGCCGGGCCGAGCCGAGCCGAGTCGGGCCTCGGAGCCGAGAGCGCGAGGGGAAGGGGGGCGGGGCGGGGCACGAAAACAAGCGACAGGGACGGGACGGGACGGGGTGGCCACCCCTGTACGGTGGCGCGTCCTGGCGGCGCGCGCGGGAAGCCTCGGAGCACGCTTGCCGGCCGGCCCGCTTGGCTGCCTGCCGCCGCCGCCGCCGCGCCGAGTCGAGTCCTCGCCGTGGGTCCAGGACGTGCGTGCCGTGGTGCGTCTCCCCGCCCGCCCGATCTGGCTGCCGTTCAGTCAGTACCCGTGTGAGCGTTTGCGAGGAGCGGGGGCGGGTTGTCGGGTATCAGCAGCAGCCGTCCGCTGGCGTCGCGGCTGGGGCCGTGCTAAGCCGGTGTCACGCCTGCCGGTGCCGCCGGTGCTGCAGGCCCGGGGGGTCTCCGTAACGGACTTTTTCGCCATCGCCAGGAGTTCGTCTTCCCGAGGAGCCGCAGCCGCCAGGAGGCTTGCTGTCGCTGCGCGCGCGCCTTGACCAGGGTTCGATCATCCCGGTGAGTGTTCTGCCGGCAGCGTGTAGCGGACCTTAATTAAGCCGGCGCCGCGCGTGTCTTAAGCGTGTCTTAAGTTCGGATTTCCCGCGGGTCGCCGGCGGGGTTCGGCGGCGCGGCTCCTGCAAGGCTCCGCCGGGCTCCGCACGGCCGGCGCGCCCCGGCTCTCTGCTCCTGCCACCCCTCCTGCTCGGCTCGCGGAGCCTGGCCGGGTCGCCCGGCGTTCCTCGTCCATATCGCTTGCCGAACAACGGATTCTGCATTCGTCGGCCCGGAAACTTTAAAACAACATAACCTCCCCCGCCCGGTTACGCAGTGGTCCGAACCAGCGGCAGCAGCGGCGGGATCGATTTTGCGAGAGAGGGGTCGAGAGGGAGCGAGAGAGAGAGAGAGAGAGAGAGAGAGAGAGAGACAGAGAGCCCGGAGAGAGAGAGAGAGAGAGAGAGAGAGAGAGAGAGAGAGAGCGAGCGAGCGAGCGAGAAGGGGTGGCAGCCCGAGAGGAGGAGGATGCGACTAGGCGGGGGCTGTGGAGGCGGCCCGGGCCGGGCGGGGCGGGGCCGGGCAGGGAGCCGGGCTCCGCCGCTCTGCCGGGCTCACAAGGGTTCGGTCTGCAGCTGCAATCGGAGGTGCTGCGCCTGCCTCCAGCCCCGCGCCGCCCCGCGCCGCCCCGCTCCCGAGGAAACCACTCATTTCTATTTATTTTCCCGCTGTGCGTGCGAGGAAGTGCGAGGAGCCGTCATGGTGACAGCCACCGCCCAGGTCAGTGCCGGTGGAGCGGACGCTTAGCTCTCCGACGGAATCCGCTGGCCGGGCCGCGCCGAGCCGAGCCCGCCGGGTTTCCTCTCTCGCTCCTCATCCCTGGCTGGGTCACAATGGAAGACGGAAGGGAATCCCGTGTCGGCCGTGTGGGGCCGTGCCTGCGCCCTTCGCTTCTCCAAGGGGTGCGCGCCGTGCAGGGAGGCCGGGCCCGGGATCCGGCCGGCCTCGCCGAGAGGAGACCATCGGCATGCTCTCCGGGTCCCGGCTCCGGGTCCCGGCTCCGGGTCCCGGCTCCGGGTCCCGGCTCCGGGCTCCTGCCCCGGCAAGAGCTTCAGATCCTAGGGGGACTTGACTGCTCCCGCTCCCGCACTCGGCGCGTGCCGGGGTCGGGCCGACGTTAGGAGTTAGTGTCCTGCGGGTCCTGCCCTAACCGCCATGGCAGTACCTAGTCCTCAGGCCCGGAGCCGGCCCGGAGCCGGGCGGGTGGGTGTGGCAGTGCACCGTCAGGAGGGCCGGGGACTCCGGGCAGGACGGAGGAACCCCTCCCACTCTGACAGGAGAGAGACGGGGACGAACGGACAGAGCGAGAGAGAAAGACGGACGGACAGAGTGAGAGAGAGAGAGAGAGGCGGGATTTCTCCGGGGTTGTTGACCTCCAGAGGAATCCTCCGTTTGTGGCATAGTCGCATCTCCGTACGCTGAGGAGCGGGGAGGGTGTGTGTGTGGGGGGGGGGGTGTAGCACGCTGGTGGGTGGAGAAAGGGGTTGCAGCAGGCTAACGTCCCAACCGTTGGACAGGGAGGGGTGGCGGAGTGGGGCAGGAGTTGTAGGAGGGGGGGGGGGGGGGGGGGGGGGGGCACTCGACGCGTCAAAATCTGACACCGCACGGTTTACGTTTTCATGAGCGGGGCGTTGCACCGGGACACCCCTCAAGTGAACCCGCGGCAGCCTGCCCCTGTCCACCACCACCGCGACCACCGGTCCCGCCCCGCCACGCCCCTCCGTGTAATTTCTTTTCGTGACCCGGCAAATCAAACATGCCTACCCACCCACCCCCTCCCTAATGGTGCTCTCGGCGGTCAGCGGGTAGCTCTGGGCGCACCCTTCGCGGCCGCGGCGGCCAACCCTCCGACACGCCCCCGACCCGCCCGCCCGGCCCGTCCCCCACCCCTCCCCCCACCTGGTGTCCGGGGCCACACCTCGCCGGCCCGCACGCGTCTCAACCCCACCGCGTCGCGACACGGCCAGTGCATGGGAACGAACGTTGGAATTACAGCTACTGTATGCGTCGTTTACTGGGAAATCCCGCAGCGTGAAAACTTGCCGACTGTTTCCGCGTCTTGATTTGCGCGTCTCTGCTCCTGTAATTCATTTCCAGTTCGGGGGATACACACACAACACACTGGCAGCGGGCACCATACCTGTCTCGTCTCCCTTCCCCCTTCGCATTCCTCTCCCCCCCCCCCCCCCCTCCCCCTCCCCCTCCCGACACCTGGCCGAGCGCACAGCAGGTGCTGCCATGCAGAACCCATCCTCAATGATTCGCCAGTGTCCGGCCGGCCGGCCGCCGCACGGAGAGGGGAGGGGGGGGGGGGCTTGTCTTCCTGCCGGGGCCGCTCTCTGCGGCAGCATGTAGTGTGTGCTCCAGCAGTGACGGCGGCGACCCGCCAGGTCGGTAAACCGGGTAAGCGTTGGCGGCCACTCGCAGCCACGCTTCTGCTCTGGAGTTAGAGAGGCGCGGGAGGCTCTCTAGAGAGGGAGCGGGAGGCGCAGCGCGGCGGTCTCTGTGCCCTGCACTGCTGTACTGCACGCCGCGCCCCTGGCAGCCCCGCGCGCCTCAGTGACCTCTCGAAATAGAGCGACGTATGATGGAAAGGGAGAGTGGACGCGGCCAGCGCGGCGCGGCAGGCGCGGCCGCGCCGGCGTGAGGGTGGGGCCGGCGCCCGAAGTTACGTGGCTCATCCGCCCTTTTCGCCCCGCTGGGGGCCCCGGGGCCCCGCCGGGGGACGGAACCTTTATAGCCGCTTTGGAGTAAGTGCCGCCGCTGCAGTGTGTGCGGCGTAGGAGGCAACACCGTTAGCAACTTCTTCAAAAAGTCATTTTTGGTCGGTGCAAAAAATTTACAGAGGATATTTTGTATCTCAAATAATTCGAAAAGTCGGAACAAAAATTAACTGTGGCAATTTTTAAGACGACTCAAATTTCAAACCTCCAAAATTTCTAAATTTCAAACTTAAGAAAATTCCAAAATTATTTCAGGAATTTCCATAACATAATGACTTTCTTTGTGGTTAAAAACAATAAAGGTGAAAGGCGAGGCGGTAATGCACGCGCCTGACGTGTAGGGCGTAGCCTAAGGAGGGGGGGGGGGCGCTAGCTGCTTAGGTGGTTAGCCCCGGCCGGCCTATCAAGCCTGCCGCGTTCCGCGCCGGCCTGCACTAGAGAGGCTGAGTCTCTCTAGGCTCGCTGTCTACGCACTGCACGACACGGCACGACACGGCACGGCTGCAGGGCTCGGCGGCGGCCGCTGTGCGCGAAAGCACACCGCCGGCTCCTTTCCCTTCCCTCCCCTTCCCTTCCCATTCATCTGGTACTTCCCGAGATGAGATACGGATTATAAATAATGAACGGACGCTGATTGACTGGGCTGAGTGCGGGGAGGCGAGGCGAGGCGGACCGCTCGCCGCACTTGACTTATTCCCAGCGGCTGCGCTGCGGCCCCCGCGCCCCGCCGTGGGAGTCCCCATCTCACCCCGTCCGTCCCGTCACCGTTAGTCAGGCAGAGAGCGGCGCGTCCGCCGCGGCCGCGGTGGTCTACTCCGTGGTCTGCACCGCGGCAGCTGTCGGCCGCGCTGCGAGCGCCACTGGCAGGCCGAGCGGCGGGGCGGGGCGGGCTGCGGGCTGCCTACCTCCCGGGCCACCGCCTCCGCCGCGCCGCAGCCGCTCCTTTGCCTGCGCAGGCGGGTGCCGGGTATGTTGGGCACTTCCGGTACGGCCCCGGTGGGCCTCCTGGCAGGGCGAGGCCGGGGCTGCCGGGGCTGGGGGCTGCCGTGGGGCGCCGACCGGCGCCGACCCCTCCTCGCTCCGTCGGGCAGCTGCCGCCGATAAACCAAACCCGAAACCCTCCTCGTCGAGAAGCCGCCCCGACCCAGCCGGCCCGCGTGCTCTGCGCGGTGCCCCGGCCCCGCCCCGCCGCCGTAAGAATGTGTGTGCCGGGGAGCACGACCGCGGTCGAGTCGGCTCGGGTTAGGTTAGGTTAGCCCGGCTGGAACGTTTGTGACGCCGTGTGCACGGACCGAGGCGAGGCGAGGCGAGGCCGGTGCAGCGGCGGACGCGAACCAGAACGGCGGCGGGGCCGGCGCCCCGCCCCCGCGCGGCCTCACGCCAGAATGCTGAGGTGCCCTCAGAGTCCGCGGGAGACACGGCGCGCGAACCAGCGAACCACCAGCAGCCGGCGGGTGGCGGCTGATTCCGAAAACACACACACACACACACACACACACACACACACACACTCTCTCTCTCTCTCTCTCTCTCTCTCTCTCTCTCGCTTTCTCTCTTCCATCACCCACAAAATTCACTTTTAGGCACAGATATTTACACTGCACTCATCAAAATTATAACAAAATTAACTCATTCCCGGCCCTTTTCTAAAGTTTATTCCTCCCAATAAATTATTTATACTGTAAATCTAAACACTCTCTCTCTCTCTCTCTCTCTGCCCTCTCTGTCTGTCTCATGGAATGGACCGTGCCGTAGGGGTGTGCGAGTGGGACAGAGCCTGCTGCTCCCGCGGCGCTCATGACCGTGGCGCCGGTCGCGGCTCATGGCGCGCTAAGGAGACATGCGGCAGCGGCATGGCGTGGGCCGCCGCCGCCGGCCGCCTCCTCGTCCCCTCCCTCCTCCCCCCGCGCCGCCGCCGCCGCCGCCGCCGCCGCACAGCATCTTCACACAACTCTTACTTTTCTTTCTCTTGCCTCGCGGTGCCGCCCGCCGGCTGCAGCCGCCGTTGCCGCCGAGTTTTGCCCCAATTAATTTGGATGAGCTGCCGCTGCCGCGCCTCGCTGAGCCCCGCCCCGCCCGGCCCGCCGCGCCCCGCTCCGCCTGATCCTAATCCCCAGCGAGGACACCGCCGATACGCCCGGCCGGGGCCGCCGCGCCGGCTGCGCGCCGCGGGGCGCTGCGTTTCTTTCTCCTTGTTGGGTTTATTGACGGGAAATGGTTCTAAGGGAGGCGTGCCGGCGGCGTGCCGCGGGGGGAGGGGATCGCGTGCGTGTGGCCAGTAATGCACGTACGCGCGCGCCCGGGCGCTGGTGTTCGGACCCGCAGCTGTCGGCTGGGGCGTCGATCGCTAAATTTAAACCGCGCCGCACCGCCGCCGCCCTGCCTACGTGTTCCGAACATAATCCGAAAGGGCTGGAGGGGCGCACGGCCGGCGTGTGTGTCTGTGTGTGTGTGCGCGCGGCCGCGTGTGTGTGAGTGGCCGTTGCGGGAAGAGAATGCGCACCGCTGGAGGCGAGGTGAAAGGCTGCTCGCGGGTTTGGAGAGCCCTGGAGAGCCCTGGAGCGGGGCGCTCGTTAGTGACCGACAGATGAGCAGCCATTTACAGTGGCGTCGTCGCCAGCGGGCGGGGCAGCCGCGGCCCGCGGGCCTCCGTCCTGATTTTCCCCTCGCAAAATTATTGACTGGCCGCGCGCTGGCAGAGGCCGAGGGCGCGTCAAGCCCGACAGCCCTCCTTGTCCTTGTTGTACCATAGGCCCCAAGGGCCCTTTGGCAAAGCCGGAACCCTCCACTCTCCGTGATTCGTCGTCAACGTCGCGGTGCATAAAGGGCCTGGGCCTGCACTGCCGCTCCCAGGACGATGCGGCGGGGCGGGGCGGCTGGCTGGCCGGCGGCGCGCAGGGCTCGGGTGGCACACGCCTTGCTGGCCAGTGTCGGGTCGCCGCGAGCCGCGCGCCTCCGCCTCACCTTTGCACCACTGCCGCCGCCGCTGCACGCCCCGCGCCCCGCCCCCTCCCCGTCCGCACGGCCGTCCGCACGGTGACGATATGACAGACAGATATGACATAAGCAGTGCCAACACGATTTGCCGCGAGCACCGCGAGGCGGCTTCGCCTGCTTCGCGTGCTTCGCCCCTCGCGTCTCCCGCCCCCCTCCCTCCTCCCCTTCTCCCACGGCCTTGGCCGCGGGCGAGGGCACCACTGTAGGACCCACTTGGTGCACCAGGTTGATATGAGAGCTTCTGTCCCGGCCGCCCCGCCGCGTCGTACGGGGGGGGGGGGGGGGGGGTCCCTGCTGAAGCAGGAGGGCCCACAGCCGCCCTCCGTGTCTGCCGCTGTGCTCCGCTGTGCTGCCGCTCAGCACCGTGGGAGCGGCGACAGGGCGGCACGGGCACGGCAAAGCGCTGGATCTGGGATTTTTGATCCCCCAGGGGACTGTGGGTGGGATGGCACTGGGGCGGGGCTGGGGTCTGGGGCCGCCTGCCGGCGAGGCCAGCGCAGCTAACGCCCCGCCCGGTGAGGGGCGCTCCTCGCCTAGCCGCCCCCAGGGCCGGTGCGTGCCTGCGTGCCGCGCGGCCGTCTGTCCACTAGGGGTGTCTTCCTCGGAGGCCACACCTCTGCCCCCCCCCCCCTCTCTCTCTCTCAATCTCAAAGTCTCGCTCTTTCTCTGATTTCTCGGGCGGCTCACGGAGCAGCGGCTGTGCAGGGCGGGCCTGGATTCCCACTCCTCCCGCCCCTTCCCTTCCTAAGGGCCGAAGTCTCACAAGTGGAAGGAGGTGAAGGAAGGGGGGTTGGGTATGCGGCCTAGCCTGGCCTGGCCCGGTCCGGCCGGCCCCCTGCTGCACTCTGAGGCACTTCCACCCCCTCTCTACCCTCCCCTCCCCTCCTCTCCCCATGCCTGTGTTGGAGTGGAGTGAAGTCATAACAACCAGAATCTTATTAGGAAAGGAGACTCGGCCAAAAAAGAAGTCGAGCTGCAAGTTGATCCTTCTTCCTGTGCGAGCAACCCCAACGCGGAGGTCATAGACAGTAGCGTTTGCTTGCCAGCCCCCCCCCCCCCCCCCCCCCCCCCCCCCCCCACTGCCGCCCCGGGCTGCGTTGGGTGCGGCGGAGGACGAGTTAGGACCCCATCCCGTCCCGGCCCGTCGCCTGGAGACAACAAAGCTTCGATTGTCTGTCGCCTTTGCGTTGGGAGGGGCGTCAGAGCAACCCCCCCCCCCCCCCCCCCGGCCTGGCACACACGCCACACACACACACCCCCCCCCCCCCTCCTCCATCTCTTCCGCTATAACGGCGACGGGGAACACGATCCCCACATTCATGTATTCTTTTCCTCGGCGGTGGAAGTGAAAAGATCCCCTATAAATATCCCGGCCTCGCGTCGCTGCGAGCCGCGCGCTGCGCCCCGCCCTCCGTGGGATATGACGGATGGCGGTCGGGCCGCGTCAGAGGCGTCAGCCCGGTCCCCCAGTCCCCCCGTCCGGTCCTACCAGTCCGTGTGGTCCGCTGCCCCGCCCTGCCCGCCCTGCCCCCACGACGCGGAAAAATTACTCCAAATACCCGCAAAAATGTAACGCTGCAAACGTAGGCAATGACAGTCTTCTCTCTCTCTCTCTGTTCCAGGAAGCGACCATGAGCGGCGGCGTGGAGGTGGTGGTGGAGAAGATGGAGAACAACATCGAGAAGACTGAGGACAAGAAGGAGATCGAGAAGGAGGAGGAGGAGCGGGAGAAGATGCTCAACGAGGAGAACAAGAAGCAGACGGAGGAGGCCAAGGTGCAGGAGAAGTCGCAGGAGGCCGGCGAGGAGGCGGAGGCCGGCGAGGAGGCCGGCAACAACAAGGTGTCCACCGGGGAGGTGGAGCGGAAGCGCAAGGCGCTGGAGGAGGCCACCAAGAAGGACGACAAGGGCCGCGTGCCCATCGGGGGCATCCGCATGCCGGGCTTCCTGCAGCGGCGCTCCAAGGAGAAGGGGAAGGTAAGCGGGGCGGGTTCGAATACCAGCGGGGCGGGGCGGCGGCACTGGGCACGTCTGCTCTGCCCGTGCCCTTTGTACGTCGGCCGCGGGTCGGCTCGGATCGGCCCGGCGTGACTCACGCCTGCGCACCCCACTGAAGCCCCCCGCGGTGCGGCAGTGCGGGGCGCGACTGTGATTCAGGGGTGAGTCACGGCGGTGAGAGGGATGGGAGAGGAGGGACGGGCCCGGAGCCCTGCCCCGCCGAACACCGGGAGCTCGGGCCTCCCACCCCACGAGTGCGACAGAGACGAGGACACGGCTGGACGGTGTGCGGAATGCTAATATTCGTGGCCCCGACAGGAGCCGGACCCCGAGGAGGGAGTGGACCTCCTGGAGGACCCCGCCGCGGCCAAGGGCGACGGCGCGGCCAAGGCGGACGGCGACAAGGAGGGCGCGGCGGCGACGCGCGAGGGCTTCGGGCCGCGCTGCCAACGCAGCCTGCGCCGCATGGCGTCCGCCATGCCCTCCATGCCGGCCGTGTCCATGGCCAACGTGCGGCCGCACCTCGCCAGCCTCAAGCTGGCCAACCCGTTCGCCAAGAAGAAGGACAAGGACCGGGACGTGGAGGCGGGGCCCACCGTCACCAGCGAGGACAACAACGCGCCCGCCGAGACCACCCCCGTGCAGGAGGCGGCCGAGAGCGCGGCCGAGCAGAAGGCCAGAGAGGCCCTGGGGTCGGGCAAGAAGGACGACGAGGCGGACGGCATGGAGACCGTGCAGCTGGACGCGGAGGTAGGTGCGCGATGCCGCGCGGCGCCGCGGCGAGGCCCGCCCCCTGTCTCTCCTTGTCTCCACGATCCACGTCTTGTTCCAGGAGAAGGGGGACCCTGAGAAGGGCGCGGCGGACGACGGCAGCGAGAACCGGGAGGGCGGCGGCCCCCTGTGGGAGCAGATCCGCAACTACAAGCACAAGGCCGTGGTGGGGGGCGTGGCCGCCTTCCTGCTGCTGCTCGTCATCATCGTGGCCGTGGCCGTGTCGGGCCCCCGCCACGACTACGCCCGCGGCCCCATCCCCGACGGCAAGTTTGCTCTGGCCCCAACGTCCTGCGGGATGGTCCAAGGGTAAGTCGAGCCAGTCGTCCCGTTCACCACCTCCCCGTTTTACACAGCGCGTTTTGCCCTCGTCTCCCATTTCCGCGCCACGAATGAAAATCTGGGTTATTTTGATCTTTCAGCGTCTTGGATAGTGGAGCTTATACGTTCCGTGGGATTCCATACGCCCGCCCACCGGTCGGAGATTTACGCTGGAAACCGGCCCGGCCCCTGGACAACCTGGAGCACTGCTGGAATGGTACATTCAAAGCACACAATTCCTCCAACTTCTGCTGGCAGATTTTCCCTGAAGATGTGAGTGACCATAAATTTGGATTTAAGTGAGAGGATTGTGGTGTGAACAATCGTTACTTTATTTTTTATTTTTTTCAGCAATCTGTGAATGGTGCTGAGGATTGCCTGACACTTGATATTTTTACTCCTCAAGTAAGTTTTGAGAACCTTCTCCCCGTTGTTGTGGTCGTTGGGTCTACTCATATAACTGGAGGTTCTACCACACCACTTCTGCAACCGACTGCCAAACTAGCCCGAGCCAAAGAAGTCGTATTTGTTCGTGTCAACTTCCGTCTCGGTGTAAGTTTTCCAATTCTTCATAAGGGGAAGAGTTTCAATGTTATTATACTAATAGTTCCTTATCGATCATTCATTCTTACATTCTATTTTTCTTTAATTGTAATTGATCTCCTTTCCAGGTTCTTGGTTTCCTTTCCAACAAAATTTTGACTCGGGACTCATATCCTCACACCAGTGGCAACTATGGTCTCTCTGACATAAAATTGGCTTTAGAATGGGTTCAGAAAAATATTGCTGCATTTGGTGGTGATGCCAGTGCAGTGACTGTTCTTGGATACCGTGCTGGTGCCACTTTGGTCACTGCTTTAACATCATCCCCAGCTGCCAAAGGTAAAATAAACTGTTCAAACAACTGTTTCATTGCTATTTGATTTCTTCATTATGATTTAATGCGAGTTAATATTTTTATAGGACTCATGAAGCGTGTGTGGGTGACAAGTGGATCAGCTGACTTCCCTGGAAGGCCGCTGGCTGAAACCGAAAATGATACTGCTCCTTTCCTTGAACGTCTGCGTGACCACTGCAGAGAAAATAACACTGGTAAGTCTTTATAACATTTATTTTTGTATTCTTCTAGCCTAAACACAGTTAAAACTCCTTTTTTTTTTTTACAGTTGTAGAAATGACCGCTAAGTGTCTGCGCGGAATTGAAGCTGAAGAACTTTTGGATGCTATGCCAACTGAATGGAGGCCCACTATTCCTGATCTCCCAGCTCCTTTAGGCAATGCAGGCATGCCGAATGTGCATCAGTGGCTTGTTTTGGATGGGGATCTTCTGCGTGATCACCCTTCTGAAGTCTGGGAGAAGTGGGAAACAGAAACAGACGGCAGTGCTCTTCAGATAGTAATTGGTGCGTAATATATATCAACCTCATACTTCATTCCTTCTTTCATACCATTATCTTTATTCTCTTTCTATTTCTTTCAAACAGGTGCCACTGCCCATTCAGACGCCACAGTAGAACTCTACCGGAATGTTTCGGAGGGGGCAGAGCAGGCTGTGAAAAGCTACATTCAGAGCAGTGTCCTTGGTGCAATGAACGTTTCTGATGATGCCATTAGCCGCTACAATGCCACTTGGCCAGGCCTAGCATCTCTCGTCTCTGATATTCGCACTGTCTGCCCACTAAATGCTCTTGCCACTAAAATGCCAACCTCTGCATATTTCTATGTGGCCACATTCCCGATAAGTGGTATGTATTCTCATAAAATGTCTTGACTAGCTTGCTCTCCAAATTCTGATCTGAGTGTTACTAACAAGTATTTAGTTCTTAGAATCTAACCAATAAGTTTGTTTATACAGTGTTAGAAGTTAGTTTTGTTTTTTTACACACATCATGCCATAAGCCTTTTCTTTCATTTTCAATTCCAAGCATTTATCCACTTTCTAAAACTGTTCCAATCTTGAACACCATAGGTTTTAAGGGATGTGGGAAGGGTCGATGGTCAAACGCTCCTAAGCGTTTAAGTGGAAAGACCAAGTGGCCTGCCCCGCCAGTTGGCTGTGAAGGTAAAGCCTTCATCCCTTCTTATTCCTAGATCATGGCGCAAGTGAAGCATGCTGAGTTATTGCTTTATAGTTTATAGTTTTTACTACAGTATTTATTTTAATTCCTTGCTAGCCAAAGCAAGCTAGTAAGCTTTTTAGATAGCTTTGGACAATTTTAGTTTATCCATATTCGATAGTAATGGCTATGATACCTTGTCATACAATGTCTTATTCTTTTTACTGTACTTGATCCTACATTAATTGTGTTTTTTGTTTTGTTTTTTTCTAAGAAACTTAAGTTTATAGTTTTTTAAATTTCTCCTGTTTGTTTCAGTCTCTAAATCTGACGATGAACTGGATTACCAAGAACCACTTGCCGAGCTTGGTATTGATGTCGCTGCTATTATGGGTCGTGTGGAAGGTGCTACTCCAGAGGAACGCCGTTACATCACAGCTATGCAGCAATTGTTTTATCAGTTTGTCCGATTTGGTGAGCTACACCATGGCAGTGAGAGGTACAGTGGTCGTGTTTTGGTTGTTGATCAGGACACCTTGCCCAAGAAGGAGTATCCCAATTGCAATTTCTGGATTCAGAAAGACATTGTTCCAAGGTTTGGACATCGAAACTAAAAGCTACTGTTGATTGTATACCAAATGTACTCAGTGTGCTGAGGAGTTAGTTCCTCTTTTAGCCAAAGATGATAAATTCTTTGCCATAACTGTTAAAAGTGATCATTCATTGATTGTTGTGTTAACTTCTGTCACCAATTTTAGTAGTGGCCTTGTTTAATGATCTGGTCACTAAAGTGGTGTTGAACTGATATTAGCTCTTTGTGTTGAAATGATTAATCAGTGCCAAAGTTAGTGGGGGCTGGTATTTAAAACACTTTCATCAGCTTAATAGATGTCTTACAAAACTCGACTGGTGATTCCAAAAAATAACAATGATTAGATTATAAATTGTATTTACCTACTGTACTTAAACCCATTACATTTTTTGATGTAATTTTGTGGTTCTTGAGACAAATTTTGTTCATAATGACAAAACCACCACCTTCTATCTGCTGCCTTTAGTTTGCTTGCTATGTGTCTTCTGTCTATGTATTCAATTCCTGTCTAAACAGTATGTGAACCTCAAATCATATCACTCTCTTTTTGTGCTACGTTTTCATCACACTGCTACCAGAAAAGTGGCTCTTTGTTATTCTCAGTTGTCAGTCTTTGCAGGTAGCAGTCTGAGAGTGGTGAAGAGTTTGTTAAAGTAGTTTCACCCAAGAGTGGAAATTAATTGTAAATGTAGGAAAGAACTTGAATGTGCGTTTGTGTTGATGTGAGTAATGAATTCAATTATTTATGATCTTTCCAAATTACATTCAATGCTAAATTGTCTGCGACTTCCTTTGTACGGTACTATTGTACTTAGCGAAAACATAGTCAATTGCAAGTGGAGCTATCATCCATTGTACTCACGTTTTCTAGCCTCTGGCTTTTTAAATATCCTATGCATTGATTTTAATTATATTAGCCACATGGTTATTCTTAACATTGTCTTATAATAGGACTTAGTCATGAAATTTGTGCATTTTAACCGAAGTCCTGTGCGTAGTTTCCCGTAGTCGTAAATAGGATTCATTGTTCAGCTTGATGAAGGAAACTCATTCCTTTCCATGTATTTTGTAAATGTTAGACAAGATGAGTGTATGATGAAATGTCTGAAACTTTTCCTGATTCCCTCCGACATTTTTTTGAATACAGTCTGTGAGTTTTTTTAGCTATTACTACTCTATTTGGTCACCCTTTTGGTGAACAGAAACCAATCAACTTACTGTTTGGTTAAAAATTGTGTTAGTTTTGGGATGCAAGGGGGAGGAGTGGGTTAGGCTGAGGGAGCTATGAACAGGTCCACACTTCAGTTATTATTTGCTTTCTTTTTCTACCCTTTTTATATTTTGTTGTGGTCTGCTGACTGCAGTGCTCTCTTTGGCCTACCCTTCCAACTTCAGATCCCCTTGCATGTTGCCTAAACTAGGGGTACCCCATGGTGTTTGACTTAAGCTGACAGTGGCACTAGGCCCATAAATGGTGTTATGGGTCTAATGGCCATGCATGCAAGGGTTACTGAATGAATGAAGTTAAATTTGTGTTAGTTATACTTGTGATATATTCCTTGAACTTATTGCCATTTTATGAGCATCAATTCTGTTTGACTCAAAAACGTACTTTGTGCCCTTTTGAAAGTTTCTTAGTTTTGGGCAATGTTTGGGCCTATTCTTCATGATCTTCTTAGTCAATTGACTACTGGAAATCGTTTTTAAGTAAATGTGTGTGATCTGAGCCTTTGTTGACTGATTGACATTAAAAAAATAATAATTTAAAAAAATTAAAACCCACTTTTCATTGTAAAATGCCATTTATTTGTTAATGTGAACAACATCATTTTGAACTTTGTACATAACTTATGGTATTCAAAATAAAATAAAATTTGATCTCCACCCAAATGGTACCTGTTTTCATTTTCACCTCTTCCCTGGGCATCGTGTGAGTACATTGACTTCATCGCGTAGCAAATCAATCCTGAAATGGATGGAAATTAAATGCTGATGTACAGGTCTGAGCATGAATTGTAACAAATCGTGATCAATCCTGGGAATCGCCTTTCCACAGTTTCATAAACCAGTCGACCGCTCTCCCCACCAGCCCCGCGGCAGTCCTGAAGAGCCGGACGCCCTCGTGAACGTCCCGCACGAGCGCCTGGGCGGGGCCGGGGAGTCGCAGCCCCTGCCTGTCCAGGAGCGCGAGCGTCCTCCCGAGGAGTCCCAGCACCTCCTCCGCGTACGACGCGAACTCTCTGACAGAAGCGACGGTTATCGATCGCAGTCGATCGCTCAAGGCCGCGAGCCACTGGAGGAAGGTCCGGTACACGACGTCCGCGACCGACACCACTACCGCCCCGGCCGCCCGCATGTAGCCGAAGACGTCCGCCCTCCGCTGCAGCGTCAGGACCACCGTGGCGGCAGCGCGGACGGCGTCAGCGACGTTCGTCCCGGTCCTGGACCGGAGCTGCAGAGACGGCTGCGCCATGTCGTCGGCGTCGGTCGGTGGGGTTGGTTAGGCAGTCGCACCTCGTCGCCAACGGAGCGCTGCAGCAGCTGCAGACGTGGAACGATACCGCCATGAGCGCCACGCGAACGCCCGTGTGCCCGCGCGTCCGCGAGCATCGGCGGTAGCCGCAAGTGCTCAAAAACTCACCAAAGTCTGCGCTGGATTTGTAGCAGCAGCTCTCACCACTCTCACTGCAACGCACTCGGCTAGGGGGATTTACCCATTTACCAGTGTCCCATCGACCCGCAGGGATGCCACAACCGCCCAGTTACGAGCCCGTCTAGACACCGCCCAAATAGAAACAGCCGAAAGGATACTGTTTGCTGAAACATCTGTGAGCCGGGCATATTTTGGGTGGGTTGTGGTGCGTTCTACCTACATTTCCACGAGGAAAATGCCCCGAAAAACGGTTCTCCGCCCGATCTGGTAACACTGGCTCGTATATATATAACCAGTTGTACCAACTGCGAATCGCGCACAATACAGGACCAAGGAACGAAGGAGGCCGTGAGCAGGTCGTGGCGGGTGGCGGCTGGTGGCGGCCCTGCTCGTCTCGTCTGGCGCGCTGCTCTCCTTTCGGCGGTAAATTTTGAATTCGAAATACTCCGTGCCATGGTCGCAACAACCTTTCACCCCGGTTTCCATTTAATACGACCTCCTTCCTCCTTTACCGAGGAGAAAAAAGAAAATTGATTGAGACCTGAGTGAAATGCAACGACGGCTGCACCAGGCGGTGGCTTTCAGGGCGTAGGCAGACTTTGGTTTCGGGCGTTTGTTAAACGGGTTGCCTAACCCGGTCTCGGGTTACGGGGGGGGGGGGTGACCCCCTTACCACCCCCCTCCCCCTGGCTACGCCCCTGGTGGCTTTGCGCGGTTCGCAGTCCTGGTGCGCGGATCCTCGCCGGGCTCCGGCTCGAAATCGAACAGTAGGTCACGTGATAAGATAAGGCGTCACTACCCCTGGTGACCTTGGCGGGCTAGGCCGCCGCCCCGGGAGCGCACAAGCGACACAAGGGACGCGCTGAGCACGCGGCGGCACGCGGCGGCACGCGGCCCCGTCCCGCCGTGGTCCCGCCGAGGGCGCTCTCACAGGGAAGGACTCGGTGCCGCGCCGCCGCGAGCCAGACGGGTGCGGGGCGGGGCGGGGAAGTGCATCGGTGCAGATGAGCGTCGGGGGCTATGGCGATCGTGATTACGTGGACTCTCGGCGCCGATTGTGCGAACCAGCGTAATAAGGCAGTACAGTACACGCGGAGAGAAGTGCTTTAGGTGCATGGGCTTAAACTTTGATGGCTCAATAAATTTTAGCTTCACCGTCTAAAATTTTTGGAGCCTTAGTAAAAAAAAATAGACAGAGTGACAATTATTTTAGGCAGTGCAGCTAAAAAAAATAATTAGCCATCAGACACCAAAATCCCTCCGCACACACACACACACACACACACACACACACGCACTCACAGGTACCGCCCTCTCCTCTTATCGTTGCCGATCGGCCGCAGCCCGCGACACTTTATTACCGCTGTGATGTCATCGGGGAGGGTCCACCACCGCGGCCGCGACCAAAACTGAGAAGGGGTGAGCGTGGCGTCCCGGACCGCGAGCCGCGGAGCGCGATACAGCGCTGTCAGAACTACGCGGCGTGAGGCGGTGCGGCCGCTACAGCAGCGGAGCAGCGGGGCCGCGGGGCCGCGGACGCGGGGCACACGGGCGAGAGGCGGGGCGGGGCGGGGCGGGGCGCGCGACGGCGCGGCTGTTGTGGGCAGCCGTTGGCAGCCATGCCGGCGCGGCGCGAGCGGCGCGAGTCCGCGGACAAGAGCCGGAGCGGCCGGCACTAACAGTCGCAGACGTCGCGGACGGACGGACGGCCAGAAGCAGGAAGAGTGTCGCGGCGTGTGTGTGTGTGTGTGTGTGTCTGTGTGTGTGAGTGCGTGCGTGTGAGACAACGCCGGCAGCAGGAGCGGCAGCATCCGAAGCACACAGCCTGGACTCGCAATAACCCGCACTGCCGCCGCCGATTCCCCGGGCAGCGCGGCCGCCGGCGCGGTGAGCCTGCAGCAGGTGGGTGTCAGTGTGTCCGGCCGCCCCGGAGGGACTTCCTCGGAGGATCCTCCTCGGCCGCCCCGGAGGGACCCCGGAGGGACTTCCTCGGAGGATCCTCCTCGGCCGCCCCGGAGGGACTTCCTCCGAGAATCCTCCTCGGCCGCCCCGGAGGGATCCTCCTCGGCCGCCCCGGAGGGACTTACCCGGAGGATCCTCCTCGGCCGCCCCGGAGGGACGGAGGGACTTACCCGGAGGATCCTCGGCCGCCCCGGAGGGACTTCGGCTCGGCCGCCCCGGACAGGGACTTACCCGGAGGATCCTCCTCGGCCGCCCCGGACAGGGACTTACCCGGAGGACTACCCGGAGGATCCTCCTCGGCCGCCCCGGACAGGGACTTACCCGGAGGATCCTCCTCAGGGACTTACCCGGAGGATCCTCCTCGGCCGCCCCGGACAGGGACTTACCCGGAGGATCCTCCTCGGCCGCCCCGGACAGGGACTTACCCGGAGGATCCTCCTCGGCCGCCCCGGACAGGGACTTACCCGGAGGATCCTCCTCGGCCGCCCCGGAGGGACTTCCTCGGAGGATCCTCCTCGGCCGCCGGGCCCGTGATCCCTCCCTCGCTTTGCGCGCGTGCCTGTAATGAGTGTATTGCCGGGGGCGGCGCCAGAGCCGGGAAACGGGCGGGCAGCCGGACGCGTGTGGGTCACCAGAAATGTATCTTCTGTGTCTGTCGTCCAGCCGAGGCAGACGCGGACAGGAGACGTATTCGGATGCGTCCGAGTATTCGCTGCCCGCCCGGTTCCGGGCTCTGTGGCTCTGGGCGGCGCTGGCTGCTGTAAGTGCCGTGCGCTGTACAGTGCCGCCGCCGGCCGCCTGCCTTGACCCCCGGACGCCGCGTGCCGCGTCGGCCCGGGCAGGATCCGGCGGCAGCAGCTTTGCCTCGTCACGCTGCCAGCGCCGCGCACACAGCAGGACAACGAGAGCGCCCGGCATTTCACTGCTCATCTATAAAACCTGCATTGATTCGCGAATGAGCTGAGGCGTGAATATGCGATGGGGTCAACGTCCCGTGATGTACACACACCCACAGGTCGTGGGACAGTTAGGGCCTTGAGGCCCCGCGCAGCGATTCCGAGCACTGTCTGTCAACGCAGATCTCTCTGTCTCTCTCTCTCTTATGCAGCACCGCACGAGAGCGACAGAGACAGAGCCAGGAAGGCACGGGGTGTCGACGGCACAGAGCACTCCCCGACAGCAGGGGTGGCTTTACGACTGTGCGTCTCTGGTAAAGCCTTTCGCGCCTACAAAGCAAAAATAGGGACGATTTGAAATTTTGGAAGTTTTTATGTGAGGAGCGGTCGGGGCACGGTACGGTGGGGCCTCCACCAGTCGAACTCTTATCACAGGTACCGAAGATAAAGTATATAGCGGCGCCGCGGTCGTTAGGGACACGAAAATAAATTTGGTCGGCAAATACAGAGAGGTACCCTCTGCTCTGTCGTGTTCGAGCCAAGATTAGAAGGGGGTGGGGTCGACCCTCGGGCTGATGTGCTCCCCGGTGAGGACGTCGGCGTCGTCTGATGTGCTATCCGGTGAGGACGTTCGCAGATGTGCTCCCCGGTGAGGACGTTCGCAGATGTGCTCCCCGGTGAGGACGTTCGCAGATGTGCTCCCCGGTGAGGACGTTCGCAGATGTGCTCCCCGGTGAGGACGTCGTCAGATGTGCTCCCCGTTGAGGACATACGCCGATGTGCTCTGGTGAACGCTTACGGTATCCCCGCCTATCCTTCTGCAGGTGGCGATGCGTTTTTATATTTCTCGGCGTAGTCGCGGAAGCAGGGGGCTACGTCAGGCCAGGTCCAGTTCGATGGTTGGGGACAAAGGGGTCCCGGCCGGGCCGACCGCCGGCTTGCTCTCTGGTCGGTCTCGTGGAAAACGGGTGCAGATAACTGGCATCTGATCGGGGGCCGGGCCATCAGCATCTGTAGTGGCGGTGCGCGCGTCACAGCCGCGGCGGGCGGCGGGGGCGCGGGGGCCGCAGGGGGAGGGTCGGGTAGGCCTCAAGGGGGCAGCAGGGGGCCGCGGCGGCCGACGCGACGGGTCTGGGAGCCGATGAACGCCGGGTGGGTAGGCAGCGGCGCCGAGCCCGACGTGCACGAGCGTCACGCGGGCCGGCCTACCCCGGCGGCGCAGGCGGCGCAGGCGGCGCAGGCGGCAACACCCCGCGCCCCGCACAGGGAGGGTGTCCCAGACTATCGCAGCAGTGTGTCTCCGTCGACAGGACGTGGGCACCGGCGGGGACGGCGGGGGCGGCGGGGGCACTTGTAACCTTGTAGCGCTCTCCGCACGGAAAGCGGCAGCGGGGTGCGGCATATTTTTCGTTTGGCTCGGGCGGACTTATGCCGAAGTGCCGGACTGTGTTTGCTGCTCAAATAGTCAGGACAATCGTGGGGGGCGGGGGGGGGGGGGGAGCACCGGCACGCTGACGCCGCAGTAAGGCGCGACGGCCGGACAGCAGCGGCAGTCTCATAATGGCGAAGCCGATAGGCTCTCTCATACTCTCTCTCTCTCATACTCTCTCTCTCTCTCTCTTTTCTGTGAGGAGAGGGGACAGAGGAGAGGGAGAGCCCCTAACTGTCAAACTGTTGGTGGCGCCCGCCGATCAGCTGACCCCTCAAGGTCCGCGGCCCGCGCTGCCCGGGACGGCCGGGACAGGCGGGCACTCGCCTCACACATGCCGAGTCATGCCGCGCCGGCCACGCCACACAAACCAGTCCGCGGTGGGCGTGGCGTGGCCCCGGCGGTGGCGGCGTGCCCCGGGGCCCCGGGGTCCGCAGTGCCGCCCGCACAGAGTGCACGTCGAGAGGCTGCAGCGGAAGCGGGGCAGACCCCCCGCGGACGCTCGAAGCGCGCGGGCGGCGCGCGGGGCCCGGGGCGCGGCACGGCCCGACCCGATCCCCCGGGGGGCTGACTGGGGCCGCGCCGCGCCGGCTATCACACCTGAGCCGGCGGCGGCGGGCGACACCCGGCGGGAGGATAGGGTAAGGTCAGAACCGGGGAGGGGGGGGGGGATCAAGTCAAGAAGCAGACCGCAGCGGGGCGGAGGAAGCACGACGGTGCCCACGTTATGTTTCTGCTTTTGTTCACATTAGGGCCCCTCAACCGAAATGTTGTACGTGTTATTTCGCATGCCCGGTGTAGGATCGTACGACTGTGTGGCACGGGCTCCGCGTCCCACGAGCGCCACGGAGGCGCCAGTGCAGCGGGGCCCGACTGCGGCGAGATAGGAGGGGACGTGTGACGACGGACTTCACAGGAGATCAGTGACGATTTTGTCTGACAATCTGGCTCCTCTCATTCGCATATCGCTGAGATAAATACCTCTGTGGCCGCTCCGCGCAACACCGTCGAGCGATCAGGCCCGCTTAATCCGGGCCGAAAGAGATAAGCGCGCGGTTACCAAAGTGTTGATTAAGTTCTTCAGCCGGACTTAACTGCGCCGATAGACGGCGCCGCTGCTGCCCCCAAGCGCAAGGTCGCCGCCGGCGCCGCGCTCGGAGTCCAACCGCCCCGCGGCCGCCACCCGCACGCCGTCCTTGCCAATAGTGGCGGAGCTTTTGAATTATTTTGTTCATCCAACGACGTCGGTCGCATAGAGAGAAGGGAAGGGCGACACGGTAAGCAGGTGGCTCTGGGAAGCTCCCCGGTGGAACTCCATCGTTAAAGGCGCAAGCGGGCGCAAGCCGAATTGATGGCTTTTTATTTCGAACCTCGTGTGTATCAGAGAGAGAGAGACACACACACAGAGAGAGAGAGAGAGAGAGAGAGAGAGAGAGGTGGGGGGACGCAGTTAGCCGGAACTGCGTCTCCTCGAGTCGCGCGGCTCCCACACACCGCGGCTTAATTCCGACGACGAAAACCATAACGAGAAAAGGGAGGACGGAGGATGGGACGCACGTTAGGAAGGGCTTACGTGGGCGAGGCGAGTCACGGGGGTCCGACAGGAGGTGCGGCCGCCCCACACACACGCAGCCACACGTGCAGCGGCGCGGTCACAGCCGTAAGAGAGACAGCGTCACCCGGTTCGAGCCCCACACATTCGGGGAAGTGTGATGCGGCATTCGGCGCGGCCCCGTTGTACGCGTTCACAACGCGGCGCGCGACGGCCGGAGGAAGAACCGAAACGAGTTGTACAGCGAAGGCGTGGGGTGACACGCCTGACAGGGCCGCGGGAGCAGTGAGTTGTTACTGTGACTAGTGACCTCCTACAGGGCCGGGGCGGCGGGGCGGCGCTGGTGCTGGGACCGGGCTGGCGCGGCGTGCGGCATGACCCGATAGCACCAGAGTCGTGTACAGTTCGCGCACCGTGCACACTCTCTATCGTGCCCCCCAACCCCCTCGGCCGCGAGGCGCGCGTGCGGTGACGTCACCATGATAGCTGCAAGCGGACAGGTGTGTGAGGCGAGGCTCGAAGGTGCGAGGTGCGAGCGGCCCCGCCGCCACCGCCGTCGGCCGGGCTGCCGGACCGCGTGCTGCCAATACTGCGCGCACTTTACGGCAGCAATGCTGCCCCCGGCGGTGCGGCGGCACGGCACGGCAACGGCACGGCACGCGGCACGGCGGTCCCAGAACACCACTGCAGAATCACAGCGTGGTAAAAGTAATACGGCGCCAATCCGATGATAGAGGCGCCGCTCCGCGCCGCGCGGCACCCGCCGTGCCCGCAGCCGCAGCGCGCAGCAGGTGCCGGCCGCTCGAGTGCCGCGGCCCGCGGGACGGGGACGGGACGGGACACCGAGTGCATCTCTGCTGCACCGGCGGGCGCCGCGCGGCGCGCAAAAAAAAAGGTTAGTTTATCGAATTAATTTGTTAGTTGATTCAGAGACAAGCGTGAAATCTAGTTACAAAAACAAAAGTTACCACCTAACTTTTTAAACTCAATTTCGCGCTTGTATCAAAAACCAACTACCAACTAATCTTTTTGTTTTCTGCGTGAGTGTCGTGCTGTCGTCGGCGTCCTGAGCGCGGCTGACCGCCGACAGGGTCCACCCCGGGTCTCCCCGCCACGGCGGGTATCGAAAAGCGCATGGCGCGTTCCTTATCTCGGAGTTACGGCCGCGATGGCCGCGCATGTGGCAGGCGTCTCCGCCGTGCGCGTATTCCCATGCAGAATGATGGTCGAGCACGCGGGGCACACGCCAGGCACCTAACATCCGCGGCCGGGGTCCTCGCCTCTCTCTCTCCCTCTCTCTCTCTCTCTCTCTCTCTCTCTCTCTCTCTCTCTCTCTCTCTCTCTCTCTCTCTCTCTCTCTCTCTCTCTCTCTCTCTCTCTCTCTCACTCCCCCCTCTCTCTCTCTCTCTCTCTCTCTCTCTCTCTCTCTCTCTCTCTCTCTCTCTCTCTCTCTCCCTTCGTGGATGACAGGCCGGCTAATTTCCTCGGTTTGCTTCTCGCCGCAGCGCCTCCGTCCGCCCAGGGAGCGCCGCAGCCGGGACCATGCCGCCGCCGCCGCCGGTCTTCCCGGAGGGCTACGGGCCCCCCGACGGCGGCTACGGCTTCGTCGTGGCCGCAGCCTATGCGCTCAACAACGTGAGTTCGACAGGAGTGGGCAGGAGCCGGCCCGCAGGGCCCCGCAGGACCCCGCAGGACCCCGCAGGACCCCGCAGGACCCGGCAGGACCCCGCAGGACCCCACCGCTCTAACGCCGCTCTAACGCCGCGTGCCCCACCCCGACAGGTGATCATCATCCCCATCCTGCAGAACTTCGGGCTGGTGTTCAGAGACGTGCTGGTGGACCTGGAGATCAGCGGCACCAACATCGCAGTGATAATGAACCTGAACAACGCGTTCGGGCTGGCGCTGGGTGAGTCCGCTTCTGCTCCTTGCCCTACATCGACACCGTGCCCGCCTACGACTCACCCGCTCTTCCTCGCGGCCCAGGTCTGTTTAACGGGCCCATCCTCCGGACGTTCTCCTACCGCAAGGTGGCCATGGTGGGCTCGGGGTTCGTGTTCTTCGGGATGGTGCTCACCGCGTACGCCAGCTCCTTCGCCGAGTTCCTCGTGTACTACGGCATCGTCATGTGTGAGTATGAGAGGCCCGCGCGGCCGAGGCCGGCCGAGGGTGACGGGCGACTGACGCGAACTTTGTCCCGCCGCCGGCAGCCGCCGGCTACAACCTGACGATGGCCTCGTTCGCGTACGCCATCAACACGTACTTCTCCAAGCGGCGCGCCATGGCCATGGGCTTCGCCATGACTCTGACGGGGCTGGGCCCCGTGTTCATGCCGCTGCTCATCAGCCGGGCCATGAAGGAGTTCGGGCCCCGGTACACGGCCCTGCTGCTGGCGGCGCTGGCCCTGCACTCCACGGTGGGGGCCTTCCTGCTGCACCCCGTGCGCTGGCACCTCGTCAAACTCAGCAAAGGTGAGTGCGTGGCTGTGGAGGGCGCTCTGGGGCCCCGCGGCCGCCGCCCGCCCTTGACTACGGTGGCTGTCCCTCCTGCAGGCGACGAGGACGAGGCAAAGGAGGCCGCCAAGGAGAAGGAGATGGCGGACGTGTCGTTGTCCAAGGCGGACGGCCTGCTAGAGGCGGTGGCGGAGAAGGAGGAGGGCGCCGACAAGGACGGCGATGCCGAGGACGACGTCGACACCAGGGCGCCGATGCTGACGGTTAGGCAGCGGCGCCTGTCGGGGCTGAGCCACAGATCAGGTAAGCGGCGAGCGCCTGCGAAGCCCAGGGTAGGCCGCCCAACCTGCACCAGCGTCGACGCGGAGGCGGCTCGGGCCTCGGGTGAGCCCGCAGCTTCACGTGGGTGACTTCGGCTGTCTGCCCCCGCAGGCCTGGCGCGGACGGCGAGCACGGACCCGACGCACACGGGCCCGCTGGGGACCACCATGTGGGCGTCCATGGCCTCCATCGACAGCGAGGCCCTCGGCGGCAGCATGCTCACCCTCAACGCGGGCATCACCGACGCCGCCGAGGACACCGCCAACGGGCACGCCGGGAGGAACGGGGTGGCCAACGGCAAGGCCAAGGAGGCCGCCAAGTCCGCCAAGTCCGCCGGCCCCAAGGGGGGCATCCTCGGCGCCGTGGTGCGCTTCTTCGACCTGGACCTGCTCCGCGACCCCGTCTACGTCAACATCATGCTGGGGCTGTCGTTCGCCGTGTTCGCCGAGATGAACTTCTCGCTGCTGACGCCCTTCATCCTGGCCGACCGGCACTTCGGCACCCAGGATATCGCCTACCTGCTGTCCATCATCGCCGTGTCCGACATCGTGTTCCGCTTCCTGGCCCCCTTCATCAAGAAGGCCTGCAAGCAGCCCGTGCGCGTCATGTACATCATGGGCCTGGTGATGCTCATCACCACCCGGACAGGTGAGGCCGCCAGGTCGCCGACAGGACCGAAGCACGGCGAGCACTCCGTGACCCCCACTGCCTGCCCGCAGTGCTCATCTGGTGTTACTCGTACGACGCGCTGATCGGCGTGATGGTGTCGCTGGGCGTGGCCAAGGGGCTGCGCACCGTCTACTGGGTGCTCGTCATCCCGGACTACGTGCCCCTGGAGCGGCTGCCCGCCGCCAACGGGCTGCAGTCCGTCACCAACGGGCTCATCTTCATGATCCTCGGGCCGGGTGTCGGTGAGCTCGCCCGCGAATGCCGTATAGGCATTTCCAATGAGGCCCGAGAACGGAAGAAAAGAACCAGCGGACCTCCAGAGCGAAAGCGGGTATAGTATGAGAAATCGCACGGCAGAGCGAATCCGACGCGGAGTTCCGCACGGTTTCTCGCACTATCCGTTTCCGCCCTGGAAGTGTTGATTGTTCTCTCACTTCCGTTCTCGAGCCTCTTCAGAAAAGCCCGCACTCAGGATCACCTTGTCCCCGATCACTGACGCGGTGCTCCGTCTGTGTGCAGGTGTGATCCGGGACAAGCTGGGCGACTACAACTACGTCATCATGGCCATCAACTGCCTCACGGCCCTCACCATTATCATGTGGGGCACCGAGGCGGTGATCCGCATGACGTGCGCCAAGGGCAAGAAGGCCGCCGACGTGGAGAGGGCCGCGAGCAAGTCGTAGCCCAGCGGCTCCGGGCCGCGGCAGCGCGAGTCTCGCCCTATGACGGGCAGCTTGTTTCTCCCTGGAGCCCCTCGAGGCCCTGGAGCTGCACCTCCGCGTCAAGCCTCCTCTGGCACCGCGCTCGTGGCCGGGCGCCGCGCACAGGTCTTGAGGCGCTCAGGTAGCACCTCGTCGACACCACGCCACGGCTTAGTGAGTCGACAGCGCGCGACAGCCGCCGGACCTGAACGTTCTTCGGAGAGTCCACAACACACGTCTCCCCTCCCCGCTGTGGACGCGCGCGTGCACCCAGCCCAGCTCTGTCCACGTGGATTGGACACTGCGTCGCTCGCTGGGCCGGGTGTCGTGAACCACGACACGTATGTGATACATGTGATTAGGTAAGGAAAATTGTGTACCTGCTCTAGTTTTACGGTGACCGACATCATGGTCACTGGATAGGACGAAATTAAGAGAAAGAAGGGTAAAAAGAATGGAGTCTTTATTAGTATTTTGGGCACGGGAAAATCACTCCCTGTGAGTGGATTTTCCCGTGGCACAACAGACGTGACCAGTGAGAGTATGTAAATAATAAAAACGTTCATGATGTACAAAATTAAGCTGCCATTAAAGAGAAGATCAACTTTGGAGATCGTGTTCTGAATGTACGTTCCCAGTCCCAAGTTTCCGTCAAACCGACATTTCCCCCGCTTTGTGAACGAGACCTCGATGACCGTGGTTCAGCACCGAGGTTCGTTCGTTCGGTGCGCATTCGTTCGGAAGCTCGCGCGTTCACACAGTCGTCTCGTATACGATGATTTCGATCACTTCGGCGTTCCTTTTGGCCCTCCGACGCTGTCTCTCCTTCTCCCTCTCCTTCCTCTTCTTCTCCTTCTCTCTCTCCAACTCCACCTCCCTCGCCTTCTTAGCCTTCTCTTCCATCTCTCTCAACACCGCAGCCACCGCCTCCTCCCACTCCCTCTGCGCCCTGGTGGCCGCGGCCTCGGCGGCCTCCGCTGACGGGGTCGGGCCGGCGTCGGCCCTGGCGCCACCTGGCGGCAGAAACGGCAAGTGAGGTGGGCACAACTAACTCGGCTGCAGCTCGGCCGCGATCATGTGGAGGAAGCGTGACCTTGCGGTACGAGGCGCGCCAGGCTGACGGCGGCCAGGATGCCCTTGGGGATGCCCCTCATGTCCCCCGGGATGCGCCGCAGGGCCTCCCCGAGGGCGGGCCCCATCCCGGACTCGGCCAGCGCCTCCTGCAGGCGCCGCCACGAGGACGCGTACTGGCGCCGCACCAGCTCGATGATGGTGGAGGTGAGCGCCAGCCCCACCAGGATGTAGAGCGTGCACAGCAGCGTGTAGGAGGGGTGGCCTGCGGCGGCAAGCGGCGGCGGCGCCGGGGTCAGGGGCGTCCCGAGGGGTCGCTGTACACTACCACATTTTCTCTTTACAGTTTTAGCAGAGCTCAGAACTTACGAGGCACGAGGTCGCCGAAGCCGATGGTCGTCATGGTGATGAAGCAGAAGTAGAAGCCGTCGAAGAAGTCCCAGCCGTCCTCCCACAGCGTGAACATGGCGGCGCCGGCGGCGAGGTAGACCAGCAGGAGCAGCACCGCGCCCAGCGCGATCAGCGTGTTGCGGCCCGTGCCGCCGCCGCCGCCGTCGCCGTCCTGCGAGCACCTGACAGCCCGCGGGTGACACACGGCCGGGCGCCCCCCGCAGCACCAGCACCCGCCTCAGCAGCCCAGTCCTCACCAGGTCCGGCACAGCGTCCAGCACGGCAGGGCGGACACGGCGGACGCCAGCAGCACGCCCAGGTCGGCGATGACGCTCAGCGTGAGCGGGATGCCGACGAGCGCGAACATGAGGCAGAAGACGCGGCCCCACAGCGTCACCGGGGCGATGTTGCCGTACCCTGCGGGGCAGCACACCAAGAGGAGGGTCTGTTGTACTGCTGTACGCCTGGAGTCCGGGACAGGCACGCCCACTCACCGATGGTGGTGAGCACGGTGGATGCGAAGAACATGCCCTGCAGGAGCGTCCACCGCGGGGGCGTGTCGGTGTGCGGGTGGGCGGTGAGGGCGGGCACCTCGACGCCGCCACGGGCCGCGTCGTGCACCACGGCCTCGTACGCCTGCAGGCGCGTCTCCAGCACGTCGCGGACCTCGGCGCCGGTCGCGTTCTGGACGGCGGTCACCAGCGCGCGCCGCCCCTCCAGCACCGCGTCCTGCAGCGCTCGCAGCCGGCCGGCCTCGGCGGGCCCCTCCAGTGCCCGAAACACCTGCGGGCCGGGGCTCGGACTGTCAGCTCGGGCCTCTCTGTCGCTGTCCCACGGACCACCCCGCGAGCGCGAGGGCAGTGTTCGGAGAGAAGAGAATCAGAGGGTAGCAGCGCTCGGGGTAGCGACGCACGCCGGGGTGCATGCCGCACGTGACGTCACGGCTCGGCGGCCGGGAATAGACGTCGTCACCGAGCGCGCGGCGTGCGGCGGAGCACGCACTCGTGCGAGCAGAAGTAGCGGCCGCACGCGGCGCGCGCACGCCGCCCGCAAGGCGATAGTGGTGGTCATGGGGCTCGCCGTCCTCCCGGTCGTAAACCCGTGATGGACTGGACACCGCCCTTGGCCGGCCATTCCGCGCCTAAAGCCCGCCGCCCCGCCGCCGCCGCCCCGCCGCCCCGCCGCCCCCGCGACGCTCCGTGCTTCCGAGTCGATTTTATGTTTCGCAGAGCTCGCGGGGGTCCATACGCCGCCCCGTTCCGCGCCGCGCCGGCCGACGCAGTGTCTGGCCAGCCGCCTCTCTGCGGCGCAGAAGCACGCAAGTGCCGGTGCAGGCCGCGGGGCCGCGGGGCCGCGGAGCCGGCCGGGCCGCGGCCACCCCTTTGATAATGCCCGACGCAGAGGCCGCCTCGCCGCGCAGGCGGTGAAAAGCTGCCGGGCCGGGCTGCGGAGGGATTTATGATGGGGCTGTTTGGCAGTAACAAGCAACAGCATCTTGAAGAGATGATACGCTGCTTGCGCTGCTTGCAGCCCGTTCATCTCCCATTCAACACCACCGCCCCGGCGCCAACAGCAGCACCCCCTCGGCGCGGCCACGCGGCCGCCGCTCCGCTGCAGACTACTATAACGCATTCAGAATGCACTCAATCCCTATTTTTAGGCGGCGTCGCACAGAATCGGTGGCTGCCGCCGGGCCGGCGGGGGGGATTCAGCAACCCTGTTGCGTCAACGGGGCGGCAACAACTCGACGCGGACCCATTTACCCGCTGACTGACTCCCGGCGGCGTCAAGCTTTCAACCAAAATATGCGCGAACAACACGCAGATCAGGGTGGGGCACGACTGAAAAATATTCAACGAAGAAACTGATTTTTTTAAGGGGAAAAAATGTCTGCCGTCCCCGCCAGTTTTCGATGACCTCAACGAAGATGGCCACATGCTCGCCAACGGCTCGCGTCCAACCAGAGAGTGCCTCTTGTTGTTATGTTCTCGGACTGCAAAAATAGTGGACCGGCCAGGGCAGGGCTGGGGCTGGGCAGGGCCCTTCCCCTACCCGAGGCTGGGCCTAGCCGCGGGCCGGCCTGGCCTGCGCTATCCTTCTTAGCGGCCGTCTTGGTTTTGACGGGCGCTGATTCGGCTTGTCTTTGCGCTGTTTATCGCACTGTCAGTGGAGGCCGCGGCGCGGGCGGAGCGCGGCGCGCTATCCCCACGCGAGCCACACCGCGCCGCGGCGGCCGGCCGGTCGGTCGAGCCAGGCAGAGCCGCTCCCGACGCGTCTCGAACGCCCCCCTCCCCTTCTCCGTCACCGTCTCCGTCACTCTCGCCCTTACAGTCCCAGAATCTCCCTCCTACCCCCCCCCCCCCCTCCGTTTCCGCTCCGATCATTAGTTTGGCAAAACTACAGCCTCCGCCCTCCGCCCCCGCTGGCCGAGCTCTGACGTCGTCTCGCGGCCCGTGCAGGGCAGGGCGCCGCTGCGCCGCTGCTTCCTGTGTCGCTACAAACGTAGGCAAAAATGGCCCGGACACACGCAGGTGCAGCCCCCCGCCTGCCTGCCAGGCAACGCCTCGTCGCAGCCCCTGTGGCTCCCCTGGTGGGCGGGCGGAGGCAACGGGCAGCGGGGCCGCGGGCCGCGCGGTGGGCGGGAGAGCGCCTGCCGGGGTAGGCAATCCTCACGCTGCCGCGCACCGCCGCCGGCGGGCTGCCTACCCGCCCGGCTGCGTCCGGCGCCACGCGGGCGCTGGCGGCTCCGGCCTGCGGTCAGCTCACACGGCACGCGGCGCCGCTGCCGTCACCGCGGCCGACTGCAACAGAACGCGCAGCGGGCTGTGCTTCCATCTTCCATTACTCCTATGCGGTTTCCTCCCAATTTACGGCGCGACCTTCAAGCCTGGCGTGCTCGTGGTCCTCACCCACCGGGCACAAGGCTTGGGAACAGCTCGCGCTACAACAACGCCCCGCCGCCCGGTCCCCGGACACTCACCAGCCCGCCGACGGCCGTGTAGGCGGCGAGGGCGAGCAGCAGGCCGACGTGGCTGAGCGCGCCGCGGACCTTCTTCCACCGCGACCGAGGCGCCATGGGGCGTCGCAGGGGACGCCGTCAGTGCGGGCGTGGGCGTCGTCGACCAGGACGCCGCCGATGAGGACGCCGCCGGGCGTCATCTCATCTCCGCACCACTCTGCGCCACGGCGCTCGCGGGGGTCGGGCCGGGACTGGGACTGGCCGGCGCCGGCCGCGCTGCCGCGCTCCGCTGGGCGGGACGGGATCCGACCCGGCCGGCCGGCGGCCGGCGCCTCCCCGCCCCGCCTTAGGCCGCCGTATGGAGAGCGGCGGGGGAGGCGCAGCGCGGGGCCCTCGGCAGGACCAGGTGGACCGGGAGGACCCCTGCGCGGCCACCCCATCGCGAGCCGCGGCGAGGTCGACGGCGGCCCGCGTCCACGGGGGGGTCGTTATCGGGCTCTCACCTCAGCGACACGGCCGGCGCAGCCAGCGCAGCCCCGCAGGGCTCCGCTGAGAGCGGCGTGTCGTGGGCGAGTCTGCGCTTCGCTACTGGTACACAAGTGTCCACTACAGATTGGATCAGATGATAGTGCAAGGGCAGGGTAGGGCAAGGAGAAATCCCGCGGATCCGAGATAGGAAAATCTTAGCAAAAAGCAGATGTCAGTCGAGATTTTTTTTTAATGGCATGGATGTGTAAACATCACAATATCACATCAAACATCACAGTTCTTATTTTTCTCACTCACAAATTTACTTAATATGACGGAGAGTTGTCCTCTTCGTTACCTAATTGACTATGACGGTGAAGAAATCGAACAAGGATGAGATTCTACATGGCATGAAGGAGTATACATTGCCGAGAAATGGAATAATTGGTCAAGAACCATGAACATATATGCTATGAATTAAGTCGTTAAAGATGAATTTGTAGATCGACTTCGTATAATGGACATAAATGAATGCGATATGACCATAAATGATTACGAATGACCATGAAAAATAATGTAATAAATGGATGCCATGACGAATACAATTTAATGAAATGCGAGCCACGAAATGAAAGGCTTTGCAGGCAACCTGTAAAATGACATGCGGGTGCCGCTTTCCCGGGTTGCGTTCTGCTACCAGTAGACCACAGTCGCCCAGGACTTGGCGGGCATCAGGTAGGTGAGCTGACCGCGCTCCGGGTCCAGGATGGTGACCTCGTGGGTGCTGGAGTGTCTGCAACAAACAGGCCCTCGCGTTCAGGCCCCACGCCAGAGGTCCGCGGCACGATGCTACAAACATGACGACGTACTTGTTGACGAGGATGACGGAGACGCCGCCGTCGGGCCGGAGGAAGGCGATCCTGCCCACCTTGCCGGACAGCCAGGAGCCGCCGGTGGACGCGAGGCCGATGCGCCGCGACCCGCGAGGCACGAACTTGGTGACGTGCGCCAGGGCGTAGAACGTCGGGTTGAGGTAGAACTCGGCCTTGTTGGGGTCCACGATGACAGGAGCGTCGACCCAGTTCTCGGCCCACGTCGGCCCGCCCTGGGCGTTCAGCACCAGGTTCCAGTCGATCCAGGACGTCGTCCAGTGGTTCATCACCTGTTGGAAGGACTCGTGGTTTCGAGCACAACGCTGGAGACATCGGCAACCTGGCACAGACGGCGGCGGCTGCCGGCGGCCGCGCTCCTACCTCCACGATGTCGTCGATGTACAGCTCGCCCCTCTCCCACGACCCGGGCTGCACGCGGATGAAGTCCCACGGCTTGTCTCCTGCACAGCGAGCGGCCGAATAACACTCGTCTCTCACCGCGCGAATAAGTGGTGTGTGAGTTATGGGCACTCACCGTTGCACGACTCGGAGTTGACGATGGGCTTGTCGGGCCACAGCTCGTGGACGTGGTCCAGGATGGAGGACGGCGTGATGAAGTTGAGGTACCAGTGATAGCCGATGATGTCGATGTAGCTGGCGGCCTCCTTATCGGCAAGGGTCTGCGGACAGGACAGGTGGGGGCTGGAGTCCTACACCGAGACCGGCGTAGGACTGTAGCGGGGCGCGGCACTCCCCAGCTGCTGCAGCATGTCAGCGCGGCCGCCGTCCTCACCAGCTGCATCTCCCAGGGCAGCAGGATGCGCTGGTCGTCGTGGCCCATGATTTTGATGTCCTTGTACTTGGAGGCCCTGATCGTGGGGCCCAGGTTGTTCTTGATCCACTTGCCGAAGCTCGCCGGCTTCCAGCCCAGCGAGTTGAAGTACTTGAACGGGACGATGCCGTCCAGGGGTTCGTTGCCCGTGGACGCGCAGTAGAAGGTGAGGTTGTGGGACTCGTACGCCTCGAAGAACCTGCGGCGGGTCGGCGTGAGGTCAGCCGTCGGCCGCCGGGGCCACAAGCGGTCGTCGCGCCGGGGGGGCAGCGCGCGCACTTACTTGATGAAGTAGTCGGCGTACGTCTGGTAGTGGTCCTCGCGGAGGAAGCCGAAGCCGGAGTACTTGCCGCTGGTCTTCATCCACGGCGGCGGCGACCAGATGGAGCTGTAGAGGTGCAGGTCCCCGGAGGAGGCCGGCATGGCGTCCCTGGCGCGCTGGATCAGCGGGATCTTGTACTGCAGGTCCTCCGGCTGCAGCTGGAAGTTGGCAAGCTTCGGGTCCTCGGCGCCGTCCGCGTACGTGTACTCGCGGGTGGAGAAGTCGGTGCCGCCGATCGGCACGCGGCCGATGTTGTACTCCAGGCCGTCCTCGGAGAAGTAGAGCCTGGCGGGGCACTGACGTCAGCACGAGCAGGCACTACACGTGCGAGACGGGGGGCGCGGTCCTACCTGAGCAGGCGGTCCTGCGCCGCGTCCGGCAGGGACACGATGTTGATGCCGGCCGCGTCCGTGAAGGCGCCGCCGAACCCCAGCACCGTCTGGAAGGTCTGCGACCGGTTCACGGTCAGGGTCTGGTCTGCGGGGGCACGAGCGAGGGTTCCGTTTTAAAGATTGTTCAAAGTAGAAAAATGTCGGTCCGCCTTCCCGGGAAGCGCTGCGCGGCCCTACCGTAGTTGTGGATGACGCTGGAGAAGGTGAGCTCCTGGCGCTCCATGCGGAGCCCCGCCTTGGTGCTGACGTACAGCAGGGCCTTGCCCCTCTCCTGGCGGCGCGCGGGCGGCAGCGAGTCGCAGAACGTGGCGTTGCACGCGCACACGAACGAGCCGAAGCCGAAGTCGCGCCGGTCGCAGGCGCGGCCCGCCTCCACGGGGCCTGCGGGGGAGGGGGCGGATGGGGCGTGTCAGTGCGTGTGTGCCGTGTTCCCACTGCACCGCGTCAGGCCTCGGGCATGCCGTGCCGTGCCGTGCTGTGATGGGGTGGCGCGAGCGGTGGCGAGGGTGAGAAGCGTGCTCTGCTGGCGTACAGTACTGCTGGGGGCGCGGCCGGGGGCAGGGCCGGGGGCGGGCGGCTGCCTGTTACCTGCCGTCGGCGTGGTCCAAGACGGCGTCGTGGACGGCGTCGAGAACGGTGCTCGGGACCCTGTCGGGGACGGCGCCGGGCCCTGCGTCGGGGACGGTGCCGGGGCCCCCGTCGAGAACGGCGTCGGGGGCTGCTGCGTCGCGGGCGGCGCAGGCGTGCTGCTGGGCGCCGGGGCCGGGGCCCGGGTCGGGCTGGGGTCGGCGTGCCCGTTATGGTCCGACAGAGTGTACACCAGCAGGAAACCTGTGGCGGCGCGTGGCCATGCAGCGTTAGTCATGCGTTAGCGCGCGCGCTCCGCCGCCGCCGTGCACATGCAGTGGGCTCGTGCGGTGAAGTCGAGGGTGAAGCAGCTCAGGAGCAGAGTGACAAGGTGCGGAGAAAGCCATGCAGAGGGTGCCGCCGCGCCACATGAGAATGAAGCCCGGGTGAGGAGGCCGAGGCCGGCGAGCAGGGACGACGCTTACCGAGGCCCACACCCGCCCCGAGGCCGACGAGCACCGCCACGATGAACATCGGCGCCATGCAGCGCTTCTGGGGGGTCCTCATGGTGGCGGACGGGCGGAGGCCGACGGGCTGGCTGCCGGGCGACCGTCTCCTGTCCCTGCAAGGCACGGAGTGAGTGGACCGGCGGGGGACGAGGCCTTTCAATAAGGATGGGACGGGCCGCGGGCGACGGCGACGGCACTCGAGCCGCACATGTGCGAGCGCTTCTGTGTGCGGGGATTTGGCGACACCCGTCCACCTGACACTCACACTGGCAAACATTGAATTATTGCGGACTTTAAAAAAATAAGAAGTGTGATAATGAGGTCGGCTGCTGCACCTGCTAACTTGGCGCCTCGAGTGCTCGATACAGTACCAATTACTCGGGCTCGCCGAGTGCACATCTCTGCGACGTGGATTTTCGATATAATGTGGGCCAGGCGCCCGAGGGGTACGTCACTATGGTACAGCCACTGCACACCTGGGAAAACAAGGCTCATGCACCCAGTCGCGCCAAAGTACCTCCAGTCCCTCCCAGTATTTCCAGTCGTTAAGTAAGTTTTCCTGATATGTTTGGAAATCAAATTCGAGGAGCCTCTATATAATTATTGCGTGGACATTCAAACCGAAAACCGTAAAAAAAATATACACAGCTCAACTAATTTGTATGTGAATGCCACCGAGAGTGTGGGACCTTAATTCCTTTGAGTTGTGGGTGCCTCTCGGTACCTGCGATCCCTCCCTTCCAGCACTTCCTCCCGCCCTTGCCCCTCTCCACTCAGTGACATCGGATTGCAGTCCCTCGATTTCTGCTTCCGAGTCCGAGAGTGACGTACCGCTCCCAGACTTGAGGCGCAGGCGCGCAGGCGCGCAGGGCGCGGGCTACTTGACGACGGTGGACGCACTGATAAACCTCCCGTGCTGCAACAACGGCTTGTGCTTGTGGCGCCCCGCGCCGCCGCGCCGCCGAGAAAGGCGACAAGAGCGGAGTTGGAGTGGCCGAACGTGTTTAGGAAACCGAAGCCACCCGAGTACGTCCCCCCAACCCCCTCCCCCCCGCCGTGGCCCCGGTCAGTCTCAGGTGGTCGTCACTGGCGGCTCCCAGTCCGGCCCGGTGTGACACCACGACCACGTTCCTGACGCCTGCCGTGGCCATGGCGAGCCCCAACACACAGATAAGACAAATGAGCATATGCAGAACAAACTCATTTTTTAATATTTTTTTTTGCGCTCTCCGAAAATTATTCAGCTATTCAACAACGAGCAGCTGCAGTTGATAAGATAATGAAACCAGACAAGTGATCCGAGTGAATGGTCATTCAGGCAGGAGGGCCTGTCCAGTCGTAGTCGCGGTGCCGCTCGCCTGCTCGCACCTAGCACTTCGGGGCGCGGGAGCCCGTACACACACACACACACACACACACACACACACACGCACACACGCACACACGCGGGCCGGCGGGCAACACAATGCCTGCTGCGTCTCGCGCCGCCCTCGTCGTGGATATCTAGAAAATCGGTGAGAAAACAGCAGGCGGCGGAACCAAAGGGCGGCGGTGTATTCGAACCCGCGGCGGAGAGAACGGCGCGTTGTCACTGCCACTCCCAGCCACCCACCGGGACCACGGCGTGGAGGCCGCGAACAAGGACGACGTCGACGACTCGGAGAGAGCGAGAGAGAGAGAGAGAGAGAGAGAGAGAGAGAGAGAGAGAGAGAGAGAGAGAGAGAGACTCCGCGCCGAGCCTGCCCAGCCCAGCCCAGCGCCCGTGTGCGACTGGTCACCGCCCAGACTGTGCGATCTGCGATGCCGAAGAGGACCCGGGGACCCAGGGACGGCCGACGGCCGGGCTCGGAGCGACAGAGAAAGTGCGACAACTGTGCGATGCGTTTCTCTCTCCCTCCTCAGACCAGGCTGGGCCCCAGCGTGGGCCCCGCAGTGTCGTGGGGGGCAGCCGATAAACAAGAGGGCCGCGGCGACGTAGTTCCAATCCCTCTGTATCTGCCGGGCCCCGCGGGCCCCGCGGGCCGGGACGGCCGGCAGAAGCTGGCCCTCGCAGCCGCCCAGCGCAGCAGCAACAGCAGCAGCCGTCCGGGGCGGGGCGGGGCCGGGGCCGGGGGCCTATCTCACTGGTGGCAGTTAGGCTGCCTACCTCTCGGGTGCACCTCGCCGGGCACCGCCCCCCCCCCCCTTGGCCGCGTGCGTGCCACACACGGTGTTCGCCGGCCATCGGCGGCGGCGGCCGACCCCCATGTGGGCCAATGCCACGTGCCGCGGGTGACGGGGCACACGCGTGCGCCGCACGCCGCACCCCCCCCCCCCCCCTCTTCTTTTCCCCACGCGGGCACGCGCCGGGGGCAGCGCCAGGCTACCATGGCCGGAAACACCGGGCCGCCCGGACCGGATACGGCGGTCGGCACCGAAATATCGAGACGGTAGGGTGGTGCTGGTGAGCAGTGCTGCCAGAAAAATAGGGAAAAAGTGGGTGCCGACCTGCCTCTACCTGCTCACTAGGGAGGCCGTGGCCAGGTGTGACGGGCACGGGGAGGCGGCTACTGACTATTCTGTTTGCCTAATTTTCTGGCAGAGCTGTGGTGGTGGTGATGACCGCAGCGCGCCGTGTGGGCGAAGGCTTCGACTTGACTCCTAAATCCGTGGAGGGCCGGCGCGGACCGGAACCCGGAGGCAGGCGATGCAAAGCAGGCGAAGCGCGCGGTGTGCGCGTTGAGGAAGGTCAGGTTCAGGGCCCGCTGCCGCCCGTGGGAGCCAGACGGCGGCGGGCCGGCAGTAAAGAGGAGGGAAGCGGCATCAAACTGCGTGCGTAACGCATGCAAGGAGCCCAGGGCCTGCGGCCTGCGGCCTGCCGGGGCGCGGCCGTCCAGCGGACCCGGAGGCTGAGCGGCGGGCGGCGGAGCGCCTGCGAGCGGAGGGTAGGCCACCCGGCGGGGCGGAGCGCACGGCTGCTCGGCGGGTCGGCCTACCCTCGAGTCGGCAGGCGCTAGTCAGGGGGCAGGGGCCGGCCGGGGCTGGTGGGGTGCCATGTGTTCCACACGCCCAGCTCGGGTACAAATGCCGACCCGCGTCCACGCCGTCACTCCTCGGAACTGGGCGACGGTCTCCTGCCCGACGGCTGCTGCAAGGATATACCACCTATGGCATGGGGGTCTCCTGCTCCTTCTTCTCTTTCGCGAAATACCCCATTGCTGAAGTAACGGCCGCCGCGCCGTGCGCTCGTGCGTGCGTGCGCGCGTGTGTGTGTGTGTGTGTGCAGGTATGAGCGTTGCATGTCAGGCTGACCTCCGCCTGCGCGGCTCTGTTCTGGGCCCGTTCTCATCACTGGAGGGAAGCCCGCCCAGGCGGCGCCGGCTGGTATATAGGCGGCCCCCGTCGGCCCCAGTCGGCACACCGTGATCTCCCCTCGCCGAGCGTGCACCGTCAGCACCGTGTCTGCCCCGCCAGCCTCCGCGATGGCCGTGTCCAGGATGAGCGTGTTCGCCGTGGTGCTGGTGGCGCTGGGCGCCGCGCTCGTGGCCGCGCAGGACACCAAGCCCAGCTACAGCACCAAGTACGACAACCTCGACCTGGAGGAGATCCTGCGGTCGGAGCGGCTGCTCAAGAACTACTTCAACTGCCTGATGGAGTCCGGCCCCTGCACCCCGGACGGCCTCGAGCTCAGGAGTAAGTGCAAACGAGTGCATTGCAGAACGCACTGGCCTGCTGTAAGCTCTATCGCCTCTGATTAAACGTGAAACGTGCGCTGGCCGTTCTGTTCTGGCGCAGAGACGGTGCCGGACGCCCTCAAGAACAAGTGCACGTCCTGCACCCCCAAGCAGCAGGTCGGCACCGAGCGCGTCATCAGGTTCCTCATCGAGAAGTACCCCGAGCAGTTCCTCAAGCTGGAGAAGAAGTACGACCCCACCGGCATCTACCGCAAGGAGTACCAGGCCGAGGCCGAGACCCGCGGCATCAAGCTGCCCGCACCTCTGGCGTGATCGCCGAGGGCAGGATTATATCGGAAAGACTGAGTGTGATCTGTCCCCCCCCCCCCCCCCCCCGGCGCGCTTCTGTTTGTTCCCCTCCCAAAATGTGTGATAATAAAATTAAATGACAAGAAGGGAGGAATTGACACTCTTTTCAAACATTTTCATCAACTTTATTCATGCCTGTCTTAAGTGCTCCACCTCAGATAGAGCATTTTACTCAGAGATTCAATAATGTGATCCAGAGACTTTCTTCCACATAAATTTAAGGTTTCACCAGGATCTATCAGATGATCGTATAGCTCACAGCCAACAACATGACTCCAGTTGGGTGCCAGCCTGTTAACATCAAATGAGACCCATTCGGTATAGCGATGGTGCACAGTGCGAACTGAATACCTTATTTCAACAAAAAAAAAAAAATAGAATTAAAAAAAATTAGTATGAGTTGAGACATAACATAATTATTTTCTTTAACTAATATCAGCTATTCTTACCCCATAAATTTTATATCTCGAAGACGAGGCTGATCAGAGTCGGGACGCTGTGTTGGGTAAACATCTGGGCGAGGGTATTGACTGAATGCTCCGTTGCGCCACTTAGTTTTCTGGTCAGAAGCATAGGCTTTTTGCTAATATATGTAGGCTATGCCTTTCAAAGTGAGTATGACAGTTCCACATGAACACTTACCTTGAAATCACCTACATTCATGATACCTTCAAGGCTTCTTCCATCTGTGCACAAAATCTCTGAGAAACCATTCTCACACTTGGGGATTTCCTTGTCAATTCCGCTTAAATCCCTCAAAGTGGGAAAAACGTCCAGCAGCTCCACTAGATGATCATTATGACCACTAGTCCTACCAGGGATTGATAAAATAAAAGGGACATGGGTGGAGACCTCATAGTTACTGTACTTTGACCACTCTCCGTGTTCAGCTATGGACCAACCTAGATTCGAAAAGGTAAATACAACAACCTCAACCAAAGTTTTTTCTTTTATAAAAGAAAGAACAGACATGGTATTTAGGAAAGTAGCATATAAGTGGATGAAAATTACCGTGGTCACTTGTCAGAAGAATAATTGTGTTGTCTCTTTGTCCAATGTCATCTAGTTTCTTGAGCAATTGCCCAATAAGATCATCCACATATGAAACTGCTGCGTAATAACTTTGCTTCACTTTCACAGCCCATTCATCTGTAGATTCAATATCAATAAAATAGAAATACATGTTTCACTGAAAATTTCACTTACATGGCCAAAATACAGAAAGGCATACCTGCCATTCTTTCCCAAGGAAAAGTTATGTTAAGTATACGGATATCATCCCTCTGCCTCATATCAAGCCATGGATTCCATGCTATGGTCGGTAAATTAGGAGGACGACTTCGCATAAGTGGTAGTGATATTTTGTCTAAGGGATGATATTCTGGAAAAGAATTCGAAATTGTTGTGATGCACATGTTGTACATTTTTAAATAGAAGTAAACCCTTTTTCAAAAAAGAAAAAAAAATTTCTGAACATTGGTGCTCACTTAGATACTCCTTGGGAAATTTTAGAGGTATGTGAGGTTTGTGAAACCCAACAGCTAGAAAAAATGGTTGATCTGATATTTTATGGCGTCCTTCGAGGTATTCTTGAGCAGCTCGGAGTGATTCCAAGTCTGGCAGAGTGTGTCCAGGCTGGTCCCTTACATTTACAGGGCATACAATGCTCCTTGAAGGACTTCCTGAACTCACATCTGGACATACAGGATTATTTTTGTACCTTTCAGTGCTTGGGTGGAAAGGTTGCTGGGACCAGCTGAAAGGCTGATCATCATTGAAATTGCTGCATTTACCTGTAAGTTAGTCAGCAAAACATGAGATATTCAAATAAATGTGAACAAAACTTTTGTTGTGTCTCTCAATACCTGGATGGAATACTTTTCCAATAGACATGGTGTGATAACCATTTTCCTTGAAAAATTGTGGCAATGAAGTAAAGTTGCCGGCAGATTGGCGCCAATACTGGTGAACATCATACTGGTGTAGATGATGAGGACTCCTGCTTGTCAGAAGAGAAGTTCGACTTGGACCACATAAAGCTTGCTGTCAAAATAAAGGCCAGTCTTTAGAGAACTCAAAAATCAAGTGCTAACATCAATATATATATTCTGCATACTAACCTGAGTATATGCTCTGGTGAAAAGAATTGAGCGTTGCGCCAATGAGTCAATGTTTGGTGTGTGAGCTAGATGATCACCATAACATCCAAGAGATGTCCGTAAATCATCCACTACAATTAAAAGAATGTTCTGTTTTGCACCCCTCGCATTAATGATCTGAGCTACATTGTAGATAATCAAAAAGAAAACTTTAAGATACATCTCGCTGAAGTGTCCAATTTACATAAGAACACAGCTATTGCTGGGGAAAGGACAAGGAGGCACTTTTCAAAAATTGTTGAACAGAATTCCAGTCAAGAAGTCTAACTTGCTTTTGTAAGGACATGTTTTTATAGGACACGACAGGTTTCCCATGACAGTATTTCAGAGCATTTCTTATTTAAAAGTGAAATAGCGCGTTGTCTCTGCAATGTTTGTTTACAAAATGAGGGGGCGGGAGAGGGGGAAGTAGGCGTACTAGCAGCCAACTGAGCTACTCAGACCGGCACACTACACAATCGTGAGAAGGCATTCTCCGAACCATTAAAAAAAAACGTAAACTAATTTGAAAACTAGTTTAAAAAGTTGATTTGACTCACAAGATTTAATAACGTAAGATGTGAACAAATGATCTGTTGGTCACAACATATTTGTCTTTTCATGAAAAATTTAGATACGTGTGTGACACAGCATCCAAGTCCAGCTCAAGTAGCAACGAAAAGGAGTCTGTATTCCGAGGGAATTTCGCCAACTTCAGCTATTTCATACAGATCGTCTTCAGGCTGTCGGACTGTACAGTTCACATCATATCTGGTGGCAAAAGAAACGTCTGAGTTTTCTCCTTCGGTGCTTTAACTTCACAAGCGATGCCACCCGGGGCTTCTGCTTCAGTGTTCGCTTTGGAAGAAAATCCTCGAGAGGTGTATTTGGAAGTGACATCCGTACTGATTCGCCTGGCTAACAATGTTATCAAGAATCCATCAGATCAAAAGTACAGAAGTATCAGGTTGGCGAATCCAACCGTAGCCAACAAGCTGCTCCCTGCTGTGGGAGCAATGGAGTGCTTGTTTGAAATGGGATTTAAAGAGGTTTGTTTATGTTACCACATAGGTGCACAGGGTGTTCTCTTTAACTTCCAATCTTTATAATATGTATTTTTTCGTTTTTAAAAACTTTTTAGGCGCATGACTGTTTAGTTCTCCCTGGGAGCTCAAACTTGGAGAACATAAGAGCAATCCATGATCAGATACTTGTGCGACGGAACATTATGGTTTCTAAAAATGTCGCAACTTCGTCACCCACTGTGAGCAATTCCTCCCCAGCTCAAATTGCAGCAATACAGACTACTCCAGCTCAGCCTCAGTTGCAGTCTTCATCCCAGCCCCAGCCTTCATCCAGCTCAGGCTCTTCCAATAAGGTGAAAGTGGTGTGTATTTACTTTGATTGCTCTTATGACTTGCAGATTCCATTCTTAATTTGCCTCTTTGTCTTTGACTTCAGGCCCCATCCTCAACCACTACAAGCACATCAGGAGGAAACACCATTAATCAGAATGTCCACACCCCTCAACCATCTCAATCAAGCAAGGACACTTTGCCTAAGGTAGCATGGATGTTAAATATGGAGAGAGAACTTGGATTATTTTATATACCTAGTTATCATTCATTTATTTTCAGCCTGGATTTCTGGAAAGAATCATCTCTGCATCTGGAATTGTGGTAGAATCGTCCAATAAGGAGCACCTCGAAATTGCAAAAAGCTACATTCCTCTCACTGAATTGGAAACAGCAGCGCTTGAACAACTGCGGAAAGTCCAGAAAATTATAAAAATGGAACAGGCAGAGAAGAAGGAAAAGATTTCTGAGGAGCCAAGTATGCAAGAATTACTATTACTCCAGCTGTTGTCATGGTTCAAGGAAAAGTTTTTCACTTGGGTGAATAATCCACCATGTCATTTTTGTTCTGGGAAGACCAAATTTAGAAGAACTGATTCCCGTGGAAATTTGCGAGTAGAGGTATACTTGAGTTTTTTTTAAATAAAATGCTTTTTGTTGATTTTTTTTTCGTACACTCTTTTGTAGCTGTCTATCTGTCCTTTTCTTGTTTCAGGTGTATGAATGTGCCCTATGCTTCCAAGAAACTGACTTTCCTCGCCACACTGACCCTCTGAAGCTGTTGGAGACCAGATGTGGCCGATGTGGTGAGTGGGGCAGGTGCTTCACATACCTGTGTCTTGCTCTTGGGTGGGACAGTCGGCTTGTTATTGATGAGACCGATCATGTTTGGACTGAGGTAAGGAAAGTATTCCATTCATTCATTCATTTGCCCATTCAAAGTAAAATTACATATAATTGATATTCTCTCTGACAATACAGCAATGTATGGACTTGTATTGAAGAATTTCTTATACCATGTCTCAATTATGACATTCCTGTATGTTCACAGGTATTTTTGACATCACAGTCCCGGTGGGTTCATTGTGATCCGTGTGAAAATGCATTTGACACTCCTCTTATGTATGAGCTGGGATGGAAGAAAAAACTGTCGTATATTCTTGCTTATTCCCCTGATGATGTTCAGGATGTCACTTGGCGCTATTCGGCCAACCATAAAGAGTTATTAAAAAGAAGGACATATTGCACAGAGGCACAGCTTATTGAAATAATTATGGATCAGCGTAAACTGCGACAGATCAATCTCTCAGCTGCTAGGTTTGTGTGTTTCTCTCTAGAATTTTGAAGTTTAAGTTCTGTAAGCACTCAGCCTCTACATTGTTACATCTTTATTCAGGAAGGCGTATCTTCTGAAACGCACTCTTTTCGAACTTGTTGAGCTGTGGAAAGAGCCATCTGAAAAAGATGGTAACTACCAGGGCCGCCAATCAGGTTCATTAGCTTGGAGGATCGGAAGAGGAGAAACCACAGCAGCCATTAGAGCTGAGCCTTTCATTTGGAAACCAACCCAATCTGAAATAGATAAAAAAGAGATGAGAATTCAATACCTGTCTGGCTTGGACCAGTACCGTAGAGGACCACATTCCACAGAGTTGCCGTTGTCAGGATGGATAAATGGAGTGAACACTGTTCAAAACATATTTCGTAAGGAGGAGAGGGATTGGAAAATGGTGTATTTGGCGAGAGATGGTATGTCAAAAGGTTTTGCTTTGTACCAAAATTTTTTCTCTTGTTTTATCTTTAAAAAAAAAAAAAATTATTTGTTCTGGATTTCAGAGGGTTGTAACAAAGGCACTGTGACATGGTGTGTAGACTTGGCTGGAAGTGGATTGGTCGCTGATACTGTAAAAATTATTCTTTGCTCAAAAATCTTTGAGACTGGGCAAGTGAATGTCACTCTTTGTGGAGGAGACGTTTGTGTCAAATTACCTACCAGTAAAGGTGATGACTAATGAATGAGATCATATTTTAGTTGCTTTGTATTTTCTATTCAAAAATCTGTTCTCTATTAAAAGTGGGATTTGTTTTTGTTTTTCAGACAACCCTGAGGCAACAATTTCTACTTCAGACCTTTGCGGAGCATCCTTGATTAAATTGACGGTGGAGCTCAGTGGTGGTAATGGAGATGCAGCCTGGCAGCATGCTCAGCTTTTCCGCACGGATTTAGCTTCAGACAATGTGAGCCTTGACTTCCAAATCAAGATGAGACATGTCTTAAAAGTTACTGACAGAAAATAGGATGACCTCAGAGTACAAAATCTTCATCATTTAAACCACATCAGTAATTAATAAGTTGTGCAATTGTAATGTGAAGAACTGTACTATGAATGAAATGTTTTTATTTTTATTTTACCTGCAATTTGTATGGCTTGTTCCCACACTCCTCCTAGTCGCTGTATTGTTCGTTTTTAAAATGTGATGTGCGTATTGCCAACTATAGATTCTTTTGATAATAAGTATTGCCTACTTGATGGTATGCACTTTAATGTTTTTATTGTCACATTTTTTTGTGATTTTATTGGGTTTACTGGCTGTTTACACCTACTTCAGATTTCATAGTAAAGTTTACGCTTATTTTTTTCTTTTTGCATATGCCAGCAGATATTTTCTGCGGTATGTAAACCATAAAAAGAGTGAATTATAAGATGAATTTCCTCAATGTAACTAGAGTGATTTTCTATGTAAATACTGTACAGTGTATTATCCCTGCATCTGTGATAAATGTTTGTTTCTAGTTCTAGTTGGAGCACAATCTTCTCCGAACTTTGCTTTACACATTGTAAAATTTTCCTTTTACATTCAAAGCTCAAATATGATTTGGGGAAGTTTTTAAACTTAACTTGGTGTATGGTTTAAATCTCAAAAGTCGGCGTTCAATGTATGAATCGTTACAGTAGCACATTTCGGTGGCCTTTCTTGTGACTTGAATTTTGTGCCATGATCCATTCAAGATCACAGATCACATACTGTTTAATTTAGTGCCTTTACATATGGATTATTCTGATGGTGTCAATTTTGTGCTGAGGAATAAAAGTAACACATCACTCCGGTATGCTTGGGTTGTGTTTATTTTCTCATTCCCTGGAGGGCCCCCGGCCCCCGGACCGCGGCCGCGCGGGTTGGCATTCGGCGTCCGCTTCTCCTCCGCACCCAGACCGTACTGTACAACACTACGGGTGGACCAGGACCAGCCTGAGGAATACACTCAGCGGAGGCGCTGCTGTAGGCTGGGCAGCCTACCTATCAGCATCAGGAGGCCTTGATGGAGCGAGTTAACTGGACTTGGTCAGAATTCCTACCGATACTACAACAGAGGTGGGGGGGGGGAGGGGTAGCGAAGTGCGGGAGAAAGAGAGAGAGAGAGAGAGAGAGAGAGAGAGAGAGAGAGAGAGAGAGAGAGGGAGTAGCTGGGGAGGCGCGTGCCGGGACGCGTCTATTTTTTACCGGGCGGCTGTGCATCGCCATGGACGTTACAGTTTGCCGCCCGCCCGCCCTCCTTCCCTCCTCCGCCCTCCCTTCCTCTCATTCTACCGAAGGCTGCGCGAGCAAAAGCTGAATCCCAGTCACGAAAAACTGCGGGAATAAAAACAGGACATGTGTTCGGCCCACGTACATAAAATAACGTGGCCGCGAATACGATGAGGGTACTTTGAACTGAACGGTTGTGACGGCGGCGTCAGGGATGCGCGCGCCGCACGCACCACCGCACCGCGTCAGCCCCGCCCACCCGCCACGCGACCAGCTGCAGCTGCAGCTGCTGAGGATGATTCAGGCTGGATACAGGCCGATGCGGTGGGCGGCGGCGGCCGGTGTCCGTCCGTACCGGAGGCTGACGCGGCCCTGCCTCCCGCCGCACGTCCGCGTCCAGCACGGCGACGGCGACGTCCGCCCGCCAGCCGGCATGGCAACAGCAGGACGAAAAGACAAACACACGCCGGCCCATCCCACTTTTGCGGTGGCAGCACGTGAGGAGGGAGGGGGGCGGGGTGACAACTTTTGCGGGCGGGAGAATTAAGGGTAAGGGACCGAAACGATCCTCCAGAATGGAATTACCAAAGGGGGAAAACTTAAAATGATTCCTCCGATTACCATTGTTATTTTTTCGAACCACCCTCTGGTGACACCCAAAAATATTCGCGAACTATCTTTTTCTTCAATGTAATCTCGGATGAGCTGACGGCCGGCCCGCGTTACCCCGCATCAGCCCTGATCACCCACACCGTGTCCTCTCGACTACACGCTATTCTCCCCTGGGTAACTCTTACCCTCAGCGCCGGAGCCGCAGCAACAGCACGAGACATCCAGGGGGCGACAGGTGACATGGGCGCCGCCCGGAGAGAAGTGCGGGCGGCAGCGGGAGCCGGCAAGGACCCAGCAAGGGAGCCGGCAGGGAGGAGGCAAGGGAGCGGGCAGGAGCCGGCAGGGAGCCGGCAAGGGAGCGGGCAGGGAGCCGGCAGGGAGCCGGCAGGCGGCACGGGGCACGGGGCACGGGGCACCGCGTGGCGGGGAGGGGTATAAGAGGCCGCGATGTCTCCCGGGCGTGCCCAGTCCCAGTCGGGAGCGCAGAGTGGTGCGCTGCGGTCGTGTCCGTGTCTGTCGCGTGCCACACCTCGCCTCTCGTGCGGGTGACACTGGTGCGCAGGGACCCGACGGCGCCACAGGACGCAGCAGCCATGCGCTGGAGCTGGGGCCTGCTCCTGCTCACCGCCGCCGTGCTCGGCTTCGCGCCGGGGCCGGCGGCCGCGGCGGCGCACGCCGTGGATCACGGTGAGTACGGCGACACAACACCGTACCGTGCTGCACCGTGCAGCGGAGCTACTGCGGCTGCTGGGGTAGGCCGGCCCGCACGACACGCGTGCACGCCAGGCGCGCAGGCTGCCTACGCGCCAGGCGCGGGCAGGTGGGAGGGCGGCCGAGGCCGTGTCGTGATGTGTGTGTGAGAGAGAGGGGGAGAGGGAGAGAGAGAGAGAGTGAGTGTGTGTGAGTGTGCAGGTAAGGAAGTGCGAGAAGGATGACGGTCCCCGAGGAGGAGCAGGACGGCTGCTTCTTGTCACACCCCAAAGTCACTCTTGGCGGGGTGTGTTGTTATTTGTTCCTCTTGTTAGTGACCAGCAGAGCCGAGCGCCGAACCGTCCCCCAGCGGGGCCCGGCGGGGCCCGGCGGGGCCCCCGTCTGCCGGGTCCGCCCCCAAGGGGGTCCCAAGGGTGGCGGGGGAGGGGGGGGAGGGGGAGGGGGAGGGGGAGGGGGGCGCCAGCGACGCAGACGACGCCCCAGAAGATTGGTGGCGGCATTTCGGGGCGAGGCGCGAGAAGGATGAGGCAGCGGGGTCCCGGCTGGGGGGGGGGGGGGGGGGGCTACCCTCTTTGCTCCTGCTGGCACCGGTCCAGTTGACCATGTGGTAGGATGTTCCACCCGGCGCCCGCAGGCCCACACCACGAGGTGGTGAGGTGGTGAGGCGGCGAGGCGGCGAGGCGAGTCGAGGCAAAGCGAGGCGCCCCTCGTCGAGTCGGCCTACTTCCGTAAACACGCGCCTAATCCCTTTTTAAAAAAATCCCGATCGGATCGTGTTTGGTTAACGAGGGCGGCTTGCAGTGCTGACGGCGGCGCCCCGGAGGACCGCAGGGCCGGAGGAGCCTCGCTTCTCGCGTCCGCATGACAAATCAGTTACTCTCCCTGCACGGCGATGTACACTCGCGGCCCGGCCGGTACGTCGTGTGTTGCCTAAACATTTAGCTGTCCGACGGGAGACGCGTGGCCGCGAAGGACGTAGCCAAATATTGGGATTGAAGAGCGAATAATAAAGGAGAGAAGGAGACGGGTAGGCGCATGGGAGGGGTGGAAAATTTTTCTGGCCTTTGACTAGTGGCATGGTCATTTTCGCATGTTTGCGGAGTCAATAGTGGGGGGGGGGGGGGAGTGGGGCACACCGGGAGACGCCTCCCACCGCCTAGCCCGGCCAGCCTGGCGCACGCCGCCAGTGTTTGATATTTGTTCACAAACACCGAGGAGGTCGCCAAACTCTGTCAGGTCCGACCGCGGGCCGGGCCTTCGTGACTCTGCCGAGGACTCTGCCGAGGACAGGGATCCGGCGGCACCCGGCAGCACCGAGTATGTGAACGGGACGCTGCATGTTCTTTTTTTTTCATTGCAGAGTGTGGGTGTACGGCTGAAACCTGGCCTGCTGTCTCGGAGAAATGAAGTCCCTTCTCCCCCGCGCCTTACCTAACTCAGCTGGTGTTTGACTCCTGTATGGCCTATTCCGTCCGGTTCCAGAGCTGAGCGCCAACCTGGAGGCCGCCATACAGGAGGACAACGTGGTGGTCGCCTGGACGCACCTCAAGCCGCGCAGCAGCCGCAAGAAGCAGGCCCCGGAGACGGTGCTGGCCCTGGACTTCCCCGGCTCGGACAACAAGCTCGTGCTTACCCTCGACCGCCATGAGAAGAAGGGTGAGTCCCGACCCGAGCGCTATACCTGTCCCTCTCCCACCCACAACACGGTCCGTGCGGTGCGACGAGGACGGAGTGACGGTTCCTGTCCCCACACGCCCCCCCCCCCCACCCCTCCCGAGCTGGGACTGACGTCTCCGGGCAGCTCTCCGCGGGCCTCCCGGCTCCCATATGGGGGTATGAATGCACCGCCCCGCCCCGCCCCGCCCCTGTCAGCCTCTGCTCGTATGAATGATTGAACGCCGCGAACACACGGCCCTGCCGAGCCGGGCCGGGCCGCGGCGGTCCCTTTCGTGTGGGGCCGCCTCGTCCTCGTTGGACATAACGTCGTAAAGACCTCGGATTTTGAATTTGAAATTCGAGTCAGCGCCGCCGCCGCGCGGCCCGGACTCGCGGCAGAGGGATTTGAACGCACGGCGGCAGAGAGATTCGGAACACGCCCAGCCCAGCCCCGCTCGGCTCCCATGAGCTGAGCTCGGCGCGTTGCCTCCGGTGCTGCCGTCGCCGCCGTGGCCGTGGCCGCGGTGTGGCCCGCCGTGGCCCGCCCCGCCGCGGGCTGGGCCGCCGGCTCCAAGGCCGGGCCGGCGCCGCGGCCGCGCCTTGCGCCACACGCCGCGCGCCGCCCACCCGGCAGGACGGGTGACACCACTCGCCCGCCACCTGCTGCTGCTGTGCGAAATCGCAAAATGTGCACCTGAGACAAATCGGCAACACACGACGCGGTGCGGGCGGGGAGGAGGAGCCCTGCAGTCCGGCAGGCCGCACGGCCGGGAGGCAGAGACTGTCAGACAGAAAAGGACCCTCCGCCCTCCGCCCAGGAAGGGCTGAGCCCGAGCTGCCGCTGCCAGCGAGTGTCCGGTCCACGGCCGTGACGTAACCGGCGGCCGGCGCGTGACCTGCGTGCCGACGCGTGTGCGGGGGGCACGCGTGCCGTTGGCGCGGCCGACGCAGCGGCACCCGGCCCGGCCGCACACACGCATCACTTTCTTCCTCCATTCGTCGCCACGCTCTGCTTTCCTCGCGGACGCCATGCCCATCTGCGAGGTGCAGAAGAGGAGAGGCACCGCCGCGTCATGATGGCCTCCGCCGCCGTGCCCGCTGCAGTCGCATACCACACATGCACGCCCCACACACACACACACACACACACTCACACACACATGGCAGTCGAATCCATATCCGTTTTTATTACCGGCGGCTTCAGCTCCTCGGGCCCCTGACAGGCGTCCGTCTTGTTTGGGTGTCACCGTGCCGACTGGTTTACAAAGGGAAAGGGCAGGGCAGGGCAGAGCCTGTAGCGGAGAGGAGAGGAGAGGAGGAAGGAGGGAGGAGGGAGGAGGGCCCCGTCGTCGCCGGCCCCCGGCCCGCCTGCAGAAACGCAGACGGAGAGAAGAGCAGCGCCGCTGCCGACAAAGCACCGCCCATTCCTCCCACCCGCCGTGATACCGGCAGGACACCTTCCAAGCTCCTATCCGTCTCTCTCTCTCTCTCTCTCTCTCTCGCGCCCCCACGGCACGGCGGCACGCCCCGTGCGCGCGACAGAGACGCATGTCTCCCGGTGACGCGGCTGGACACGCCGCCGGTCGGCCCCGGCCCCGCCGCCGTTCCCTTCTGCCCACGACTGGACGAGACGGGACGCCCCAGACGTCTCTATTTGGTGCAATATATACATTTATGTATAGCGCGGAGCGGAGCGGGGCGGAGCGGGGGCCGGACCACGCGGCCGTCAGCGGGGTCCCTGCATAGCGATCGCCCGATCAGACACTAGACACCCCCGCCGACTGTGAAAGCCTCCTATCTCCGCGGCTCGCGCGCTCCGCGCTCCATCGGAGCCGGCTGCGGCTGCGGCTGCAGCTGCGGTGGGGGTGGGAGCTGTGGGAGCTGGGAGCGCTGTGACGACCAGGCGCTGCGATGGCTCGAACGGGGCCGGGCATTTTTTGACCGTCTTTGGACAGCCGGGGCGATGCGACCCGATGGGTCCTTCTTGGCGCTGGGCGGCGGCGGGCGGCGGGCCCGCGAGTCGGCCGCGGCCGCGACAGCCCCGTGTGGCGACCCCCCGTGAGCTCGGGGGGCCGCCGGGGCCGCGGCTCGGGGACATCACCGATTCCCGACGACGCCTCCGCCCCGCCCGGCCCCGCCCGCCGGCCGCAAAGGATCCAGTCGGGTTGACGGAAAAGGCGAGATCCGCACGGCGGCGGCGGCGGCTCGGAAGAGTTTCAACTCTGCGACGCTCTGAGGATAGTCCGTTCCGTCCGTCCTCGGCCTCTCCCCGCCCGGCCTCGGCTCTGCTCCGTCCTCGGCCTCTCCCCGTCCGTCGTCGGCCTTGCCCGTCCGTCCTCAGCACATCCCCGCCCGTCGGTTGCCAGGCGCTCCACGTGCTGTATGCGGCGATATAAGGATTCCAAATTCCGTACGCGCCGGACAAAGTTTTGGCCGCGGCGCGGCGACCGCGCGGGTGTGTCAGCCCGCCCAGCCCGCCTAGCGCCGCGTAGCCACGCACGCCAATCCCAATGGGCGGCGACTTGAATGGGGGGCCGCGGCGGCCGATGGACCCTCAGGGATTTTGGGCACGTTGAGGCGGTAGGCAGGCGCTGTGCGTGTGGCGTAGGGGAGGAGGGGGGGGGGGGGGGGCGTCTGCCGCGCCGCCGTCGCGACGGAGCAGCAGCAGCCTTCGGACTCAGATACCAACACCCCTCTCTCTCTCTCTCTCTCTCTCTCTCTCTCTCTCCTAATGTCTCCGTCCCTCTTTCACTCCGTGTCTTATTTTCGGCCCCGACGAGCATGTTTTCAAGCAAACAAGAGTGAAACTGAATAAAACGGCGGTAAATCTGGTCCTGCCGCTGCGCCCCGGCTGCCCCTTCCCCCTTCCCCCTCTCTCACCCTGACATGCGCGGGGGCGGGCGGACGCTACAAAGTGTGAGGACGACGGGAGGAGGCGAGGAGGAGGGAGGGGGAGGGGGGGGGGGGAGCTCGCGGTTCTGGGAAACGGAGGAGGGCAAGGAACTCATCGCAATAAGCTCACGTCGCTCCCCCAATTCATACGTTTTCATTGTAAGCCCCTCTGGTTCTCAAACTTCGTTCTCCCTCGCGGCTTTATGTGTGTCAGTGCCGGCGTTGTGGCGGTCCCGCTGCCGCACGTGCGTGTGTGTGTGTGTGTGTGTGTGTGTGTGTGTGTGTGTGTGCACCAGACGTGCGTCACTTACTTTAAGGGCAGGCCTGCCTCCGACGGCGCCGGGTCCGTCGGGTCGGTCGGGTGCGTGGGCGTCGGTGTCACATGTATTTCCCTGTACAAGGAGCACACGGGCTGAATCCGAACCGCCGCCGTCTTCTCGAACTCTCTCTCTCTCTCTCTCTCTCTCTCTCTCTCTCTCTCTCTCTCTCTCTCTCTCTCTCTCTCTCTCTCTCTCTCTCTCTCTCTCTCTCGTGCTCTTACGGAGCAACTCACGAGTGCGACGGAGACAGCGCTACGACAGCAGTGTAGAGCCGGGTGCCGCGCCGCGGGCCCCCGAGCCGCCCGGCCGGGAGGGCTGCCTGCCCGCCCTGCTTATCCTGAGTAAGGCCCGCGTCCACGGCCATGTCTTTGGGCGACACCTTAACGTGGGCCACACAAACCCGCCGCACCTTCCGGAGCCTTTCAGCGAGAACGCGTCCTCGCCCAAAGCTGCAAAAGCTTGTTCGCGTTCCCCGCGGCTCCGCTGCCAGTGTCCGCCGAGTGACCGCCTCCTGTTCCCGCCGCCGGCGCCCGCAGTGACGCTGGACGTGACGGTGGACGGCCTGACCGAGTCGCAGCACTGGGCCGTGGACCCGCTGTCGCCCGAAGAGCCCGTCAAGAGCATGGTGCTGTACCTGGACCAGCGGCAGCCCGGCGCCCGCGCCCGCCTCTACGTGGACTGCGAGACCCAGGGCTCGCTCAACCTGCACCACACGCCGCGGGACCTGTACAACGCCATCGAGTCCGAGGCCAAGGCCGTCCAGGCGGTAAGGAACGCGCGCCGCGCCGTGCCGTGCGGAGGGTCGCAGCTGAGCGGGGACTTGATGACGTGCGGGGGGACGTTGTTGCAGACGCGCGAGCGCAAGCACGCCGTCGAGGTGCACGGCCGGGTGCACGCCAACCTGGTGCTGGACAAGCTGGGCTGCCCCAAGCAGGAGGACCGCATGGTGGCCATCGAGCCCGACGGCTCGGGCCGCCCCGGCGAGCGCGGGCCCGCCGGCAACGAGCTGTACCCCAACAGAGGTGAGTCGAGTGCGGCGCAGCGGGCGCAGGCGGAGGGCGACAAGATCGAGTTCTCATGCGAGTAATCGATTTCAATCGACCAATCGTTCGAGATCGCGTCCAGAAACCAGTCGTAAGTCCGAAATGGACTTACGATCGTTTCATTATCCACTTCGATTTCAATTATTGGAATTGTATCGGCGACCGTCGTCGGCGACAAAAAAAAAGAATTGTTTCCAGATTTGATTCTTGATTGTTCGATTAATCGCACTAGCTTCGTGACCAGGTCGCGCGGGTGTCCGCTCCCAGCCACATGCTTTACATCTCACGGTTTCTCCGTTTTCCAGGCGACATCCCGATCCTCCACGGGTGCGACGAGTGCGACAAGGGTGAGTCGACACAAGTGGGCGGTGTGGTGGCGGGCATGAAGCGCCCGCAGCATCCGCCGTGGCGCGCAGAGCGGGGGGGGCCCGGGCCGGGGGGCCGCCGGTCATGCGTCGGCATCCTGACTCACCTCTCCAGCAGGTGCAGCGGCCTCCAGCAGCCTCCAGCAGACTCCAGCCCCCGCGCCGCGTTGGCAACGCCTCGAGCGGCCCGCTCGCTGGAGTGGCGCACCGTGTCCAATGGCTAATGCTGGCGGCCAAATGCAGTGCAAAGTGGCAAAAAAAAAAAACTTTTCAGGGCAGAAAATTGTTACTGAAAATGGAATAAATATACATTGCATGTCGCAGTGGCCACCATGGCCTCGCCGGCAAATTCTTGCCTCTTTTCTTTTTTTCAAAACAAATTGATGCATTGCCTTGGTTTGCAGACCTCCTGGTGAAGACGCTGGGCGACCTCATCAACGCCATGAAAAGGTTACGCGACGAGGTGGAATACCAGGTTGGTGGTTGCGCGGACACGAACGCGAAGTTGAGGGCGCGGGACGCGTGCGACTTCATGCAAGTAAGGAACCGGACCGACTCTGAGTCTACGAGCTAAGCAGCCAGCATCTTATTCGCTTATTTCGTTTGTTCTTTTCCCATATTCCCGACTAAATTCCTTTGCTCATACGATTGCTCCCTTCCTCAGAGAATTCCTCTCGAATTCAGTAGAAACTTTTCAGTGCAAGCACTGCGGCGTTTCCACTTTTGTTTTCATTTTTGTTTGGCCGCAGTTTTAGCTCTAACATTGAGTGCCGAACGTGTCGGCATGGCTCGGCTTCGCTCCCCCTCTGCGGGCCACAACCACCTCCCTGCCCTCTTGTGCTGCTGCTACTTGACCAGAGCGTCTGCGACTGGTTTGCATCTCTGTTGTTCCGAACGTCCCGAACACAGTTTCCCGAGACGAACGGGGGCGTTCGCGAACCCTTTGAACGTCACCGGTGTCATGTTTACAACTACAATTAGAGGGGTGCTAACCGTTTTCGTATTTCCTTTGATATAACTTTCTCCGCTGTGTGCGGGCATGGCGTGTGTAGTGAGTAGTGAGTGCTAACCCGCACCGCACGCAGTGTGGTGCACCGTGCGCCGTGCACTGCAGTGCACCTGGAGGAGATGCCTGCGGATGCCGATGTGCCTGCGTCTTCCGGAATAATCGCATGCCATAGAGACGTTTGCCGACTTTTCAGTGCATCAGACTTTTCAATGCAATCTACGAACGGAATTGTGCGGAGTATGGTCCCTGTAAAATTCGTACATTTCAATTTAAAAGCGCAACTGTAACTTTCTGAAAGTTTTGTTTTTAAATCAGGGGCTATGTCATGTAAGACGTAATTTTTTTTTTCGATCAAAGAAAAGTCTGTTTGGCGGCAGGCGGTGTGTGAACGCGTGTTCTGACTAACGTCGCGCTCTCTCTCTCTCTCTTCCAGCGCACCGAGACCCGACAGCTCCGTGAGATGCTGGAGCAGTGCGAGCTCTGCAAAGGTAATCCCAACCGTAGGCAGCTGGAGTGGCGGCCCGACGTCGTGGCCGCGGGGGGCGGGCGGAGCGCGCGCCTGGGGTGGGGCGGGGGCGGCGGGGGCGGCGGGGGCGCGCGGGGCGCCCACCGGGGGGCCCACAGGGGGGCCAGCAGAGGAGACAGCAGGGGCGCGTACGGGGGCTGACCAGAGTGCTTGCAAAGAGATGATGAAAAGTGTGTGCTCACATTCCGAAATTCATTCCCGTGAGAGATAACTTAATTTTTGCTGTTTCTCTCCCTTCTTTCCTTATATTTTTTCTTTTTAATTTTTTAGAAACAATATGCTTTTATTATGCGCAGCATTGCGCTGCGATGTCAAAATGTACGAATCAACTTAACGAGAATAAAGCTCATTTTCTTGTGAAAAAACACGGTCTTTTCATTATTTCTCTTTGGAAACCCCTGCCCTCCTCACATAAGTTACACCACAAAGAGCCCTCCTGCCTCGCGAGCCCGCCGCTCTCGGACCTCCCCCCGCGGCTAGCCCTCCTCCCCCCGGCGGCGCCCGGCAGCGCCTGGCACCGGCCACGCGTTGCTGCACTTTGCTCTTACGCAGACAGAATTACTCTGGCCCCGGCCGGCCCCGCCCCGCGCCCCGCCGCCGCCGCGCCCCGCCCCGCCCCGCCCCCCCCCGGCTCGTCCGCGGAGCGCCCGCGGACTGCAGGGTAGGCAGTCCCGCTCGGCGCCGCTGTCACGCACGAGCGCGGCTTGCCTACCCCGCAGGCGGCACGGTCCGGCCGGGGCCGGCTGGGATGGCTCCCAGATCACCCACCCGCCCCGCCCCCTCCCCGCGGCCCACGCGACACCGCGGCGTGTGTTCACGCCGTGTCCGGACACGACCGGCCCGGCCCGGCCTGGCTAGTTTACGACGCGGCGGCGGAGGGCGGCTGTAAAACCGACGCGTCGGCGCCGGGCCGGCTGTGGCTGCCTTATCCAGCCGACTGGAGTCGCGGGAGGGGCGGGGGAGGAGAGGGGAGGAGGTCAGAGTTGTGAACGCGTTCTGTGCCGGGCGCGCGCAGCCAGCGAGCCGGCCGCCATCCGCATCACCTGCGAGAGCAACCCGCCGCCCTGCTTCGCCGGCGCCGAGTGCCGCGACACCCCCGAGGGCCCCCGCTGCGGCCGCTGCCCGCACGGGTACGTGGGCGACGGCCGCAGCTGCAAGCCCGGCTACACCTGCGCCGACCGGCCCTGCTTCCAAGGTGAGGCGTCAGTGTGCATGAGTCGTTTCCTCGAGTGCTGCGCAGTGTGTGACGGCCGTGTCGACGTGTGCGCAGGGGTCCAGTGCTACGACACGGTGGAGGGCGCGCAGTGCGGCCGGTGCCCCGCGGGCTACGACGGCGACGGGCAGCGCTGCCACCCGCGCAACGGCTGCGAGAACAACCCCTGCTGGCCCGGTGAGTGACTCGCTGCGACGCCCGCGGGAGGAGAGAGAGAGAGAGAGAGAGAGAGAGAGAGAGAGAGAGAGAGAGAGAGAGAGAGAGTCACGGGTGTTCCTTGCTGTGCCGCAGGAGTCCAGTGCCACCCGCTGCAGGAGCACCCCTTCTACCGGTGCGGCAACTGCGCCGCTGGATACACGGGCAACGGCACCACCTGCCACGACCTGGACGAGGTACTGCACGGGCGCGGCGCGGACACGGTGTCCGGGCCCTGTACCCCGGCAGGCCTCCGCGGGCCGCGGGCTCACCGCCCTGACCCCTGACCCCGTCCCCCGTTGTGTGCGCAGTGTGACCTGGCCGAGCCGTGCGACCCCCGCGTGCGCTGCGTCAACATGCAGCCCGGCTTCCGCTGCGACCCGTGCCCGCCGGGCTTCACCGGCTCCCCCGGCCTGGAGGGCGTCGGCCTGGAGTTCGCCGCGCAGCACCGCCAGCGGTGCGTCGACATCGACGAGTGCGCGGACGGCCGCAACGGCGGCTGCGCCCCGCTCTCGCAGTGCATCAACACCGAGGTGAGGGGAGAGCCGTCCCGTCCCGTCCCCACATGTGGGCGGGGGCTGGGGGCCTCGCTGTTTGCCGTCTCACCGTCTGCCGGCCGCTGAAACCGAACGGCGGACCTGCGACAAAGTCCCACGCGGAGGGAGAGGCGAGGAGAGTGTGACGCCCTGCTCCGTGTCGGCAGGGCTCCTTCCACTGCGGCGGCTGCGCCAGGGGCTACGTCGGCAACCAGACCGTGGGCTGCCACGTGAAGCCGGGCCTGTGCCCCGACGGCACGGACTGCGACCCCAACGCCGACTGCGTGCGCCACACCGGCTCGTCCTACCGCTGCAGGGTGAGGAGCATGAGGAGGACGCCGAGGACGCCGAGGACCGAGGACCGAGGACCGAGGACCGAGGACCGCAGGCTCGCTCACGCCGCCATGACCCCCTTGTTGTTTGCAGTGCCGCGTCGGCTTCGCCGGGGACGGCCTCATCTGCGGCCCGGACCGCGACCTGGACGGCTGGCCCGACTACGACCTCGGGTGCAGCTTCAGCCGGTGCAGGAAGGTAGGCCGCTGCGGCCGCGGCCGCGCCCCACCGCCCCGCCCCGGCAGCTACTCACCCGCTCTCTGCCCCGCAGGACAACTGCGTGCTGGTGCCCAACTCGGGTCAGGAGGACGCCGACAAGGACGGCCTCGGTGACGTGTGCGACCCGGACGCGGACGACGATCTGGTGCCCAACGGCGGGGTAAGTCGCGCTCCGTGACCCCCCGCGGCCCCGGCAGGTGCCCGGTGCGTGACCTCCGCGATGACCTCTGCCTTCGTGCCCCGCCCCCTCAGGACAACTGCCCGCTGGTCTACAACCCCGACCAGGCCGACACGGACCAGGAGGGCCCCGACAAGCAGGGCGACGCCTGCGACAACTGCCCCACCGTGCCCAACGTGGACCAAGAGGACACGGACGGCGACGGCATCGGCGACGCCTGCGATGACGACATCGACAATGACGGTGCGTGGCCGTGGCCCCGGCCGGCTGTCCTCTCCGAGCCCAGCAGTTCTGATTATCGAATTGACGGTGACAGCGAGATGTGTATAATCAGCGTAACACCTAATTTGTGCCCCATATCGCAGGCATCCTCAACCACCAGGACAACTGCCACAAGAAGGCCAACGCGGACCAGCTGGACACGGACGGCGACGGCCTGGGCGACGTGTGCGACAACTGCCCCAAGACGCCCAACCCGAACCAGATCGACAGCGACAACGACAACGTGGGCGACGCGTGCGACACGAACCACGACACGGACAAGGACGGCCACCAGGACAACGTCGACAACTGCCCGCGGATCCCCAACAGCGACCAGCTGGACACGGACCGCGACGGCCGCGGCGACGCCTGCGACAACGACCGGGACAACGACGGCATCCCCAACCAGCACGACAACTGCCCGCTCGTCTACAACCCCGACCAGGAGGACGTGGACCGTGAGTACCCCGCCGCCGTGCTGCGTGCGTGCGTGCGTGCGTGTGTGTGTGTGTGTGTGTGCTCCGGCCTGACGGCGAGGTCGCTGTCCGCAGAGAACGGCGTGGGAGACGCGTGCCAGGGCGACTACGACAAGGACAGCGTGGCGGACCACCTCGACAACTGCCCCAACAACTCGATGATCTTCTCCACGGACTTCAGGTAGGAGGAGGCTGCCGCGCTGCCGGGCTCACGCCCGCCCCGCCAAAGACCCACACGTGCTAATCACCCCCCCCCCCCCCCCCCCCCCCTCCAGGACGTACCAGACCGTCGTCCTGGACCCCGAGGGTGACTCTCAGATCGACCCCAACTGGGTCATCTACAACAAGGGTGCCGAGATCGTCCAAACCATGAACTCCGACCCGGGTCTCGCCGTCGGTGAGTGCTCGGCCCGCGGCCCGCGGCCTCTGCAGCCCGCCGGGCACGGATACGGACCGATACGGACCCACAAACCTCCCGTTTGCTTTTTTCCCAATCGTAGGTTTCGACTCGTTCGGCGGAGTCGACTTCGAGGGAACCTTCTTCGTGGACACCGAGATCGACGACGACTACGTAGGCTTCATTTTCAGGTAAATAAAATAGATATAATAAACTCGTCCGCCTTCGCTGCGGTCCGTTGTCTGCGAGATAACTCCCTCACGCCCCTTCCGTCCGCAGCTACCAGGACAACCACAAGTTCTACACCGTCATGTGGAAGAAGCATACGCAGACGTACTGGCAGTCGACGCCGTTCCGCGCCGTGGCCGAGCCGGGCATCCAGATCAAGCTGGTCAACAGCCACACCGGCCCCGGGCAGATGCTGAGGAACTCGCTGTGGCACACGGGCGACACCCCCGACCAGGTCAGATTGGCATCCATTTACATAATCCACTCATTCAAATTGGTCATTCATTCGTTTTCCACTCACTCTGCCACTCTCTCGCCCCTTTCCCTCCCCTCCCTTCCCCAGGTCCGCCTGCTCTGGAAGGACCCCCGCAACGTCGGCTGGAAGGAAAAGACGGCGTACCGCTGGCTGCTGCTGCACCGGCCCTCCATCGGCCTCATCCGGCTGCGCATCTTCGAGGGCGAGAGCATGGTGGCCGACTCGGGCAACATCTTCGACAGCACGCTCAAGGGCGGGCGGCTGGGCGTGTTCTGCTTCTCGCAGGAGATGATCATCTGGTCGGACCTGGTCTACCGATGTAACGGTGAGTGGGGAACGGAGGCGCCCCCGAGTGGGAATTGGGGGGGGGGGGGGGGGGGGGGGAGGCGAGACCCGGTGGTATGGTTCACATATGAACTTTTCTGACCCGCAGACCACGTCCCCGAGACCATCTACCGGGAGCTGCCTCCCAGACTCCAGAAGGACGTCCACATCGACTTCTCCAAGACGCCCATGCCTAACTTCTACAACAACAACAACAACAGCAAGAAGTAGGACCGCGCCGCCGACGGCGCCCGAAAACAGGCAGCAGAGAGTTGGCCGGGACGCGGCTCTTCCACAGTATTATTATTTTTTGCTCACCCTGCCTCTCTCCTGGGAGCTCGGAGAGGCGCCAGGCTTAACATGCCGAGACCATGTCCCGGTCCCGCCAAATCATTTCTTGTAGAGTAATTGTTGTTTGTTTTTATTAAATTAAAATTGCAACGGAGGCCTTGCTGGACGCCATCGATGGAGACGCTCGTGTTGAGCGGGAGCACTCCGAGCTGTGTTCACATTCCTGCCCGCCCTGGCCGCTCCTGCCACGCGCGCGGCACGCACCCGGCACCGGCACGCGCCCCGTGGGGGAGTCCCGGAGCCCGGCGCCGGCGGAGGGCGCCAGCGCCTCGCGGCTGCGTCCCCGCCCAGCCCGCAGTAGCAACTACTGCTCGCGTACGCTTTTCGTTGTGTGCCAAAAAGGGAGGTGAAGAGAGGAGCTAGAAAGATGATGAGGTAAAAAGAATAATAATTGTCTCAGTTTAAGACTGAGTGGAAAGAAAGCACCACTTAATATTGTTTTTCTAGTGCCAAATTAAAGTAAAACGCCCATCCACTTTGTAACATGTCCATAATTCCTGATAGATTTGTTATACATTTCTAATTAACAAGAAAATAAACCGTACTATAAAGGATGACTTTAGGATGACTATCTTTTTGAATTTCTTAAAATTGTTGATATATCCTTTCCTCTTCTCCGTTTTTTTTTTAGGTAAAAAGAGGGGAGGGTTGAAGAACAAAAAAACTATTTATCTTTCATAAGTTTATTCAAAATATGGAAGTAAAAACACCACACATACATGTATATGTAAGTATCACAGGAGGTACATAAGGAGACAGTGACCATTCTAATTTCAATGCTGCACCAGAGGGGTACATGTACAGGCATGGCCAACAAAACCACATAAATTCTTCCAAAAATGTAGAGCCGCATGCATGCAAAGCAAAACCGTAACAGAAAACCCCCAAAAAAAGAGTCTTTTGTAATCGGTATAGAAATAAATATTATTGAGAAAAAAAGAAGAAAAGCATACACTTCCTATAATGAATTAACATTGGTGCATCTATAGATCACATAAAATTAACAGTGAGACCTGTCACAGCAATTAATAAATAGTGTTGATGGTGGACTAATGGGACCATCATTTATCACAGTGTAATTCTCCCTCCCTTGTTATCACCACCAAAGGACTGTATTAAACCTGAGTCATAAAATAAAGCACTCCAAAAAAGTATGACTTTTCAGTCCACCAGATTACGCTTCAGCTACTAGAGAAATGCTTTAGCTTGTTTCCACAAAACGAAAACAGAATGGTAACATTAAAACACATTTTGGCAATCAGAGTACATTGTTATAGAAGTTGACTATAAGTTTGATTTTAAGCCGACTAGTTTTGCTTGAAGATTTACCCAGTCTAAGGTTTTTTGAGCAGCACTTTTCTTCTGTACAAGGGATTTGGCTGCTTCCTTGAACTTTTCTTCATTTCTCCTGTAGTACATTTCTGCATCCATTTCTAGCTGAGATATCTTCTCTGGACGGATTTCTACCATGGTGACCATTTCTGTGAGATATGGGTTGAAACGGTAGTAAACATTTCCAGGCATCAGGTCATTCAAAAGTGTGTGGACAGCTGCAACAAAAAAAGAAAAAGGAAAGGGTTAGTAACAAATTTTTAATTAGTAAAGTTATATGAATGCAAGAAGATATAAACAAACCTTCAGTATCAGTAGCACTATCCAAAATTTTATTGAACTTGTTTCTCCATGAAGATCCTTTGGGTGCATCAGCTCCATCAACTTTATGAGTCACAGGGTTGCATCTCCCAGTTCCAAAGGACACAACACACTGGATGGGAACACCCGGCCACAACAACCGAGCCTCATGAATTGCAACAGCTGTTGGGTTGTTTACCATTATTCCACCATCCTAAACAAAAAACAAAATAAAAACACGTGTAGAATATTTTTTTCAGAAACAATACAAGGGAAAAAAGTAAAGCTTGTGAAACGATTTTTTACCTGATGAAGAAGGTCTCCCAGCTTGAACTCCTCAAAATAAGTTGGAGCAGAAGAAGAGGCTCGGACCGCTTCCCACGCCGCATGTTGGCTACTGCCTAGGTACTGGGACTGGATGCGGTGTTGCAACTCATAATTTCTGAACACAAAGGCCGATACTCGCTCACGATTCACTACCGTCGACACAGCACTAAACTGTGAAAACAAATAGCAGGCAAGGAATAAGATGTTGACAAATTTAAATTGAATCAACAGAAGAGGGGTTTGAATCAAAGCAAAAAGTACCTTGGGGCATGCAGGGTCACGGCTAGTATGAATGAGCTTGGTATCACCAACATATGTCCTGAGCATGTCCTCCCACATTGTGGTATCATAGTAGGCATGGCTCCAAACAAGATTGCTAGTTCCCCAGATAGGGTTTTGAGTAAATATTTTTGTGCTGAGCTCCTTGTATCTTTTAGAAACTTCATCCAATGAAATCCTCTGTGGTGCTGCACAAACATGAAAGTACATTGTTGAATAACCCCCCCAAAAAAGTAGCATAAATTTGAAGCTTGAAGACATTAACACAATGATTTTTGCAAAATTTAAGCATTGTACTAACCAAGGACACAGGATAGAATGGCGCCAGTACTAACTCCACAGATGTAGTCAAACAGTTCATAAACTCTTTTTCCAGTTAATTCCTCTAGTTTCTTTAACATTTCAATAACAAGAACTCCTCTGCAAAAAGAATTGGGCCATTATTATTGAGATAGAACAGAAGAATTGAGTTCAAATCTTCAAAATTACTTATGAAAGCTTGAAGACTGTACCTGATGCCGCCTCCATCAATAGACAGAACACGAATACCTGGGCCAGGGAGAGGGTCCACATAGCCAAGGGTAGTTAGTATTTCCCGTGTGATAGCTAGTGTGGCATCATCATGAGCCTCATTGCGAACTCTCAACAGGATGTTAACAGCACCCTCCTAGTGTTAAAAAAAATTAAGATAATCATACCAATGAGAACGCCAAGAGTAAATTTCAGCATTCACAACAACCACCCAGAGCAATAGATACTTACCTTGGCAGCATACATTTTTGCCTCTGGGAACTGATAAAAATGTTGAAGAAGATCTTCCAAGCGCTTCAGTCTTGATGCACCCGGCATGGATGTTGCCACTGCACTTATGACGTGCTGGGTGCGGGAGTGAATTGTATGCTAGACAATTAAAATCATGAGTTAAGAATGGCTAATAGATTATCCAGGATTCATGAAGTATTAATTACATGTGATTCCAATGTATACCTTGGACACAGATTGCACTTGAGTGCGCCATTTTGTCCTTTCCTGGAGAGCTTCTCCATTGGTTTTACCACCATTTTCTCCATTTCCATTTCCTCCAAACAGTTTAAGATTGGCAAAAACCTGGGAATACTTGGATCCCGCATCAGATGATGGTGGTGGAGGTGGACTTGGAGGTACATTGCCTGTCTCGTTAGCAGTGGCATTCAGCGTGGACTCATCACCAGTCTTCAGCTTATCTGGTGCATCCATTGTGGTAGAAGAGGAGGAGGTGGCTGACATCGTGATTCGATGGCTGCTGTCTTTAATTTGTTTTCCAAATAATTTTGAGGACTGCAAAGACGGTAATTTCTGTAGGAGCGACATCCACTCCTTAGTGAGGTTGAATACGTATCCGTTATCGGAACCCTTGGTCAAGTACTCGCGAAGATGAGCCAACAATTTCCACTGTGTTGCAGATAGTGCACGTAACTGTGTAACGGGCATTCTGTCACCTTGAGTTTTGCTGGGTCGCAGAGGACTGGCACTTTGAAGGTGCAACTGCCTGTAAAAGAGAGAAATGGACAACTTATAACTGATATCCGGATCCTAACAGAAAAAATAATGTCAAAAGCAGAAAATAAGTAAAGAAGTACAACATCCATTCCAGATGCCCTTTGATATACAGAGGTTAATAACACAGTTTAATCTGGGCTTTTACCATTTCAATGATATCATCAAAAAAAATAAATTGTTTTCCACAGAAACAATAAACTCTAAATAAACTAACGACCCAGAAAGCAAAGATGTGGAATATATAGTTACTTTCAGCAAAGTCTAATCAATCAGCTGTTGCGTATCTGACGAAATGACAATGACGTTAGCAACCGTCATTCCTGATCACTACCTCAGTCCTCAACAAGAAAATCCACCCGAAGTCAAGTGCACTGGTTCGCCATTCCAGGAGAGCTTTACTACTGCGTCGAAAACCAAACTTGCTGGACGCCAGATTTACTCAAACATCCGATAAAAACAAAAACATTACTCCAGCAGACCGTTTTGTGACTTGAAAACAATAGAGCAGCGCGAGGCCGACACTAGCGCTGTCTAGCCCTAGCGACAAATCTAGAACCACTCTTGGCGCACGATTTAAACAGAGTGCCGTCAGCTGCTCACCGAACCGACCGCAAGAGGAAAATAAGCTGATAACTCAGCAAAAGGACTGACGTCTTTTTTTCCTCCATCGGAAAAACGAAGTCGGACTCTGATTACTCACACATCGGCGAGAAATGGGGCGGCAGAAAGTGGTAAAATCCATGTTGGCATTCCCCTGCAGTGGCGTCACACACAAGCGCACACACGCACACACACACACACACACACACTACTCCACATCGCGTCCTCTCTCATTACCTCCCGGGCGTCAGGCAGCAGACGCAGCGGTGGCACTGCCGGATGTTCTTACTGAACGACATGGCGAGGGCCAGGTTCAGCTCCGGCTGCCGGGCCGCGAGGCCCTCTCCGCGCGCTCAGGGGAGGTGCAGGGACGGGGAGTAAATGTCACTCGGGACGCGTGATCACTGCCCCGCGCCGCTCGCCTGCTATCTCACTCTGTTTATTTCTTGTTTTATCTTCCGTTCACTGCCTCTTCTCGTGTATCACTTTCACCGGGTTGCACAGGTCGCGCGGTACGGCACGGGTTCGCGCTGCTCGCGGCTGCGGGATGTGTGGCCGCTGCGGCCGGAGGTTCGCTTTCGACTGACTGCCCGCCTGTTGACGCCGGCCGCTTTTATCGACTCGCGGCCGACGGAGTGGCGTAGTGTTTACTAGTGCAGGTGTACTACAGGGGAGGGGAGGGGGGGGATAGATTCGCTCTCTCCTGAGGGGAGCGAGAATGTTACAAACACGGGTCGCCCCCGCATCTCACTACCCCGAATTGCGTTCGAACGATAATTGCACCGCCCTCTGCGCGGTTAAATTTTTTTGTGGGGGGGGGGGGGGAGGCGTGGGAGTACGAGATATTTGTCTTGTTGTGTGGTACCATGGGCCCCGGGGGTAAAACCGGAACAGGAAGGATGTGCCTAAATATCTTGTACAACAAAAAAAGGGGTTTTAGACCCACCTCAATGTGTGCATGTGTGTCCTCCCGTGTTAGTCCGGTTTGGTGCGGATCTGCGGGTTGGTGCAATAAGGGAAAGTGTCACAATTGTAACTCCTGGATTTTGAAGGTGTATCGGAGTTCAACTCAGTGAAAAGTCTACGAAAATAGTCTTTGCAATGTACAAGCACTTTCTGCGAAGAAAACGGCGGCTTTGTGTTACAAAGCATATTCTTTGTGTTACGAAGAAGCGGCGCGACGAATGCTTCGAACTACAAAGCATCTCTTCGTGGGCTACAAAGGAAATGCTTTGTAACACAAAGCTTCCGTCTTCTTCGCAGAAGGTGTTTGTATTACGAAAACTTTATTCGTAGACTGTTTACTGTAAAAGGGTCGTCATCAAAAGATTTTTTTTAAAATGTTGTTCAAATTTTACCTAAAAAATTCCATTCTTGAGTCATGAAGACATTTGTAACTAACAATTCCGAACGGTGCAACAGAACAGGAAATAAGGCCACACGTGGCCCAGGCGGACGGCGGAGCATGGCGCCTGCGGATGCCGGGGTAGGCCGACCCGCACAACACGCGTGCATGGAGCGGCCTGCCGTTGCCTACCCAACAGGGGCCGTCGGGACTAACCAGCAACGTTCTTAAGGGTGAAACCATGAATCGCGAAATTTCGTGGTGCGCTTTGCGCATCGCGAGTGAGACAGCGTCAGGAAGCACTCAATGTGCGCCGAGTCCCCGGGGCTCCCCCGCCCCCTGCCTCGTGCGAGCGCCACCTGCGCCACGACTGCGCAGCCTGCGGCACGGCCTGCCTGCCCTTCTTCGGCATCGTGTTAGTGTGCGACGGAGTAGCAACTGCGGCGGCAGCGGCGGCGAGTCAATGAAAAACAACAACAAGAGCCGGCAGCACTCGCCACGTGCGGAGTCCTGCCGCATAGGCCGATGTTTGTTGAGCTTCCTCCCAGGATCCACCCAGGACCCCCCCCCCCCCCCCCCCCCTCGCCCCGCCCGGCCTTGGCCGCCATCCCAGCGAGGGGCGGAGCGGGGCGGAGCGGGAGGGGCAGGGGCCGACTCTTTCCCCGCGCGGTGCTACAAAGTGTAGCGGCGGCACAACAGTGTTCGTCAGAGAGCGGTGGTCCCTGTGCGGCGAGGCGGGGCGGGAGGGGGGGGGGGGGGGGGGGGCGCCCGCGCTGCAGCGGCCAGCGGCCGCTGGACAGCCAGGCAGGCCGCCGTGGGGCAGGTCGGGAGCTCGCCGGCTGGCCGAGGTTCCCGCCACCGTCCGAACCGTGGTACACAAGGAGAGGCACAGGAAAACGCAACTGTTGCACTGTTGTACAAATTTTTTACAGAATTTTTATTTTTATTGATCAATTATAATCACGCGGAATTCGACGAAAATTGGGTGCTCATTTAAAAATGTGCCCGAAGGATATCGGTGGGTCAGTTTGTCACGGATTCTGCACGCGACAAACAGCTCGTGCGGCGGAGGGCCGCGCCGGAGTGTTTTGAACTCGCCACGCGCCGCGCGCCGCGCGCTGCGCTCGTAAGGCCGACGCGCACAGTGAGTACCGCTCCTGTAAATAACAACATCGCGCCCTGGACGCCGCGCAGCGCCCGCAGGCCGCAGGCTCGCAGGGCGTCGCAGCCGCCGCCTCCCTCCTCCTCCGCCTCACACACGCAATCCTAATTATTTTATAATTGTTTTATACCAATGAAAGGTTGTAATTTTATTTTTTCAGAGATTGCGACACGGAATGACGAACAATGAGCGGGACGGGTACATAATATGTGGTTTGGTTAGGTCAGAACTTGGGGTTATTGGAGTTGACGTAGTGCACAGAGGGATAGTGATAGTGCTCTCTCCCCGCCCCCACCCCCTCTCTCTCTCTCTCTCTCTCTCTCTCTCTCTCTCTCTCTCTCTCTCTCTCTCTCTTAGTACAGTATCTCTCTATGTCTCTCAGAATCTTTCTATCTCCGTCTCTCTTTCTCTCTCTCTCAGTACAGTATCTCTCTCTGTCTCTCAGAATCTCTCTCTCCCTTTCTCTCCCTCTCTCTCTCTCTCTCTCTCTCTCTCTCTCTCTCTCTCTCTCTCTCTCTCGTGTGCGTGCCTCAGTGGGAGCATGCGTCCAAGATTACCACAAGTTCCCAACAGTATAGACAAAATCAGACAGATTTCTGTATGGTGCTGTGCTGACGTCCGAGTAGTTCGTCGTGCTGTACTGCTTGCAGTGCTCAGCACGTGTCCGACCTGACGTGTGTGCGCTCCTTTATCACGAGACGCATCGTCGGTTTGTCAATGAGGCAACGCCTCCCGTTATCTAGAATGGCGAGTTAGTTGTACTACGCACGCGCGTCTGTGTGCGGGGGGCGGGGCGCGGGAGAGGGAGAAGGGGAGGAGGGCGTCGGCAGCGCTTGGCGCGTCGTGGCGCGGCGTGGGGCGCGGCCCGCGCGGTGGCCAGCGCGGCGCGATCGCGATGTTTGTGTCCGACTCGACATTTCGTCGAAAACGAAACGCGTGGCGGCGGCGGAGGCTGCGGCGGCGGGAGGAGTAGCGGGGGGCCTTGTTGTGCAGGCTGACCTCACACCACGCCACACCTACACTGTAAGGTAGCGGCAGGGGAGGGGGGGGGGGGGGGTCTTGTTGTGCTGCCACTTCCTTCGCGCTGGGCTACACCTACTCCTCGCCTAGGATGTCTCGCTGTCTCACACTGCACCGGAGGGGGGGGGGGGGGGAAGGGGGGGGTATTTTTCTGTGGCGTGCCGCGGCGGTGTCTGACACGCGCGTCTAGCGGCGCGGCGCGATTCTGGTCGATGTGCCGCGCCGCCGCCGTCCGCGCCTTCGAGGAGGCGACGGTTTATTTCCGAGGCCGCTGCCGCCGCCGCGCAGGACCGGTGGCGTGAGTACCGCGCGCGCCCCGGCTGCCCAATCAGAGGCGCCGCCTCGCGGCCCCGCCGCCCAGTGCCAGCCAATGGGGGGCCGCGCCGCGGGGCCGGGCCCAGGCGAGCCCTCCGCGGTACGTCAGCCTCGGCTCTCGGCCGTCTCGCCGGCCCGGCCGGCGTACGCGACGGGAAGTGAAAGGGGTGTTTTCGCGAGCGCCGACAGCCGGACCAACGCTGCCAAATCCACTGAGTTCCGTGTCCCGCTCGTGTGGGGACCGTGGGTACCGGGAGCGCCGCAAGCCACCCGCCAGATTTGGGGGCAACAAGAGCAATATACTGCAACACGCTTATGATATCGAAGGAGGCGTTTTTATCCGGCGCGACTCGCCAACTGTGTCTGGCGCGCCCCCGTCCCGTTCTATTCAGGGGGCTGACGTGCGGCCCGAGGGCCGAGGCTCCCCTCAGCCGGCCTGACGTGTCACCGTGTCGAGTGACCGTCACCGCGCCGCAGGGGACCGCCGGGCCACGCTACACAACACAGTGGCCGCTGACGAAGTGCACATGGACCGGGCGAGGCGTTGGCACCGTAACACTGCTGACGCGGACGTGCGGGGAAGTCCGAGGCGGGCATACCCCGCGCCGCGCGCCGCGCTCCGCGCCACGACGACCGGGAGTAGCGACGGCTCGAGCGCGGGGTATCGCGGGGCGGCAGGGCGCACGGGGCACGGAGTCTTGCCACAACGTGACGTAACGTGACACAACGTGAGGTCAGCGATGACCTATAATGGTCGGCACCGCCTCCTAGTGGATGACGACGAGCGTGAAGTTCTGGAAGAGGGTGAGCTTGAGCGCCCTGCTGAGGGACGGCGGCATCCTGTCCAGCGCCCAGTGGAGGTCTTCGCCGCTGACCTGCACGACGGTCCCCCGGTCCTCGGCGGGCGCTGGGTCGGGCTCAGACCCCTCGGCGCCGTCGTCCTCCCCGTCGTCCACGATCTCCAGCACGTAGTCGGTGTCTGCGGAGGGTTGGTCCTGCGAGCCCTGCGATGCGGGGGCCCCCTTATGTGCGAGGGAAGCCGTGTCAGCTAGGCGACGGCAGGTGACAGCCACCGGGCCGGACCGGCCGGACCGCTTACACAACAGCCTCACCAGGAGCACTTGCAGCAGCAGCAGCAGCAGCAGCAGCAGCAGCACCGCCGGCCCCAGGTCACGCGCCCCGGCAGCCATGCTCTGCTCTGCGCCCGGCCACTGACGAACAAAACAATCGCCCCCCCCCCTCCCTTCCCCCTTTCTCCCCCCCTCCTTTACCGCCGGCCCGGGGCCTGGTCAACGCCGGCCCAGGAAACAGAAAACTGACCACTGACCAGGTTGTTCCCGGGGTTTCGAACGGCCGCCCGTGACAGGGGGTCCCTACCCGGCCGCGGGGCTCACCGGTCATGACGCCGCCGACCCGGGCGTTGTCGCTGGACGTGGAGAGCGTGTGCGTGCTGCACCTGCTGCTGCTGCGGGGCCTCGCGGACAGCCCGCTGGGCGTCGCCGTGGCCGCCACAGTCCCGGTGAGTGCAGCTGCGCAGCTGTGCAGCAGTCTGGCCGCGGGGCTGACGGGCAGCTGCTCGCGGTCGCGGGCGTGCTTATCGGGCAGGTGCTGCTGCTGACGGCTCTGGCGGAGGCCCGCGAGTCTCAGCCCCTGCGGCCCGCGCTGCCGCCGCCGCCGCCGATGCTGCTCCCGAGGCGGCCCTCCCGGTCCTGGGCACCGAGTGACGCCGACGTGCAGGCGATGCCGGGGCCCGTCCACGACCCGCCCTACCCGGAGGCCTACGAGCCCGACTACGGGCCGCCACCGCACCGGGGCTGGTGGGCACACGAGCCCGCCGACATGGCCTACCCTCTGGGCTACCCTCTGGGCTACCCTCTGGGCTACCCTCTGGGCTACCCTCTGGGCTACCCTCTGGGCTACCCTCTGGGCTACCCTCTGGGCTACCGTTCGGGTCACCGTCCGGGCTACCGGCCGACCGAGTCCTCGCCGGACTACGAGGAACGGTACCAACGGTACCACCACCCTGCTGCGGACCCCCCGTGGACGTCCCCGTGGACGTACCACCCTCGGCCGTACCTAGCTGGGTATGCTCAAGAGGACGACCAGCTCGACGGCAGCGCAGGCCGGGCACCGCCGGCACCGGCGCAGCTTGTGGACGGGTGGCCTCCGGCCCCTCCGGCCCCTCCGGCTCCACCCCCGAGACCGAGGATGTGGTGGCCGCACCGCTGGCAGTGACGGCGGTGGCGGCCCTCGGCTCCTAAAGTCAATTCACAAAACAACCCTCGACGCGATCCGGTTGTACGATGAACAAAGCGCGTTACGTATTCGGTCGAAGAGTACAATAAAGAGAAGGAAGGGAAATGTCACCCAACAAGTCACGGATTCATTTTCCCCAACGGTGCGTATTTTTTTCTCGTAGGCCGAATGAGACACTCTGGCATATTAATAAAATTTTAATTGCATTTTCAGTATATTACATATGGTGTTCACTGTCGCTAACAGTCGCTATCCCAGATGGGTACACAGACGCTGGTTTCATATTTATGATGGGACTGGAAGAAACTGATGAAATGAATGAACAAGTATCGCAAACGAGCGCAAACGAGTACGTATAACAATCTGCGGAAAGCCTTTACATTTAGACCAAATCTAAGTAATTATTGCAAGCGCTTGACTACAACAGACAACAAAGTTAACGACCCGTCACTCGTAATTCGAAACAGGCCTTTAATTTCCATAATTTTACCCCGAATAATGCAGATGTAGACACAGTGCAGTTTGACAAAATGCAGGCTATTTTTTTTTTGAGCGTCGCTGTTCTGAAGAATCAACAAAACATCGTCGGCTTTTCTCTGATTTCCCGAGTTTAAAATATCAGGGTTTCTCAAATGAAGGTAATAAAAGAGAAGCCAAAGAGATTTTTATTTGCCGAAATGCTAAATGCTAAATATAACAGAAATTATACCTCAGTCTAGTCATCAGTCATTACCTACATAACATATACATCCCCACCAAAGTGAAATATTGATACATTGTACAGATTGATGCTTTGAGGAACGTTAGTCATACTTCATAAAAGACAAGTTTAAGAATTTAAACTACCATTTGCCAACACCCCACTCAGGCCTATGTTCCTCGTCGAGTCACTCCAAGGAGGGGAGGTTTTTTTGCCACTTCTGCCGTCGCACGCGGCACCTTATCAAACTCTGTCACCTTCCACCTTTCTGTGGGCAGCGGCACCGCATTCCTTTTCCTCGCTTGGGGCCCAAGAATCAGAGGAGATCGGAGAGGCCACTGCGTACAACCCGCAACAGAATAAAGCAAGCAAGTGGACGGGGTGCCGAGTGTCCGCTCGTGCAGATGAGTTGCATGGGTAGCGGGGCTGCGTACGAGGAGGGAGGGAGAGAGGAAGGAGCAGGAGGAGGACCGATAGCTCGGGGGAGGCAGGAGAGGAGGGCAGGGCGACCTCCCCGCGGCCCGCAAAGCCTCTTACGGCCCCTGTGTGCTACCTGCCTGCCCGCCCATCACGCGGACGCGCACACGCACAGCACACAGCACAACTCCGAAACCTTCTCACTTTCCCGGCGTCGACTGGTCAAGCAATTAATTGAATCCTCGGAGTGTGGGCCGCCGGGGGGCGAAACCATCAGCAAATCGTTGTAATACACTTACTAACCGCCCCCCCCCCCCCTCTTCGAGACGGGCCAGCGGCTCGACCCCATCTCTGCAAATAACGGTCCGAGTGCTTCGGGGCAGAGCCGGCAGAGGCAGTGACGGACCTCCGGGCCTCCGGGCCAGGACTTGCAGAAGAGCCGCTGTCCCTGGGACGGGACGGGGACAAAACACTCTCGGCTGAGCCCGGCCCCGGGCCGGCGTGCGGCTTACTGCGGATAATGTGGGTGTAATAGTCACGCTCTGCTGCCCTTTAAATAACGCTGCCGTGACGTCACAGTGACGACTAGACCAACAACCCAGCCACAGGTTGGCGAGGGGGAGCGGGCCGGGGGGCGGGGGCCGGCCGCAGGCCCGGAGACAGCCGCTCCCACAAGTGGTCACAGGGTGACGGCACGGCAGATACACACACACCAACACACACGCACACACTCGTCCCCAGAGAGCGGCCCAGTGTCGGCTTACGGGAAGGGAAAGTAAAAAAAGAGAGGAAATAGAAGTTTTGTAATTTTACGAGGTGAAAACGACTAACCGTTTTGCGCGACGCACACACACACACACATAGCATTGTGGTACTGTATCAACCGCCGGAACGGGCCGGATATTAGGCTATTAATTTGACAACCTGTAATTAATTTTTTTGAAGTTTATGGTCGTGTTTTTAACGACAGTTCGAACTTATTGACCTATAAACAGACTAAACTACTACACAGAATTTTAATACGAGGGGGTCTGCGTATGCCTTTTGACATAAACTTGAAAGGTTGCTCTGATCGCCAGACGAACAATTTGATGAAATTTTGGAAACAAGGAGGTAGTGTCAGTGACTTATTTAGGGAGGCTTCAGTAGTCGTACGCGATCTCCTGCTCCTTCATGCGCTTCCGCACCGTCTGCCAGTCCAAGTGTCCCAGGTCGGCCGCCTTGGCCGGGATCTGCCAGGACAAGGGGGTGGTGTTAGACGGTCAGGTCTCACGGGCGTCCTCGGCGCGGTAGGCGTTTCCAGCGAGGCCCGAGAACGGAAGTCGGCAGGACGTAGGACGTGAATACTTTCAGGGCGGAAACGGGTGTAGTTTGAGAAGTCGCCGTGCGAGCCTCCGTTCCGTTCTCGAGTCTCGTTGGAAACGCCTATTACAGCAAGTGCGGAGCTCACCTGGTCCGCCGCCATGGCGCTGGTCCAGGCATCGCTATCGCTGTCGGCCGCCCTGTCGGCCGCCCTGTCGGCCGCCCTGTCGCCCCCCAGGGTGGGGACGCCGTCGGCGGCGGGTCTCCGGCTCTCTTCCATGGCCGCCAGCCGGCCCAGCAGGCTGGCGAGCAGCGGGTCCGACGACAGCGACAGGGCCGCGTAGGGGCCCCCGGGGCCGCGCAGTCCGGAGCCCGGGGCCGGCGGCGCCGGCGCGGGTAAGGGCTCCACCGCGTCCCTGCAGCAAGGCGACCGGTGCTCACCATGCGTCTGTGCACGCAGAGCTCCCCCCCCCCCCCCCCCCCGCTCCCGGCCCTGCGCATGCACACCAGGGGCCGGGAGCCTGCCGCCTGCCCCAGAGTGAGGCTCCTGTTGCTGGCGGGCCTCACCGCGACGTGTCGGGCTGGTAGCGGGGCTGGGACTCGAGGCCGTCCAGCAGGTTGGGCATGGACCGCTTGGCCGCCACGCCGCGGCACTGCGGGTGGAACACCAGCCGCCTGCGGGCACACAGGAAGACGGATGACGACGCTGGCCCGTGGCAAAAAGTCAGTCGATGATCGAGGTCGGAAACCAAAATGTCACACGTGATTAATTCAGTGATTTTAAATCAATCAACCCGTCAAGATCACGCCAGGCAATGGCACCGATCCGAAACCGACCAAGGGTCGGTACACATTTAAAAAAAAGTAAAACAAACAATTGTTTGGCTTTTCGACTTTTCGATTAATCACTGAGGCCTCGGACTCGGAGGCTGTCACGGCCGGCGGCCGAGCCGGCGGCCGAGCCGGCGGCACTCAGACGGCCGTCCGCGGCGCGGCGCACGGCCGAGGCCGAGACTTCTTGCGGGCCGTTTCTTGCAGCCTCCCCGCCCTGACCCCCCGCGGGGCACTCGCTTGATGGCCACGCCCTCGCTGGCGCCTGGCGCCACCGCGCTGAGGTCGGGGTCGGTCGGGTCGGGGTGGCGGGCTGCCCCGGGCCGGAGGCAGGCCGCCGGGGGAGGCAGGCCGCGCGCCGGGGCTCAAAGGCCAAGGGGCCGCCGATCCGAAACACGCGCCGTCACTGAAATTAAGATCGCGTATCTGGGCACGACGCGGCCGCCGCGCCGCCCGTTGTCGTCGGGGCTGGACTACGGTCTTGTGCGCCTCCCCTCACCCTCAGTGAGTCGTGTGTCAGACGGCATTTAAAATGACGCCGGCCCGGAAACGAGCCCCTCTACTCAGCGTGTGTCCTAACTAACTGCCCCGTGCGGGACCCGTGTCTTTGTGCGCTGCCGGCGCGGACACGCAGCGCACAACGTGCTGCACGTCGCCCCGTGCCCCGTGCCCCGTGCCCCCTGCCCCGTGCCTCGTACCTCCTGCCTCGTGCCCCCCCCTGCTTGCTCTCCTGCCGTGCCACGCCGCCACGCCCCCGGGCCCTAGCCGTAAATAATTCCCGATCCATGTGCCTTTGCCCAGCACGCCCCTCTTGCCACGAGGGGCGTAGTACGTACATCGGTCCTAAAAAATAAAATAAAATGACAATAAAACGTGCGCGCGTAATTTCACAGCACGACCGTCGGACTGCGGAAACGTCGCGTTGGCGCCGAGTTGAATTTGAGTTTTGTCGTCGTCGGCGGCTTGTTGCGCAACTCGGGCGCCACTCGCCGCCAGCAGCGCGCCGGACCCGGGAGGGCGGCGGGGCGGCGGGTCTATTATTGTCGGCGGGCGGGATGTATTTGCCGCGCGTTGTTGCCAGGCCCAGCAGGTCCTTGTGGGTCCGAGGCTCCCCGGGTCAGTCCGGGACGCACCCGGAACACCTCGCGCCGCGGCCTACAGCAGCCCTGGTGTTGCTGCTGCCCGCGCTGCGGACCGGCTAGCTCCGCGTGGGTGGCTGAATAATTTGTTTCGAAATTAACGGCAGGGCTCTCGGAGGCCATAGGCGTCGTGGCGGCCGCGGGGGGCCTCAGGGGGGAACAGATAAAACTCTGCGCTGCGGCTCGTTCGTCACGCGCACGGAAAAAAATAATTTCGCTGTTTTAGGTGATCGTAGATCTAACGCTTATTTTCTCAACGCTGTCTCGAGGATGTCTGGTTTTGGAGACATTGTAGAGACTTCCTAGATTTTTTTTTTGTACGGGACATGAGGGCGCGTACCTGCAGTCGATGGAGCGGAGCTGCTTCCTGGAGGCCGGCGCTGACTTGGCGCTGCAGCACAGGAGCATGACCAGGATCACGGCCACCGGGAGGGCGCGCGACGGAGTCATCGTGTCGTCTGCCGCGGCCGCCGCGCCCGCAGCACCTGCAGCAGCACCTGCAGCAGCACCCGCAGCACCTGTCGACAGGGGAGGACGCACCCACCTCGTCAGAGACGTGCTGCTGTTGGCGTCCCGGGGCAGGCCGACTCACTGCGCTGTACGGGGAGTCGGAGAGAGAGGCACGTCGTCTGTGTGTGTGTGTGTGTGTGTGTGTGTGTGTGTGTGTGTGGAGGTGGACGTCGCCGGAAATGGCCGTGTGGCGCCGTGTAGTGACTGGTGACAATGACGGTGGCTGTTTCGTCCTGACGGCGCACCTCCGGGCACCTCCGGCCTGCTGCGGCCGCCTCCGGGCCGGGGGCACACGGGGGCGCGGGCGGACCTACAAGGCCCCGCCCCCGCTGTGGGGCCCCGCTCGCCTCCGGTACACTGTCCGCAGCGGGGGGCCGCGGTGCCGCCGCCGGGGCCGCCGGGGCCGCCGCGCCCCATCTGCGCCGCCGGGGCTAAGGCGACACCCGGGCGGCCAAGTCGCAGAGCACACACCGGCGCGGCGGCGCAGGCCGTGGGCGACCCGGGGCGACCCCGCAGCACCGCGGCGGCGGCGGAGGCAGCGACCCGCAGCAGGGCTCATCCCGAAGAGACTTTCGTCGCTCTGTCTCTGTCGCACTCATGGAACGTCCCTTAGGAGTGCGGGAGAGCCCACCCGCCGGAATCAGACCGCAGGGGATCAGTCCCCCCGGGGGAGGGGGCCCGGGGGCACTACACTCCTCCGGGACCGCTGGCCGCACCCGAACCGCCTGCCCTAGAACGGCGGCGTTAACTCGTGCCAGCAGAATAAAATTGTTCCACAAGACGCAATTTAACTCGGGCGCAGGGCATCGACCGGCAGTACGAGCGTCGCACGGGTGACGTTAACTAAGTTTAGGGACGGCCCCTCATGAGTGGGAGGTTACCAGGCAAGACGTTACAAATGGACGTGCTTTGTTCGCCGCCAATGACGTGGGCTTCCTTTGTGCCCCGCTGCCCCCGCTGCCCCCTCCCCTTCCCGACGTCGTCACAGAGGGATGAGAGCGTCAGTTTCGGGAATACCGTCGGCTCACCCCACCACCCCGACCAGCGCTGCTTCTCTTGCCCCCGAGGCAAAAGTGCTAATTTCCCTTAAAAAAGGCGGGGGAGGAAAGAAGGCAGAAGGTAAAAAAAAATGCCTGTTAAAAGTTCGGCACCTGAATTATTGAGTCTAGTGTTATGGCGGCGCCGGGAGTTACCCACACTGCGGCCAGGCCGGCCCGGCCCGGCCCGGCCGGCCTGCTCGCCCGCGCGCCGCGCCGCTGCCTTTCTCGGAACGGTGACAAAAGATTTCCCGCGGACAAAAGGGGAAAGTTTCCGGCGTCGGAGGTAGGTGGGCCGGGCGCGGCGGCCCCGCGGCCCTGCGGCCCCGCGGCCCTGCGGCCCTGCCGCGCTGCGGGTGCTGCCCGCGGCGGGCCCGTCAGGGGTGATGTACGTGTTGCCTACCCGGGCCGGCTGACAAGGACGCGAGGAGAAACTAGAGGGACGCGCGCGCACGGAGGAAGAGTAGGGGAGGGGGCGGGCAGCAATGTCGAACCATACCACGACAACGCTGTGTCAATTAACGGTAAGCGGCTAAGCGGTCCGCTCACTCCGAGGCCCGTAAGCGGATCCGGCGCAAAGCGCGGCAGTCTGACAACCCCCCCGCCGCCTGGCCGGCCGGCCCGGCCGGGCGCTGCTTGGCACTGCTCCGCTGACCCCTCCGCCACACCCCCGCCCAGGTCCAATTTGTGTGGTCGTGGTGGTGGTGGTGGTGGTGGTGTTGACGCGCGACTCTATTGTGTATGGGAGTGTGTGGGTGCGAGGGAGACGGAGAGAAACAGAGGGAGACAGAGAGCGACTGACAGAGACAGAGAGAAGTGGGCGGCGTGGAAATTCATGATGATGGTGGTGTTTGATGCGCCGTTCTGCGGAATGACGGCGGCCTCGTCGCGCCGCCGCCGCCGCCGCCGTCGCTGCCCGGCAGCGCCCGGCCCACGCACACTCCCGTCGGGACGCCCCGGCGGGACGCCCGCCACCGCCGGGGTAGGCCGCGTGTGAGTCAGCAGTGCCGGCCGGGCTGCCTACCCCGCCGAGCCCGGGCGCCCGCCACCGCGCCCTGTGCGCTCTGTCTCTCTCTCTCTCTCTTTCTCTCTCTCTCTCTCTCCCCTCCCTCTCTCCCCTCTCGCCTCTCTCTCTCTCTCTCTGGAACTCGCTTATTCCGCTCTCCATCCGTACTTGCAAAAGCCTATCATCCTTCAAGCGGCTTGTAAAAGAACACCTGTTAATGGCCCAAAGTCGCCCTGGTTAAAATACATTTCATATCACCTGTTTTTGTCAGTGTGATACTCCTACAGCCTGGTTCTGCCTGTTCTATGTTGCTGCTCATTTGTCGCCAATGTTCTTTGTTATCTTGTTGTGATGTTGTGTTGTCTTCTTAAGAACGTTTGGACTGTGTTAATCATACGCGTTCGGGTGCCATACTTGGTACAACCCAAGGGGCTCTCCAGTCCTATGTACCATAATTATCAATAAATCAAAAAATCAAAAAACAAATCAAATCTCTCTCTCTCTCTGTCCTTATCACTCCGGCAGGTCACCCCACTCGTCGATGACAAAGACGGAGACGAGCGAGTGCAAGCAAGCAGCAAGACGTAAACCAAGAAGAAGAAAAAAAAATGTGACACCGCGGCCATGCACGGCCATGGCAGTGGTCGCGGGCCCACAGCCCGGCGCGTGTGTGCGACGTCTCGCCGCCTCTTCGCGCCCGCTTAAACCCCGACACTGCCTTGCATTGTCCGCCGCTGGAACCTCGGCCGCCGCAAGCCGTGCGTCCCTTTGGTGCCGCGGCCCCTCTCTCTCGGCGCGTCGCCCTCGCAAAAGAAACTTCAGTCCCCCCCCCCCCCTCCACTGGGGGCGGGTGGGGCGGCCGCCACTCCACGCGACACCCCCCGCTTTGAAGAAGGAAATTAAACGTCCACCGATCCGAGGAGGGTGGCTGTTGAGCCGCGAGACACCGGGCCGCCGCAGTGCCGCCGGGGGCTAGGCTCCCGAGGATGCCGACCTGACCTGCCCAGCAGAAATAAGTCGGGCGCGTCTGTGTGGATGCGACAAGTGGGTGGTACTTCTTCTCTCGTGTACAGTAACATGCACGAGTTCTATGCACTTCTACGGGAATACTGAGTTTTGTATAAGTAAGAACAGCTGCTGCGCAATGTGCGCGCCAATGGATCTGTGACCCACGCTCTCACCATATTCCCCTGCCCCCCCCCCCCCCCTCTCTCTCTCTCTCTCTCTCTCTCTCTCTCTCTCTCTCTCTCTCTCTCTCTCTCTCTCTTTCGGCTCCGATTGCCCCCGCGGCCGCCCTCGCCCCTCGGCTGCCCTCTACCCGCACCACAGCGTTCCACAGTTCATTCCGCTAATCGGCGCCAGATTGGGTTACCAGTCGGGGGCGTACGGCTCGCCTCGCAGATTAGGCCGTGCGGAGCGCGTGGCGGGCGCGTGGCGGGGCCATGGCGGGGGCGGGGTGGGGGCGGCAACCGGCAAAACATGCCGCTCACGGGACCGACACCCCCGGCCCAGCCCCGGCCGGACGCTGCCACCGGGTCCAGACGAAGCAGACGTCAGGCGAGATGCTGCGGGCGGGCGGAGGGAGGCAGGTCGTCTCGCAATCATTGAGGGCGAAAGAGAGTGCGAGGGGCACACACGGACCAGCGGCCCTGCCCGGCCCCGCTCAGCGCAGAGAGGCATTCAAAGGCTCGCCGGAGGGGAGACTGACTTGTAGATTGCAAGTTACTCCGGCCGGCTGGACCCCGTCGCACACGTCTCGCCCCGCTGGGCTGAGCTCATGAGTAAGCACCAGCGGAGGCGTTAGCGACACGCGCCCGCCCGCCCCGCCGGGACACGGGCCGAGTGTGTGCACCGAGTGTGGGGGCATGTCGAGCTGCCCAGTGACAACGCAACGGAACCCTCCACCGACGTGGTCATGTACTCGCACCTGCTGGTCAGAGCGAGCGAGAGAGGGAGGGAGAGAGATAGCATAGATTGTGATTTTTTTTTTGTTCGTCCCCGCTGGCACCCTCTGGCAGCCGTGGGTCGGTAGGTGAGTGGGCTGCACAAAGGGCGCCCTCCCGAACACACGAACGCGCCCCCGCCCCCGCTGCCGCCCCCCCGCCCCCGCTGCCGCCCCCGCTGCCGCCCCCGCTGCCGCCACCGCCGCCGCCGCCGCTGCTGCTCGCTGCCCTGCGCGGGCGACCGCCGGCGACACGGCGGAAGTGACAGTAAATTCGGCCCGGAGTGGTTGTCGCGGGGTGAAAGAGTCGCAGTGGGACAGAGAGAGAGAGAGAGAGAGAGAGAGAGAGAGAGAGAGAGAGAGAGAGGGGGGGGGCGTGAATGGAGGCTGACCCGGTGACAAGCAAAGTCAATCATGATGGCGTTCCGGCGCGGGCCGGACAGGGGCCGCGGAGAGTCCGGCCGGCGGGGCGCGCGCTCTCTTGTAGAGGGCCATTCTTATTCATTTTGCAGAGTTTGCTCCTCGCGCCGCTCCGGATAGAAAAAAAAATGTGGGTCCAGGATGTCTCCTGCGTGGGCACTGCGTCGCGTCAAGCCCAGGGTTGGCCACGGTCACGCTCCAGAAAAACTTTTCGCGGGTCCTTGCGCCCCGCGGACCGCACGCGGCCTCAATAGGTGGCGGTGGCGTTAGCCGCACAAACGTGGCGGCGCTCTACAACTACAACACTACAACTCTACAACTACAACTACAACAAACCGCCACTGCGGATGAGGCACTTGCGAGCGGGCGCTGTGTGTGGGGCTCCTCCCTCGCCGCGGCCGCAGCCCACCAGGGCCCCACAGCACGGGACAAGCGCGCCACGCGCCACAGGTTGCCGAGGCCGAGCCGGCGCGGCGAGGCGCTGCCAGCGAGCTTCTGAGCGAGGCCCGCCGCCCGCCGCTCCTGCTCCTGCACTCTCCGCCCCAGGACATTCCCTGCGCCGCCGACTACTGCACGTCGGCAAACACGCCGGGGCAGCCCAGGGAATGCGGTGAAAGACGGCCGGCGAGCGGGCAGGCCGCGTGCGGCAGCGGCAGCGGAGTTGTTATGGACGAGGAGGAAGTAGGGTGTGTCGGCAGAGGGGGTGTACAAGGGGGTAGCAGAGTGGGCCGAGTGTTTTTTCCTGGGTCTCTCTGGGGGTGTGGGGGTGCCGGCCGCTGGCGGCCGCTGACGCGTCGAGCTGCCGCCGGGCAGGCAGGCGCTTTACGACTTCCCGTCCAACACATCGTTGTGGAACTCATCGCTGCATAACATCGCTGTTCCGCCGAAAAGCGAGGCCGGTTTGGGACATTATTTTACACCGAGCCCCCCCGCCCCCGCTCCGCCCCGCTGTGCGCTCTGCTCGCAGTGGGGGGTCAGTTGAGTTGACCCCGCGCCCCGTTTCGCCCCGCCTCGCCGCAACAACAGGTTTCGTTTTCGGCGTCGAACCCCGCGGGTGTGAGAGAGACAGTCGGGGAGCGTCCGCGGTTATTCCTCCGCGACGCGGTGGCGGCCGAGGAGGGGGCGAAAGTCACCGCGCGAGCCGCGGACTGCCGCGGGGCCGCGAGGCCGCTGCGGGCCGGGCAAGATTTACCGGACTTTGAAATTGCGCTCAAGGTGGTCGCCGCGGTGCCTCTATGCCTCGCTCTCTGTCGCACTGCTGCTTGGGGGAGGGGCAGTGGGTGGGAGAGAGAGAGACAGGGAGAGAGAGAGGGGGGGGAGGGGGGGGGGGGGGGGGACTATACGCAGTGCGGAGAGAGCAGCGATATCACGTGAGCGTGAGCCGTGTAGTAACGCTGGCCTCGGGATATTAAGAGATGTGGCGCGGACGCGTGTCCCCCCTCCCCTCCTCTATCCCTCTCTTTCTCTCTCACCTACCCCCGCGCTCCCCCGTTCTTGTTTAGTGCCTTGCTCCTGGTTCACAGGGGGGGCGGCCCCGATCATTTCAGGCACTCTACCACTACTCATGTCCAGGATGACGTCATCGCCATGACGTCACGACGGCCGGAGCCGCGTGTCCAGAGCGCGCCGCACGCCGCGGACGTCACCGAATGGTGCAGCGTGGACGTCAGCGGCCATGAGGCACCGAGAAGCAGTCACGACGGCAAAGTCTGCGAATAGTGGCCCTGTTGCTGCCGTGCGGAGGAGGAGAGCGAGAGAGAGAGAGAGAGAGAGAGAGAGAGAGAGAGAGAGAGGGGGGGGGGGCGTTACAGATGGCGGCGGCGGCGGCCGACCGCACGTCCCCTCCTTGACGTCCCCAGGACGTGTGTGAGCATCGGCCCTTTGCCCGGCGATCCTGTGACGGTCTTTACGGCTTGACGGCCACGATTCGCGCGTATAATAAAGGCGAATCGCCCGCCCCGCCCTCCTCTCCCCTCCCCCTGCTGCTCGCGCCCCCTGCCTTCCTCCTCCTCCTCCTCGCCGTGCCGGCTGTCTTCTCATCTGACTGCTTCTTCTCCATTCCCGGGGACATTGGCGCTCCCTGCGCCGCCCCCGCAGCGGCAGCGGCAGCGGCAGCGCCGGCGGAGCGTGAGCTGAGATCCGTGACGCTGCCGACGTGCAGGCTGCACACACGTCGAGTGTGTGCTCGTGTCCGCCTCATTTCCGTGAGCCGGATGACTCGAGAATCTTGTCGGAGGCCAGCGAAGCGGACGTATATACGGTGTACAGGAGTGTGTGCAGCAGTTCGGGACGCGACAGGTGCGCGATAAACCCCCGCGGCCCCGTCAAGCTCACTGCTGTCCGTGGCGGAGCGCGCCGCCGCCCGGCCGGCCGGCAACCCCGGGGGGCCCCCTCCTGCCTCATGCCCTCTGCGGGGCGGGGCGGGGCGGGGCGGGGCGCGATACAAAAGGATCCGGTGCCGGTCGGTGTCCGAACCCCGGCCCGCAGCCCCGGCGGCCCCGGCCCCGGCAGCCTGTGGGTGGCTGGCGGCCCGGACGTCCGCCCGCCGCGGCCCCGGGCCCGCGGGGCCCGGCAATGCATGACGGCGCAAAGATCCCCGCAGCCCCCTTGGGTCGGGCTTTCCTTCGGGCTTCCCCCCCCCCCCCTCCCTTCCCCCAATTCGGAGGAAGCCGTGAACGCGTTGCTGAATTCTCACACGCGGTGTGGGGGGCGCCGGCCGGGCCGTGGCCGAGTCCAACGGCGCACCTGACCGAGCTGTCGGCCGCCTGCGGTCCTCTGGTACTCCGGTCAGCGACGCCCTCACATATCGGTCCTCGCCCGGCCCACGCCGCACCGCACCGCACCGCTGGCCTACTCGCCGTCCCACGGCTTCCTATTTTCAGGGCGCCCTCAAAGAGAGCGGCCCCGGCCCGGGCCCGGACCCGGGACCGTGGTGCCGGCCCCTGCGCCTCCGGCCCGCTGATGGAAGCCATTAATATCGTGTCTGGTCGGGTACTTGGCCGCGCCGCGCCCCCCGCCCCGCTGCCGGGGCGCACTACTGGCTGTGATCCGAGCGGCGGCGGGGGCGGCGGGGGCGGCGGGGGCGGCGGGGGCGGCGGCGGTACCGCGGAGACCTTTCAATGAAAAACCTTTCTTCATCGCAAGGGAGGGAGGTGAACCGGAGAAGCGCGCCGCCGGGAGGACCGGCCGCGCCCGCTTTGACATCGGAACACCGCGGCGCCGCGTACATGCGATCGTGCACCGGGCCCCGGGCCCCGGGCCCCGGGCACTACACCACGGGAGGCCGAGGAGGGCGCCTCTGCCGCGGCGGGCACCGGGGGGCACCGGGGGGGGGGGGGGCAGCTGCTCCGGGCGGCCGAACTACACGACGACACCTGCGGTGCCTGCGGCCTCGGCTGCTCCTCTGTACTCGCGGGGAGCGGCTCACGTTCGGGGAGAGGCTGACGGAAATAAACAAGCGCAAGCCAGTGCGGAGGCGTTAATTGAAAACAAATAAAAATTAAATAGGAAGGCGGGGAAAAAATATATCGCGGCAAATTGAAATGAGGCGCGAAGCAACGAAACACGGCCCTTCTCCTGGCGGCCGCCGGTTCAGCTCCCCGGGGTGCAGCCCGGGGACCTCGGCCGCCCCCGCCCCCGCCCTCATGCCGGCCCCGTCTCTGCGGGCGCCCCCCCCCCCCCCTCGTCAGCACGGCCGAAACCTGGCCACCTGACTAGCTCCGGGGGCTGATTCGGTCACCTGGGGGGAGGGGAGGGGGGGGGGGTGCGTGGCGTGGCGGGACCGGCATATTAGCAGAGCGATTCACTTTCCGTTTGCCGGCGGCAAGCATGGGAGGTCGAAGGACAAGGCCGTGGGGAGAGAGAAAAAATCCAGAGGACTGTGTGTTGCCAAAGGCGCGGCGTATATCAAAATTTGAGACCTGACTCTCTCTCTCTCTCTCTCTCTCTCTCTCTCTCTCTCTCTCTCTCTCTCTCTCTCGCGTCGGCCGGCCCCGTAGAGCAAGGGAGAGAGCAACCCCGCGGTGTGACAAGGGATAAACAGAGAGAGAGAGAGAGAGAGAGAGAGAGAGAGAGAGAGAGAGAGTGGCGGAGCCGTGAGAGGGAACACCGGTCCCCTTTGAGGTGAGGTGACCGACTCCGCGTAACGCGTCGATACAATGTCGGGCTTTCGATCAAGTTGGCCGCGAGGGCCCCCGGCTCGCTGGCCGCTGGCCCTGCGGGCCTTTGCCGCCCTGGCCGGCCGGACCTCCGGTTACGTCTTGTCCGCTGTCGGTAACGGCCGGGGGGACGTCAGGCGCTGACCCCGCCGCCGGCCGGCCGCAGCGGTGTGCACATCACGCCTCATTGATTTTCTTTTTTATCGAGTTGCTATTATGCGGCTCTGATTGGAAACGCATCACTAAACACCCAGCGGGCACAACCGAGGGGCGCATAGTTGGGCGCTTACAGCAGGCGGAAGGGGGGGACCACAGCTGTGGCACTCACTACTACAAAGATTTTTGAATATTTCGTTTTTGAGTGATTTACGTTGACTTTTAATGCAAGGGGTACCCACTCATAAATTATCCTTTGAGATTCCGATGAAATCCTTACATAAGAGTCTTAGAAAATTGTTCTGACCGTTCCAACCGACCCTTCAGAAATCTTTAAGGTTTTAAAGTCTTAAAAAACTGCAAAAGAAATCATTTTAGCCGAAAATTTGATGAAATTTATTCATTCCAACGCTAGTACTATGAAATCCCAAAGTGCGATCCAAATTGCCAACTTGCACTTGGTGGCCGACCACTCACCTCTGGCGGGACGCACCGATGCGCCTGGTAGACGTCTCCGCTGCCCGCCTTCGCCGCGTGTGCTGGAGGTCCTGTTGGCCCGGGCGGTCCTGGCGGGGTCGTCGTCGGCGACCTGCGGGGGCCTGCGGGGACCTGCGGGGGCCTCAGTAGGGGCGCTCAATGCCGTCGGGCCGTCGGCGGCGCCAGGATCCGGTGGTAATTTGGAGAGGCGTCCTCGGCTGCCTTGCTATTTAAACGGACGGCGGGAAAATGGCGAACAAGGCGGGAACGCAGCGGACCTCCGGCTCGGCGCGCGGACTCCGTCCGGCCCTCCCTCCCTCCCTCCCGCCCTCCCTCCGTCCCTCCCCCGGAGTAGGGGCTGCGCAGGCGCGCGGCCAGCACAAGGGCCCGCCGGCCCCCCCCCCGCCCCGCCCGCCCCGCCCCGCCCCGCCCCGCCCCGCCCCGCCCGCCCCGCCCCGCCCCGCCCCGCCCCCCCCCCCCCCCCCCCCCCCCCCCCGTGTCCTGGGATGGTCCGTCCGACTGCATAGGTGCCGATCCGACCCGCCTTATCTTTAGCTCCAACACATTCCACCCCTCTTCGCCCCCCCCCCCCCCACCTACCTTCGAATCAACTTCAACTTCTTACCCACATGACGCTGGAAATCCAAGAGTGTGACGTAACGCTCCAACGAATGTGCCCGCAGGGTCACATCCCTCGGAATTTTGTGTCGCATTCGTTTGATCGTTCGTGGATCTGTCGCCTTTCTTACGAGTCGGTAGGGGGGGGGGGGGTCAGTGTTTTCCGATGGAACAGAGGCACGTAGCGCGCAGGCAGCGCGACATTTGCTGACCCAGAAATGCGGCGCTGTCCTGCACTGCGCACTGCCGGACTTCACCTCGGAGCGGCCTCAAACAGGAGTGCGGAGAGGGAGTCCAAGGGGCGGCCCCCGACTACAATAAGGCCAATGAGACATCACCGAGGGGTACCCCGGTGCTTCCAGTCAGTGTGCGCCTTCCAGTCCAGTCACTCTCCAGTCAAGGTCCAGTCAATTTCCAGTCGGACACGTCGTGCGGCTACAGTACCGGAAGCGCACGACCGGTTTGTACCGAGGCTCGGTAGCCGCGTGGTTAGCGAGTCGAGCTGGCGGGCGTCTGTTCTGAGGTTCGACTCTTTGCCGGACCGTGGACTTTTTCTGTCGGCTCAGCGAAGACGACGGTGTGTAAAGTATAGGGGGCGCGCAGCGGCCGTCATCGCGGCACTGAGGCCGCATCGGTAAGGTGGCTGACTTGCGACCAAAAGATTGTAGGTTCAAGCCATCCCACTTTCCTAAATTTTTCTTGTGTCTGCGCTTGGGAGACAGAGGGTAAAATATACTCCCGAACGTAGCGTCGGTATGGCTGTCTGAACGGCCGTGCGCGCTGCGTCACTGAGAGATGTAAGCGTTGGGTTTCAACTTGAAGATTCCCGCAGCACGGTCGGGCTTACCCCCGTTCCCGGGTCCGAGGTTCTCTCGGTCGCCCGGGGTTTCCGGCGGGGGGGCTCTGTGTCTACCAAGGAAACTTGGTTCGGAGACTCGGGTGTATGCTACGGGGGTGCCTAGGGTTCGGTGCCTTCGTTTTCGCTCCCTGTGAATCTGGCAGACGAGGACACGCCGTCGCGACTAGGGTTCGTCGTGAAGTACAGCAGCTTCGGCTGTGTACGATATAGGAAAGCCTACCTCCCCCCCAATCCGCTCGGGAGTGGCCGCAGTGCCACAGACCAACCAGCCAGTCGAAGGGAGTTGATTCCGGAAATCTGGCTGGCGGAGGGGGCTACATTGACCGTTGCGGAAGCGTGCCCCTGAAAAAGGCCGCTGCGTTGTGCCGGTGTCTTAGCGGCGGTCGATACCTGGTACACCGGTTCCCATTCGAACACCGAAGTTAAGCAGGAGGGTTCCAGGCGGAGGCCTGGGACGAGGTAGTGCCCACCCATTTTTGCATTTTTTTTCATAAGCATCCACATATTTCTAAGCAAAACAAAAGTATTTTCGTTTTGAGTTTTGGTAACGGTAGGAATGACTTTTTAACCTATTGGGGGTGGGTGACAGCTCAGAACACAGGAACCATAAATGATCGTGAAATTTTCACGCCAGTCAATGGAAAAGTCCGGTCCAGTCAGCGGTCAGTGTACACCCGTCCGTGAACTGAGGTACCCCTCGGACATCACACTCCAAACGAATGTGACACATTCCTAAATGACCAGCGGAGGACGAGCTGTAACGGTGCGCCCCGGGCTGGAGGTCTTTGAGGTCCGGGTGGGATCGTCGTCGGAGACGTGCGGGGACATATGCGTGTCCGCCGCCTCCGTCACGTCCGCGACGAGCGCCCACACGGACCAGCCGAGATGCATCGCACGACAAGGCGGAGGAATGGCATTCTGGCACGCCGAGCCCCCGCCGAGCCCCCGCCGCGCCCCCGCCGAGCCCCCGCCGAGTCCCCGCCGCCCCGCCGCCGTCTGCTGTTTATGAGGTGTCCGTCCCTGGCGGCGCCCCTATGGGCCCCTCTTACGTCTGCTTCCGGATGACGTCATCATCAAAGTCACACAAATTTACTGAGCAGGAGCCGAGGCGGGAGCTACGCGAGTGCCCGATGACGACCATACATTAAATCCCTTCATATTTTTTTAAAAAATTTCTTAATGACAATAATTACTAAATTGGCTTGAGCCTAGACTGTGCGCGCTGCCTCGCTGGCCTCTCTGGCCTCACACCTCACCCTCCCCACGGCTTAGTGCCGCGCTATCTCCCGCCGCCGGTGTACTTCCCCTCCGAGTGTGTGTGTGTGTGTGCGTGAGCGTGTGCGTGTGACCCCCCGCAGAGCCGGTGCCGACACAGTTATGGCCTGCTCCCGAATTGTGTGGCGCGCGGTGCTGTGTGCATCCAGAGCGCCGCCACGCCACGAGACGGACAGCCAACAGCCGTCTACAAGGCCCGCGCCGACCCCCGCACCTCGCCGCCGCCGCCGCCCTGCTCCAGGAGTGCCGCCGGCTCAACAAAAATCACCGCAAACTTTGGTGACCTTGCGTCTGACGCGCGTGGCCATCACGCCGCTTTTTAAAATAAAATTTCCTTTTTCTTTTTTAAAAAAAAGGAAAAAAAATGTGGAGACGAAAATAAAATAAGAAAGTCGGACAAGAGCAGGAAATGGCGCGGGTGCCGCAACGCCAGTCGTCGCGCCGCCCCGAAATCACAGAAGCACCCGCCTCAACTCTCCCCCAGCTCGTAACGAAAACACAGAGAGGTAAATTGGAAACCGGTGTCCGCGGCGTGGGTGCGTGCGTTAGTCGCCATGCTAATGCCCGGACACCCGCGGCAGCGGCGGCAGCGGCGGCAGCGCCCTCCCCGGCACGGTGACGTCACGGGCCCACGCTCACCGCCCCTCCTCCCCTCTCCCTACCCGTCTCCCGCTCTCTCTCTCTCTTCTTCACTCCCTCCCTGCTTCTCCCCCCCCTCTCTCTCTCTCTCTCTCTCTCTCTCTCTCTCTCTCTCTGGAGGCACATCTTGTGGCCGGCGTTCCAGTGACGTCGCCGGAAATAGAGCTCATGCAGCTCGGCTCGGCTCCAGCAGCGGAGGCGGCCGGCGGCCGGGCTGGCCAGGGCAGGCTGGTCAGGCCCGTCAGGCCGCCCGCCCGCCCGCCGCGTCTTGCGGGGCTGCCTATGCCCCCGTCCGCGGGCGCCGGCCGCGGCCTGCATCCCCATTACGCGGCGCGCGGGCCGGCCGCCGGGCCGCAGTCACGCGGCCTGATTCGTGCGGCCCATTAATGCAAAGTGGAAACCAGTAATTTGGTTCGGTGGGCGCGCAGCGGGGCACCAGGCGGCCCCGGCGGCGCGGCCCGGCGGCGCGCGGCCCCGGCGGCGCGGACCCGCGTAGCGACGGGGACTCACCTCCTGACACCGGCCGGCCGGAGGACCGCCTCCGCGCTGCCAAGGGCGCGTTCCACTCAGCATTTCAATAGAGAAATCACAACGCGTCCGGCAAGTCCACCTCTGCCGGGGGCCATCCGGTCCGGGTTAGCGATCGGATGCAGAGGGCGCCAAAGGAAGGCAGTCGGTGCGGGAAGCGAAACGCCCCACCGCGGGGGGGGGGGGGGGAGGCTAAGGGAGTCATCGTGAAGGCGACAGGGGTCGGTCCGTGTACACTAAGCTGAAAAAGCTATATTGTCCGAATAATTTTGTTTTTGTAATGTGACCTTCCTGGTTTTCGGCTGGAATTTTTTTGTGTTCCCGATTGTGAAGAAAATTGAGACGAACCACTGACGAGTACCAGAGGATCAAGAAGAACGCCGAAACCTCTGTATCCTGTAAAAATCGCGAGGGAGTGTTTCCCCCGTTTCCACCAAAGTTTTCCCGTCAAAGTAGCAGGTTTATTTTTCTTAATCTCATGCGTCTAAAATTCCAAGAATCTAGTACAGGACTTCAGCAATCTCACCCATCTGATAGCATTCACTTTTATTTTTAAATTAGTTACGAAAAGATAGTTTCAGCCAGCGCTCAGTACCGCCGGGCCCTGTCCATACACTCAAGGCGATCAGTATATCGGTCCTCCAAGGACTGAGGGTGTCAACGTTGCACGGGCGTGCACACAAAGTTTGGACGCGTGGATCGGAAGGCTGAACGCCGCCCTTACAGTCGCGGGAGGGCGGCGTCCGGGGGGCGGGTGTCAGCGGCGCGACGCGGCGCGGTGCACCACGGCGGACGCGGCCCGCGCCGCTAAAAATACAGCGGCGGTCTGCCCTGCCTCTCCGCGGGCCGCGGCGGGGCGGGCGGCTCTTGCGGCTCCCATGGCCTGCTGGGCCTGCTGGGGGACGCGCCGACTGTTTGGGTTGGTCGCGGTGCGCGAGCCGCCGCCGCCACCGCCGCCGCCAGCCCGCGGCCAGCGACACACCGGTGGCCGGCGGCGGCGCCCCGCGGTGCCCGCGGCCAGTCGGCGCCGGCATGTTGTCCCCGCCGCCGTCCCCGCCGTCCCCGCCGCGCTCGTGAACGCCGACATGCCGCTGCGGAAGGAGCCGCCCTCGCTGCGGACGGCGGCCATGGCCGTCATCTGCGAGCACTTCGAGCCGCTCTGCTACGGCGTCTCCTCCGAGGAGCTGGCCTCCATGATCGACAACGACGAGTACCTGTCCTACCCGGGGCCCTTCCAGGACATGCGTGAGTGCGGGGCCGGGGCAGCACCCCGGGGCCGGGGCCGGGGCCGCCCTAGGCTGCTCGCGGAGGGGGCGGCCGGGGCGGCCGGCGAGCGCAGTCTCCCCAAATCGGTGGGGGCCGTAAGAGCGCGATACGTAATTTGTAAAGTCTCCAACAAGCAGCCGGGGAGGGCGAGGGACGCTCGCCAGCCCCTTGTTCTTGTTCCTGGCGCCGCAGCCGTTGTTTCCCGCCGTATTTTTAGACCGCACTGGCTCTGTTTTACTCGCATAAGGCAGGTAGGCAAGCCAGGTGCGGCTGTCGTGGCAGAAAGGAGTTGGAATGTGGCATACACCGCTCTCTCTCTCTCTCTCTCTCTCTCTCTCTCTCTCTCTCTCTCTCTCTCTCTACTCTGCTCTGCTCTCCCGCTGACTATCCTCGTGACAGACAAGGACAGCTGCCGTGATGCAGCGCGGCCGGCAATGCCGGGCAATGCCCTGCTGTCGTGCACCTCTCTGTCTCTCCCCCTCTATTTTCATCCCGGTCATTAAATATCTACTTTTCCGCGTTGCGCATGCTCACGCACTCGCCTCCCCGGCCCCTTCTCTCTCTCTCTCTCTCTCTCTCTCTCTCTCTCTCTCTCGCTCTCTCTTCCTCTCTGTCCTTCTCTCCCTCTCTCTGCTCTCGCGTCAGAGCCCCCGCGCGGCTCTGCTCGGCGCGTTCAATGCCAAGATCACAGCAGTCGGGAGGGAAAACAACAAGATTACGCGACCGCTTCTCTTGGCCGTCGGGGACGCGGGAGAAACCAAGCCACAGGGCGGAGTCGCCGGCCGCGGCGCTATTGCCTTTGCCTGCCCGGCACGGCGCGGCGGCCGTGGCGCCGTGGCCGCCTCCTGGATGTCCCCCCCCCCCTCTCGGACGCATCCTGTTCTAGCGGGGTCGATCCTAGCCGCCGTCGCGGAGGTCATGTCGCAGCGCAAGGCGCTGCACCGCAAGCACCTGCACATCCTGGTGCAGCCGCAGCTGCCCCGGCTCAACCTGTCGTTCGGGGACGCCGACGGCTTCCACGGCATTCAGTTCGTGGGGCAGCGCTGCCAGGTAACCCGCGCCGGACCCCAGCACCGGCCACCGGCCGGCCCACACGCCCGTCCTCATCCGTCATCATGACTCCCATCTGCGGGTTATGTGGGGTGGCGTACAAAAATACAAAACTTTTTTAAAAATATATATATAAAAGGAGGGACAAAATTAAAGGGCGAGTGGGTCCGGTCCCGTCTCGCCTCGCGGAGGCCCCGCCGCGGCGCGCTGCCACGCCGCCACCCCCGGCCCAGACCCCCCGCACCGTCACCGCCATCGCATCGCACCCACATCGGCCCCGCGCTCCCTGGACTAAACAGTCGCGAGCTCTGACGTAACACGCGCGCCGAGACCGCAAGCGAGAAGGAGAGGGAAGCACGCGGCCGATCGAACCTCTTTGTCCAAGCAACTCGATTATTCTATTCATCCTCATCTGACGTCGTACGCTTCTTCTATTTCTTTCGTTATGTTGTAGATTTGTTTCCCCCTGCTTTGTCTGACCAACGGTCTTCCCCGCGGTGGATGGACGGGTGATTCCTATTGACGGACTGCAGCACCCACCGATCTCCGCCCCCTAACTGCAGTGACTCGGGCCGGCCCCAACTCCGACCCGACTCGCCCCCGAGACTCGCCCACAAACTGGACAGCGGTCGGGAGAGCCAAACAAAACCCGCGGCCCAACCCTTCACCACTCTGCCCTCTAGTGTAGTTACGTGCTATGCAGTGTCGTACTTCCCGTACTTCCCTTAGGACTAACCGCAGCCCCGTAGCCCTAGCCGTAGCCCTAGCCGTAGCACAGCCGTGTAGCCCCTAACTCCGTTGGTTCCCCGGAAGTAACGCAGGGTATAGTAGAGGTAGTCGGCTCTTCGGGTATCCACGCTCCCGCCTTCCATTCTCATAATCTATAATGCTCCCCTTAAAACTTGCAGCGGCTCAGCAGCTCTCGTGGTGAGCGCACCGATTTAGATTCGGATTGATGGTTTCCTGTCCATTGCCGGGATATATTCAGATCGGAAAACGAGAGAGGGGGGGGGGGGAGGTGCGACAGGTGCGAGAGGAAAGAGGGAGCGAGAAGACTTAGAGGCTAAGTAGAGACAGAAAGAGAGAGAGAGAGAGAGAGAGAGAGAGAGAGAGAACGCGGAGGAGAGGGATGTGTGTTAGTTAGACGTTGGAAAGCAACTGGGATAAAAAAGATATGTGGGTAGGCGTCAGCCAGCTGATTTGTTGTCGTTGTTGCCTTTTCGGGAGGGGGTGGGGTCGACAGTAAGTACGTATACATTTGAAACGGTTTTATTTTGACGGACGCGCCGTGCGGGCGGTGCAGCGCCCCTGCTGGTGGAGGAGATGAGCAGGGAGATGAAGCACGTGACGCACCTGCGGCGCCAGCACCTGCACCTGCTCACCACGGCCAGGGTCACCTCCTGGACGCTGGAGGGCGTGGCCGACACGGGCGTCGGCCTCGACTTCCTGGCCAGCCGTTGCCACGTAAGTCCAACGGGATGATCGGCGATCACAAACAATTTCTTATTCTGGCCTTTTTTTTTATTCAACGCATTAAAAATGCGCGCAATTCGATTTTTTTAAAATTGTCTTTGTTGTTAATTCAATACGTTTATGAATACGATCTTATATTGGAAGTACAAAAATATGTGAGCAAAATGTTCTTTCTAACGGGAAAGAAAGGGGGTGTGTCTTACTTTTTTGGGGGGAGAGTGAAAAATATTTTAATACGGAAAAGGTGGAAAATAAAACCAAACATTGCTGAATAATGCGGGCATGAAGGTCGACCAGATCCTCTCACTTTCTCGATCACTGTGGCATCATTTCTCTGTAGACATACAGCTTGCCCCGCACACCCCGATAATGCTTTTGTGTAGTGTGAGCTTTCGTAGTCAACCTTGTGACGAACGTCTGTCCATAGCGGTCTGTAGACAACCCCGGGTCATTGATCATCATCAGTTATCTCATTCCCTCCATGATCGCATCATGGTTTGCGTGTGCACCCAATGATGAACTGTTCCATTCCTGATGCTATCGACGTTGAACATTAGTTCTCTCCTGCAGGATCACTCGGCCACGCCCCCTCTCTAATGCCCCTTCGGCTCCTTTTTTATCCCCAGAACTTGAAGCACCTCAACCTGTCGTTCCTGCGGCACATCAAACCCAATGTGATATCCAAACTCATCCCGTCCTTCTCGTCGCTCGTCACTCTCAACCTGCAGCGGACGTTCGCTGACGACCTGGTGAGCGCGGGTTTCTTTCGAGGGGCGATTCACTCAAGAGACTATAAAACATACTTTTAAAATTATTTTTTTATTTTCTTTTTTACATTTTTTTTTTAAATTTCAGCTGCTGGCGCAGATCGGGCGGCAGTGCCCGGCGCTGCGCGAGCTCAACGTGGCCGACACGCCCATCACGGACCGGGGGCTGGTGCAGCTGTGCGTGTCCGCGGAGGGGCGGCGCCAGTGCCAGCGCCTGCAGAAGCTGGTCGTCAACGAGACGGCCGTGTCGGCGGCCGGCGCCACCGTCGCACTCCACTCGCTGCCCTGCCTCGCCGAGTTCGACTTCGAGAACATCTTCGAGGTACGTGCGTACGGAGGCCGGCGCCCGCCATGCGTGTGTGTGCTGCTCCGGTCCGGTCGTGGCGGTGGCGTCCGCCCGGGAGGGTAGCCACTCCGCCCAGCGCGGGCGTGGTCGGGTTGCCTACCCTCGCCAACACAGGCGCTCGGGGCGGAGCCAACGGAGCGGGAAGTGGCTGCCGCTGGAGTGGAGAGCGCTGGAGCGCTAGGGCAGCGGGGCCCGGTCCCCACTAGAGAGAGACTCTAGTCTCTCCGCCGCTAGATCCCTGGGCAACAGGCAGCCCCAGTACTCAGACGCACGCCTGTGCGCCCCGCTTGCCTACCGTTGCGGTGACGCGGTGCTCTTGGCGCAGGCCGTGGACTGGGTGGGCCAGTGGGACCGCGTCCTCGAGGCCCGCCTCCTCACCCCTTCCGGGGTGCGGCTCTCCGAGAAGGTGGTGGCGCCCCCGGACGTGCTCCAGCTCCGGACGCTGGCGTCGACGGCCGAGTTCGTCAGCATGGACTCGCTGGACGCCGCCGTGCGGCTGTGCCCGTTCGCCTCCTCCGTCAGCATCAGCGAGTCGTGGCTGCCGAGCGAGGCGCTGTACAAGGTGCTGTGCTAGTGCTAGGGCCTCGCGGCTGCGGCTGCGGCTGATGCCGGGTGCGCCGGCCCGAGACGCCGGCCCGACAACTGAACCCCTGCCGTGTCCACAGCTGATGGTGCTGGAAAACCTGACGGCGCTGTCGCTCACCAACGGCGAGGGCCTGACCCTGGACTTCCAGGAGGGGGTGCTGCCGCTGCTCTCGGCGTGCGGGGAGCGCATGCAGAACCTCATCCTGGTCAAGTTCACCGACGTGGACATCGCGGGTGAGTGCACAGTGCACACACGCCGCCGCCTCAGCACACGCCCGCACCCACACTCGAGGCCGCCCTCTCTCTCTGCCCCGCAGCCATCGGGCGGACGTGCCCGAACCTCCAGAACCTGGCCCTGTCCTCCATAGGCCAGTTCGACCCCCTGGCCAGCGTCAACAAGGGCTGGTTCTCCAAGCTGCAGGCGCTCGAGGTGTGGTCCGACACGACGCGGTCGCACGACGGCGCTGACCTCGGCCTCGGCCACGACCCCAGCCAGCCCCCCGCGCCGGCGCCCGTCCTGCTGCGGCAGCTGCTCGTGTCCGGGGGGCTGCGCAACCTGCTGTTCACCGGCTGCGCGGCCCTCACCGACGGCCTGCTCTACGACATCTGGAGGGTAAGCCCCCGGCTGGTGGCGCCCCGACTTGCAGCTCAGCCCGGCCGTCCCTCACCCCACGTGCTCTCCTCTCTCCGCAGGAGAACCCCATGAAGAAGCTGTCGCACCTGACCCTGGACCACTGCCACGGCGTCAGCCCGCAGCTGGTGCACCGCGTCCTGGACGCCGACAACGAGATCACCATCGTGCGCGTCTGGAGCTGCTGCCAGATCACCAAGGCCCACAACGCAGAGCTGGCCAGGAGGATCTCCGACGAGAACATGGACGTGTACCTCGATTGGTTTGCCTGACCGGCTGGCTCTAATGACTGACATTAACCAACCGTGTATTGAGCACATTGTATTATTCCCTAGTATTTTAACCGCTTTTTTTTTTTACTTGTGCAAAATTGTTTCCATTTTGTGAGCTGTGATGTTGAAATACAAATCGTGTGATTTCAGAAACGTTATCCGCACTAAATTTCAACACATTTCGAAAATCGAAGAAAAATTGATGATAGCTATCACTCCTCCCCTTTTCCCCCTTTCTGTGCAATAACATCCAGGGCTCCGGAACGCGAAACCTGTTCCGCCGGAACCCGAGCTGCTCCTCGATGGTTCCGCCGGAACGAGTTTGGTTTAATCGGTGGTCCAGCTGAAACCATCGAGTGGTCACCCAGGTTCCGCCGGAACCTCCTGCTTCCACCTCGCGTTCCGGCCCGCTCCGGACAAGTTCCCGAGCCTTGATAACATCCTTGTGGGATCATTGAAAATTGAGATGCCTCAATGAGATGTGACAAGAAGGATAATGAAACAATCCAATTAATTTACCACATTTATTGAAAATAAAACGAAACAGTACAAAACACAGAATATCACTGTAAAACAATGTTCAGAACCTTGCACTACAATAACACACAAAAATGGACATATGAATTTTAATCATTAGAATCTAGAGACAATACATGTCAAGGAAAATTTGCATGCCAGGAAATTCTATAAAAGGCATGTACTCTTACACTTATTTCACAATTTTTGGTTGAATTCGTCACTACAAATATTAACACGATTGATCTAAACTGTCATTTAATTTTTTTCTCTATTTAATGCTTCTCCATAGCCCACACTCGTATTACGCTGGCATCCGCAAGCCAGCATCCAATCGTATAACACAACCATTCAGCATTTGATTTTGATAGATGTGTTCTACCAAATGAGCAAATTCATCTGGTCGCCCTAGGCGGCCGGGGAATGAGCAGTACTGCACCAAGTTGTTCTTGGCTGCCGCAGGCAGGCCCTCCAACAGCGGTGTTTCAAACAAACCTGAAATCCCCCCAAGAAGGTTTCATTCATTTTCTTTTAAAGAGAAAGAAGAAAGGGAGACAGTATACAGGGTTCATACCTGGAGCAATGGTCACTACTCTTATGCCTGCTGCGCCCAGATCTCGTGCCATAGGCAACGTCATGGCAGTGATGGCACCCTTACTTGCAGAGTATGCACACTGACCAATTTGGCCATCATAGGCAGCGATACTGGCAGTATTTACTATGACTCCCCTACTTCCATCAGAATCAGGCTGGTTTTTCCAAATTGACACAGCTGCAAGTCTCGCCACGTTGAATGTTCCTACAGTATTAACCTGACAACAAAAGATTAGAAACATGAGAACATCCTATGAATTCAAAATAAGACGGAATAATAAAACTAAGCAATAAATGAGAAGTACCTGTAAAACTTTCTGGAAGTCCGAAAGTGGGTGTGCAGCACTCCTCTTAAGATCCAGAGTCCTTTTACCAACAGCTATTCCAGCACAATTTACGACAATACGGAGATTCTTCAATTTATCATTAGCTATGTTAAGGGCATTTTGAACATCTGTTTCCTTAGTAACCTGCAGCAAATACATTTATGATATGAACTAATAACCAATTGCAAGAACCTCCTATTTCTAAATTAAGTAATGCAAAATACATACATCTACAGGAGCAAAAGTGACATTTTGTAACTCTTTCGCAACTTTTTCACCATTTGATGAGGGTAGGTCCGCTAAAACAACATTAGCACCTTGCCTTGACAGACGTTCAACAGTTGCTCTGCCAAGTCCCGATGCCCCTCCAGTAACTAGAGCTGTGACACCCTGAAAAAAAAAAAAAAAAAAATAAGTAGGAGGAACTGTTGGAACAGACCAACGATTTATGCTCCTGTACAAAGACTATACAATCATATGATACAGACATAGAAGGTTGCGACACTCAAAGCACAAAGAATCACATATTTGGAACAATTCCACATCAAGATTGTTATCATTTGCAAAATCGTCATCTTTAAAAAAAAAGATTCCAAAAGTATATACACAAATGTACCTTGAACATTTTGAATCGAGTATACAAACAAAACAGTAAGATGTACAGCAATGTATTGTATCGAAGAAGTGCTGACAATGACGAGGCAGTCAGATCTTCAGTTTATCTTTTCCTTCTCTTCCTTTTTTGTTGAATGTATTAACCGGCGAACTTTGACCATCTGATTTGGTCATGTGTGTTGCATGTGGGTACACAGCGTTTCCTAACCTTAATCTATATAAATTTCTAAACCTGACCCTATTTCAGCGCTGTATGAGAAGAAAATACAGGAGTTTGTCACGTTAACGCATTGGCTTGCGTTTGTGACAAGGCGTTGGAAAATTCACGGCCTTATCCTGCTCGTCTTAGTGTCTTAGAGACCCCTTATTTAGTTGTTTAGTTCTGGTCCTCCAAGTCCGAAGTAAATATTGGTCGTGTGTTTGCAAGCCAATAAATCGCCAAAAATTACATATTTCATTATTTTTATCATTTTGCACTAGATGTTTGGCGTGTTTGGCTGACATCGGCGGAACATCGATGTAACTGAACCGCCCTCGCACACATGGGCAAGGAATCATGGGATGGCGATGGGCACTGCGAAGGCCGTAGAATTACAACCGATATTTGAATCGAAGTAAATACTCAGCACGGCAATGAAGAGCCATTCCTCGTTCATGAGACTTTGAGCCACACGCGGTCTCTCTGTCAATGTAAAGCATAACAAAGGGTGGGCAGGTTGTAAATAAAGCCCACGTCTGCGAGTCACGCTGCCTCGGCCCAACCCAAGCCCTCACATGTAGCCGTAGCCTCAAAGCGGGGAGAGGGGCCTGCTAGGTGTCACTGCGATCGCATCAAGTCCTGCAAAAGCAGAGGTACTGACGCCATTTTAGCGACTAACCTGCTAGGCGCGGAAGCGACGGGCAGTGTCAGACCGAAATATGTGACTAAAGTCCGGTTCATCTTTGTTCAGGTAAGGCGGTTTGCATGCTCGTGGGGCGGTAAGTGCCTGGGGAGGCCGCGAGCGGGCTCGACGCGGGGCACGCCAGTGCGCGGTGGGCCCCCCCGGACCCGACCCGAGTCCTGGGCCAGTCGCCGACCTGCCTGCCTCTGCCTGGCCTGGCCATTCAGTGTGAAGGCGAGCCAAAATGGAGGACCTTGTGACCCTTGGCGTTGACTGATCCGTGGCGACGGCCAGGACACGTTAAAACGCCAGTCGTGACGGTCATTTGGGTGTGCGAGTGGTGAACGCCCGGGGAACTTGGCTTTGCCGCCCATCGCCAGGTCCGGGCAGGCGTCGGGTCGGGCTCGGCGAGGGTCCACGCATCGGCCCGTGCTGCCTTTGTGGCCGCGCTCTTGGCGCATTGGGACCCAGAAAGCGGCCTCTCGGTTGGGCGTTGTGTCGGGGAAGACGACTGGTGCCCGTCGTGAGCGTTCAAGTGGGATGACAGTGTGACGTCGTCCCGTTGGAACGGTAAATAACAACAGTGAAGGATATGACCCGTGGCCGGCCATTTCTTGTTTAAAGGAGTTGCTATGGTGGCCTTGTCTCTAGACTAGGAGGAGCTGATCCTCTCCTCAACGACGGCAAGCATTGGGTTTACAATCAACAGTATTTGCGTTTGCTTCATTTATCTGCACTGAGCAATGTTGTCATTCATATCTATTTGGTGGTTGTCATTCACTTGCCAGGTTATAGTGGTCTTGCAATGGCTATAAATTTTGTATTTGTCGGATTATGACTGCCACAACCTGAATTTAGTCTCAACCATTGTTTTTCCCAACCCCTCAGTATGTTGTCATTGTGTGAAGTTGTTGTTGTTATTTATGAACGTAACACGCATCATGACTTGCTATTGTGAAATTTCCAGTTTGCAATATGAAAACTATCATTCAGTTGACACTCTCTTGTTTCATTGGTTTTCTGTACATTCATGTCATTTGAAAGTTTTGTGGTATCCTCTTTTCAGTTTTCCCTGGTTTGCAGTTACTTCAATTTTAATGTTTAGGGGTTATGTATATATCAACCCTTTTCTCTTGTCAGCTTCTGTGATTAAAATGTGTAGTTTTAAATTTTGTACTTTTGATCTTGTTTTGGTTTTTAATCTTTGTTTGTATTCTTTCTGCTTGCAGTTATCGTTATGGAGAATGGAGATGACAGCGCTGTGGAGAATTTGGAGCCTGAACCTGAGGACGATCTCCTCGGGAGTTCATATCTCGATGGCCATAGTTTATCCTCTATCGAAGATCCTGCGGAAGACCAGAGACCTTCCAAAAGCAGTTGTTCAGATGCCAATGAAGCCAGATCATTCACACCTGCATCAGATCAACTTGCATTATCATCGGATGAAGATTCTAGAGGATCAACACTGAATGATTCTTTAGTTGAGGGTGGTGCTGCATTAAAAGAGGCACTTGAGTCTGTGGGCAGCAACTGTCAAGCAACACATGATCTTCAGTTGTCATCAGATTCTTCATTCAGTGATCTCAATTCTTCTAACACTACCAATAATGATGATCAAAACAGTGAGGAAGTTCATAGTTTTAAGTGTGTAGAACAAAAAAACAATCTCAACTCTCTAGACAATAGTGAATCTTGTGGTGTCCAAAGTTTAGAAAGTCGTGATTTACTCACAATTAAAAGTGATAACATTGACAATGCATCACAACGTAGCTTTGAGTCAAGCTTGGACTCTGAAAAAAATGTTGAAGATCAGGACGATTGTGGAAAGGAAGATGAATCTGCAGGAAATATATGTACTGGCGGTGAGGGAAATCAAGACCAAGAGGATGCTGCTAAGACAAATGAAAATTGTGTTGTGGTAAATCTTCTAAAAGTCTCTTTTGTATTATTTGATACTTACATTTGGCGGGCTCTTGTGGAATCGATTCAAATCAATTTTTGTATTTGTTTTGACAATTTTGTTGCTTTTCCTCGCAGGCTAATGTTGCTGACCTACCTAATAAATCCGTGGAAGGAAGTTTGGATGATACCCTGCTAATACCACCTGCAGAACCATCTCTATCATCAACCCCCCCTGCGGTTGCCCCACCACCGTTGTCACCTTCATCTATTCTTGTGCCTGAGAGTGGGGCCAAGACTTCTCAAGAGGACCAATCCAGTGACATTGGTTTTACTTCCCAGTTAGTACATGATGAGGGGGTTGAGCGAACCTGTGATAGTGTTTTAAGTGGGCAAGATGAAAGTGTGCATTCAAGGGATGCTGTGGATAATTTGAGCCTCAGTGATGAACTCTTAGAAGTGCCTAGGTCTTGTTCAAGTGAGTTAAGGACTTTAGATAATGTTACATTTACGGGAAAAACTGATTCTGACTTTCGGTTGGTAAATGCAGAAGAGAATGATGTGCGAGGGAGTGAAAATACTGAGAGACTGGGTAATGCAGCATCACCAGTCAACACTGAGGGGGAATCGCGCAGCATATTGTCTCCAAAAGGAATATCTAATGGTGATTGTTTGTCTGTGAATGCAACAGAAGAAGAATTGTGCAATAGTGCTGCAGGTGGTGACAGTGTGACGTTAGATGTGCCAGTAGACGATGGTATACCTTTTAGGGAAACTGCTCAAGACAGTGTTTTGCATGGTGTAAGTGTTGAGGATGAAGAATCTGCCGAAGAAAACCTGAGTAGCGATGATGGCAGCGAAGAGAAAGATGATAATAATGGTTGCGGTGAGGAAGAGGAGGAAGAGGAGGACGAAGATCAAGATGAAGTTAGTGAAGATGGTGAAAATGAAGCACCAGAGACTTTCTCTGGGGTTAATGGGACTTTGAGTGAGTCTATGGATTGTGATGGTGATGCTTCTAATGACACTTCCAAAGAGTTTGAGTCTTCATGGAAAACTGAGAAACCGATCATCATGTCAAAAAATTTAAATGCTGCATGGAAAAAGGCATTTGCTAACACTGCTAGGAAATATCAAGAGAGCACTCCAAGAGAAAGTCCTGCCCCAGATGTTGAGAATGCTCATTTGAGTGACTCTTCTCATTCTCTCTCTCGGTCAGAAACGTCATGTTCTCAGCAAAGCATACCTCCTGCGGATGAATCTTGTGCGGGAAGTATGTCCATGGAAGTTGCTACTGATGATCAGTTCTACACAACCACAGCCAATACTGGATTATTGCCCACCGAAACATCTGATGAACCAGTATTTCAGTCTCAATCTTTGAATGTTAGATCCAAAGTGCGCCCTACTGGTGTACGTAAAAAGAGGGTTAAAAAGGTTGTTCCTGTCTCAACAATTACACAAGAATCAAACAGAGTTTCTCCCAGTGATTCTTCAAGTCGAGGATTTGAAGAAGGCTTAGCTAATCTGGCTTTAAATGAAGCCCAGTTTGCTGGCACGCAACCTCATGTGTTATACAAATGTGTTAGGTGTGGCCTGGAAGGGTTTACATCAATGTCTGATTTCAAAGATCACCAGATGTTATGTTTGAGGAGACCAGGATTTTCACTCCAAAAATCAACTCCAGCTAGTCCACAATCAAATTCAAAACTTAAAATTACTAGAAAGGTGTTTCTCTGCTCTGCTTGTGGGACATACTATGAAAATTGGAATCTCTTCCTTCACATGAGAGAAGTTCATAAACGCCATATTTGTCTCTTCTGCCTTGGCATGTTCACTCAAGCAGAAAAATTGTCTTTGCACCTGGTGTCGAAGCACAAAGTATCTGCTGGTCACTATGCAACTCCTGAAGATTTTAAACAATCATTTAAAGGACTGTGTTTTTTGATGTGTTGCACATGTGAAAGAATGTTTACTGAAGAAAACTTCACCAGCCATACATGCAGGAGGGACCTAGTTGTTTGCACAATTTGCCAAGGCAGAGGTTTCCATATCCCAAATTGTCCCCTTGTTGGCTCACCTCAAGGTGGTGATAACAGCATCTTAGAATCACTTCAGAAGAGTACAGCCATGACTCCAATGGGACTCGGTCCAGCAGAAAATGACAATCAAAGTCATATTAATCTCAAAAGCATCCGATTAGGAAGTAAATCAAAGCAGAAAGTACTGAAAGTGAAAATTCCAACTGTACCACCAAAGAGAGTAGAAGAACGGCAGGTACCGGAGATAAGCTATTCTTTGCCTGGTTCTCCGGCACTGCCGAATGTCTCTCATCTACAATCTAGTCTTTCTCAGGATGCCCGTTCTACATCTGTTTTCCTGAGTGAATCTGTTGGCAGTGGTATGTCCAATTTAGACAGAACCATAAACTCTGTTGCCTTAGGGTTAACAGAAGAAGCCAGGGCATGGGATGAAAGGATGGAGGCCGAAAGACGGAGAATCCTAGAAGCAAGGCAGATCTACACAGATACTGAGGATGAAAGTGATGGTGATGCTGACGGTGCGGTGCAAGGCTCAATACATTCCAGTTCTTCTGCTGAAAGTGAAGAGGAGGATGATAAGGAAAAAGAAGTGGAGGAGGCAAATATGGTTGAAGAAGGGAAGCAGAACCTAGAAGGGGCCATGGAAGGAGAAGACGATCGCAGAGAGAGTCAGGAGCCGGAGCAGGATGGAAATGGGGATGAAGACGAAGATGAGGACGATGGTAATGATGATAACGATGATGGTGATGATGGCGAAGAAGGTGCAGACAAAGAAGTGCGAATGTCTCCATTTACATCCCCGTGTCAAGATCAGGATGGGCATCAGTTCGACAGTCAAAATGAAGTAGCAGTTCATGATATCAACACAGATTTCACGAGAGGACCTGAAGATGCAGATGGGGAGGAGGCTGCTGAATCCTCAGTCAATAAACCTGAACCTTCATTAAATGATCAGTTTGAAGATGCCGCGAGCTCAAAAACATTGAATGAGCCTCTTCAGGAGAGTGTGGAGTCATCTGTGCTTTCGAGGCAGGAAGGGTCAGAGCAAGTTAGTGTTCCTGAGCATCTGAGCCACCCCGATGATACCCCTGTAACCCCTGAACCCATGGTTATGAGTCCAGCAGATATTTCTGCAGACTGCAGTGAAGGTACTGCACCAGATATGCATGAAGAAACAGTTCCTGTTGAAGAAGATCCAGCTGGTGAGAGCAATCTGATGGTGCAGGATGTACCCGCACCTCCTATGGAGAATTCAACTGTAGAGGATTATGTACCAACAAGTGATGCTGCCCCTGAAGAGCAGACCACAGTTGCTGTCCCTGTGAAAGAACCGGAGGAAAAGTTTGCTGAGGGCATAACCTTGGCAGGAAAAGATATCCCTGAAACTGAATTGTCATTAGACAAACCTCTTCACGTCATGAAAACACAGGAAGTTCTTAAAGAGTGTGTTCGTTACCTTTGTTGGTCTTGTGTCTACTGCAGCCATGCTAAAAAGATTGCAGTAAATGGTAGACAGCTTGCTCTTCATATCTTGTCTGAACATCGTGTGGCACCTGTGGATGGAAGCCACCATGAGACTCCATCTTCTGAACGCTTCATAGCTAAAATAAAGGATTCGCTGGAATTTCTTCACTCAACATATTTTAATACAGATTCCTATGATAGCACAGACAAAGCAAACTCTTTGCCTTATGACAGATCTTATGAATGCTATCACTGCCATTTTTATACCAGGCTGCATAAGGAACTCTACATCCACAACCGAAAAATGCATCAGAAGACAATTCTCCTTTGCATCATGTGTAAATGCAATTTTTACAGCTACAGTGAACTTCTCTCCCATCTCTGCCCTGGCATTTATATTCCTCAAATCAATATTACTTTCCGTTGCTGTATGTGTGATGTAGACGAATTGCCATCTGCCTTCCGCCTCATGGTTCACTTGAGAAAGAAGCACAATGCTTGTGATGTTTGTTTAGAAACCACTGACGATCAACAGAAGCTCTCCAACCATGTCTGGAAGCATAAACTTCATCATATGTGCTACAGATGCGGTATTGCCTACCGAAATAAACCTGATATCACCAAGCATTTATTTTGGAAACATGGGACAGAGAGTGTGTTATGTAAAAAATGTTTGCAGAAGAAATGGCCTCATGTTTATCACTTTTGTGTTCCTCCAACGGCATTTGTGTGCGAGGAGTGTAGTGCTATGTTTTCACGTGCAGTTGCTCTACGTGTACATAAACGCTTTCATTCTGAAGACTTCAGATACCAGTGCACAGAATGTGAGGATAAATTTGTGTCCAAGAAGCTTTTAGCTAAACACACGGATAAGCACAATTCGCCTGTTCCCCCTGCACCTCTGCCTAGACCACCATCGCCAACATCATCACTTCCTCCCCCAACATCACCACTCACTTCATCCCCATCACCATTTGTCCCAGAACCAGGAAAGAGGGAACAGAAAGACAAGTCTCCTGATCCACCAGAACGGAAGATCTCTCCTGTACCTGAAGAACAGGAGAAAAATGCTGACATAGTCAACAAATGTGACAGTGTCGAGAAATCACCACCCGCATCTCCTCTTAGTATGAAGCATGTTAAGAAGAAGAAACACAAGCGGGAAGAACAGGAGGAAGAAACCAAACAGAAAAAGCCTGTGGATGTATTTGACTTGCCCCCGTTAAATTTGTCGTCAGATAGTGACAGCTGTGATGAGGATGACAAAAACAAATCTGCTCAGCCTGTGATAAGTAAAACACCACCTCGGAGCTCACCTGTTCCCCAGTCACCTACTCCTGCACTTGATGATAGACTTGAACCAGATGAACCAGCCCCTGTTGTTGATGGAATCTGGGATAAGTTCCAGGACTTTCAAGCAACTTTAGAGATGCAAAATGATCCTCAAGCTTTCTTATGTAGAACAATCATGATGGAGCATGACTACTGTCTACCTCCAGACAAGCCTGCCAATCCAGAATCTTCTGCCGACCCCACAAAGACTACCGTGGATGACCCCAATGATGCCCCACCTCAAGCTACAACTGAAACTCCAAAGTCATCTCCTATGAAAAAGAAGAAAACTCCAAAGAAAAGGAAGAGGGCAAGCTCAGGCCGTGCATCCAGCTCTTCCTCCAGTGACTCTAGCAGTGACTCCGACTCGAGCAGCAGCTCTTGTGGGACCAATTGTAGCTGTTCAAGTCACTCAAAGGGTAGTGGAAGTTCAAGTAGTTCAAGCTCTTCATCATCTAGTTCAGATTCAGAAGATAGTTCAAGTTCTGAAGGTCGCCGTAGGGCAGCTGCTAGAAAAGAAAGACGGAAAGTAAAAAGTGATGATAAAACTCCTAAGAAAGGGGAAGAAAATGTGAGTAAAACACCAGATCAAGTTGATGCCGCACAAACATCTGTGAGCCAACCAACTGTAAGCCAGCCAGCCATCAGCCAACCGCCCGCCGAAGAACCTCATATAGATGTTCTGGAAGGAGAACTTACCATCAGAGAGTCTGATTTAGATACATCAGAGACTGACACGGATGAAGATTTCTATGATGACAACCCTATTAAAGTAATGCAAGAAAAACGCAGTTTGATGTTGATGGCTAATGCTCTTTCAAGTAATAATGGTGGCGTAAGTCCTGCACCATCTCTGTCAAGTCAGCCTCCCAGTGCTGCACCTTCAGAATCATCACCTTCCAAAAAGAAAAGTAAAAAGCGCAAAAAGAAAGCCTCCTCTAAGAAACTTGTCCTGGAACATGTAGTTAACCAAGATACGGCTGTAATGCAAGAAAGGGTACCAGATTGGTCACAGCATTCAGAACAACCACATCAGGCATATGGTATGCAATCTAGCTCTGTGAATGCTAATGAAAATACTTCGGTGTTTGCATCATCATCGTACTACACACAGACTGCTCAAGCACCTGCTTCTCCAGGATTTAGCTCTGCCCCAAGTCCTGCTCAGTACCATACACAGCAGCCACAGGCATCTCAATTAACCAAGAAACATGCCCTTCCAAAATTCCCTGAACTCTCTGTCCAGAGTGCTGGAAGTGGCTCAGAAACTGAAGGAAGGACAAAACGGAAGCGTATGAGAAACAAGTTTTATGGATATTCTAGTAACGAAGATGATGAAAACAGCCACCAAGTATCTGGGAAGCAAAGGAAAACAAATTCAGCCCTTGGTTATCAAGCAAGCACAAACTTTCAATCCAGTAGCAATTACCTCACTAATTCTGGCTACCAGGTGAGTCAGCATGAAACTCCTCAGCAGCCTGTGATGCCGCCGCTTACCATCAAGCGAAGTCAAATAAAACCACCAGCAGTAACTCCTCCTCCTGTGGCGGAAGTGGTGTATCAGTCATCATTAATTGCACCGGCATGGGGCAACAGCAATTCTGCATCTCAACAGAAATCGGATTCTGACAGTGATTCAGATGCAAAGGCGAATTCCAATTCGTCTAGTGACATTGATAGTGACGATGATGCTATGCATATAGCGGAATCTCCTCCTCCTCCTCCAACACAACAATATGATGCACCTCGCACCGGTGAGACTCAAGCTAATTTATATTGTTACTGCCAATGTCCTTATGATGAAGTATCTGAAATGATTGCATGTGATGGAGATAACTGCAAAATCGAGTGGTTCCACTTTGAATGTGTGGGCATTATGGTACCGCCCAAGGGTCAGTGGTACTGCCCAGACTGCAGACGAAGGATGGGTATAGATGGGCAGGACTACATGCTCAACAATTAATACGCTTCATACAAATTAATGAATATGTAAATAATGTAATTGAATCAACAACTTCAATCCTGTAGGTTCTGTAAGGTACTTTTTTTTTCTCTCTCATTTCGGTAGGAAAGTGACTGTTCCTTACAATGTGTGTAGTTGAAGCCTTGCAACATGTGCTGCTTCTTAATTGTAGATTTTTACAATTGAATTCTCTTGAGAAAGGGATTGGTGTAAAGACTTGTATTTAATATATTAAATGTACCATATTTTTTGTATAATTTAGTAGACATTTTTAAAGATGTAAGCGTATTTGGAACCTGATTGTGCGGACCTCTTGTGTAAGATACATTTGATTGTAAATATATTCATGAATTAAATTTCTCACTATGTGTATAGTGATGCTGCAGCATTTTTATAAGTGTAGATGTGCAAATCTAGATGTTAAATTTTATTCATTTGGAAAGAACCTTAAATTAAACTGGATTTTAGTAACTGAACATTGTTAAAGGGTGATTATATTGCTGATAGAGCTTGCTGCCTGAGGGCTGTCCCATCTTTGCCTGTTAGGGATTCAAATGGTTTTGAATATAGAATATAAGCATTTCAGAATTACTTAATTTTTTGTTTTTCCAACCATCCCACTTACAGACCAAATCCTTCCACTGGGCATGATTTAAACATTTTAGTATTTGTTTACGTTCAATTGTTTGTGTTCGTAAGTAACTTTTAAGTACTGTCTTTGTTGTAAGTGTGTAAAAAAGAAAATCCTGGGAAATTTCCAAATTTACATTCCTTTTCTTTGTGTGAAGAGATTGTCATTGAATTTTACTCAGTTTAATGTTGAAGTTTTGTGTTGTTATCTTCTGGTTTCTGAAGATTCTGATTTTAATTTTCTGGCATACTTATCTTTGAATATGTCGGAGGTGCATTCATGGATTTAGTGTTATGAATTGACAACTGTCTAGGAGGGACAGAGCCACCCACTCTTTGAGCCTATCAGATCAGTATTGGCGTATTAACTTATTTGTCAAGTTGCCATCTTTTGTGAGTCTTGTTTACTTAATTTGCATCCTACTGACAAGCCTTGTGCTCCAATATTTTTTGTTGTTGTGTATTACCATTGTGAAAATGATCATGTTATGAATTTCAGATCATTGCAAGATTTTATTTCCACTTCTATGTTTATTCTGGTACATTAGCTAATGTGCTAGATCGTTACAGTAGCAAGATATCAGTGGTTTAAGAAGCCACCAATGAACCAAAGTTACGTTAAAGCAAGGATCACCCCCCACCCACCCCCTTCTATTTTTGAGCAGCACATTAGCCTTAATTGTTGTACCCTACCCAGTCATTAACTTTGTAAATTTGCTGAAAGGTGATTAACTTGGAAGTGGGTGTAGGTAGGAGTGGCTAAGTAACCGACAGTACTGCAATGTTAATACATCATTCATCTCATGAAAGGCTGGACCTGATGTTTCAGAACTGTTTGATAATAAACACAGAGGAACCATGTAAAGAAAAAAAAGCCCGCTTGTTCTTTTCCAAATGGCCCATTATATGCATTGGTACATCAAAATAACATCACAATAGGTTTCAAACAATTTATTATTAGTTAGGTGATTGTGACCCGAACATATGTGTGCTTATCACATTTCTTAAGGTCTAAAATTCATTGATTTCTCCATAAGAACAAACAAAACTATTTTCACACAATTCATGCACTACCTTTGCCAAAAACAAAAGACGGATGTAAATAGGTAAAATGGAGCCAAACTACGAAAAGCAGCTGAATTACAGCCACACTTGCACAAATAAGCAATCTTGCTGCAGGAACTCTAAGAGAAGCAAGTAAAACCAGAACTACTCTCAAAGTACTTAACCCACCAAAGACAGCTAGACAAAGGAAAAATATTGCATTGCTTCTTTCTCTGTCAATTATGAGAGAAACGGATAATGTGAAAACAGGTCCATACAATGAATACCCAATTAATGTCAGGAGCTGCATAAATGTTATAGCAGCCTGGGAACATCTCAATGCGAAATGTGTGACAATGGGAAGCAGGACACAATATAAAAGAATTAATCTTTCAGCTCCAAGTACGTTTCCTTTTTCCGCCTGACCAAGGACGAGCATACAGATCAGAATTAACACAGCTAAAGAGGGCCCCAACAGATCAACATGGATGATTCTGAACCTGTGAAGTATCGGTGGTACCAAGGATCTGACAATCCTCCCTGGCAAGTCAAATGGGGAAACAGCAAACAGCATCAGTGCCTCACTAAATGCTGAAGTTATGACAGATGACCACGATTTCTTCGAAGTGTCATGCCAATCATCCCAGTCCTTGTTATTCAATCGACCATACCCAATCCTCTTGGCCTTTTCATTGTTTTCAACAAAATCCACCCACATACCTTTCTCAACAGCTCCTAAAGACTTGCTCATTAGTTTTCCACTGAACATTTTACACAAACAGGTATGTACGCTACAGACCAAAACAATATTTAACAAGGACTCATTTGATACCCTTCTTGAATTCTTCTTTGGCTTCTTTCAAAGTTTTGCCAAATTCTTTGGTAAGTCCACCTGCAGCATCTTTGATGGCTTTGGGATCTAATTTCTTGAATGCAGGGTCTTGAGTGATTGTCTTCCCCTGCATATAAACACTAGCACATAATCGTGCAAGAAGCCTTATTGGCCGAGATTCGGATAGACTATAGATGACACGTTGATCATGCAGAACACGGAATAAAATTCTTCGAAAAAAATCCATAATCCAAAGTTCTGTGAAAATTTAGGAAGCAGTTTAAATGTGCCATTTTAGTATTATAAAAATATAGATTACAATCTGAAAAGGAAACTCACTTGTTTGATTAAACTTTAGGTATTTCAAATGAACACATATTATGATACTTGTGTAAAAGCTCTCGTTTTAGACGGAGTTGATTACGGAGTATGTCTAGTTGCCTCAGCTGTTCCTCAGTATTATACTCTATTCCAGGAAGTTTCCGGATCTAGAGGGATAAAAGGACCAAAGTAAGAATTGTAGATTAATTAAATGGGAGGATGTTGAGCAAATCTCTGGGCATGAGAGGAATCCTCTCACGCTCTGAGGCAGGTCACATCTAGCATTCAGTTATAGTAAAATACCTGTTCTCTAGCTTTCTCCAGTTTCCTCTGAAGCTCTAATATTTTCTGTGTGGTGTCTTGGGATTCTCTGGCTTTCTGGGTGTTGTCATGGGGGTCCTTCTCTAAGCTGGAGGAGAAAATCAAAGTCAGTGCATTTTAACTCTATCGAGAAATGAAACGAAAACGAACAACGGTCCCGTTTTCATCTTGATATTTAACAGAATAACTCACGATCACAATGTCTAAGCCTAATACGACCTTGTTGTAAAGGTTATGAACGTCATGACAACAATAGTCAAGAGAAAGGGTTATACTTTTAGAAAGCAGAATAAATGGATTATACAATTACCTCCTAATGACTTCATAAATCAGAGGTAAAAATTCGACATCTACATCGTCGACAGTCCACGAGGAGGGTGTCGAATCATGTTGATCAGAAGAATCCTGCATTTTACAAGCTCAGCATTCTCATACAGCAGCTATTCGCAGATAATGTTAGCTCCGAATAGTGCGAATACTTAAAGATGCAGTATACGGAGGAACGCCTGAAGAAGCTCGCACAGTGATTTCAAATATTTTTCTTGTGATTTATTTGTGTACTAAGGTGGGTTATCCTTATTCTGACCCGTAACTACCTGATACATTCTCAGAAATATTTTATTCTAGGAATTTGAATTTACAATTCATTTTCTCACTGTCTCATTTAGATGTGTAATGTCGTCGTTCAGGAGTAATAAACTTGCTCGTTTTCTACAAAATTTACCTGGCTTTAAAACATTTGGAGAATATTCAATACTGCCATTTCTTTTCTTGGGCGGAGCTGCTCTTGAATATGTTATGATCCATTGGCATTTTGGAGAAGTCAATTTCTGTAAGTACTTGTGGCACTACACTTGTAGATCTTAGCTTTGTAATTTATGCAATAAAATGTTTTACATTTCCATGCAGTTCTACATCACGTTACTTGGAATCATATTTATGCTTTGTCTGTTTCTACAGATAGAACCTTCAAACGAAGACAGGCACAAGAGAGAGCTCAAACTATTGTTGAAAATTATTTGTCAAAGAAAAGTGAAGAGAAAAACCAGTAGGGAAAAAAGGTATCACAATGCCGTATGGACAGTCATGGCCCAGGTTTTTGACCTTTTCATGTACTGCTCTTATTTCTACCTTTGCTGGGTCTCAAATAGTGCACGAGTACTACAAACCATTAGCTGACATGGACATTCTCATCCAAAAAGAAGTTGAAAGAATAAAGGCTGAAAAGGGCATTGTAGATGACAATCTGAAATAAATGCCCTTTTTTTCGTTTAGTACTTGAGCTTATAATAAATAAACACCATGTAATTTTGAAAAATTAAAAAAATTGCTAGTCAAAAAATTAATATAGTTTCCTTGTGACACATACCCTATGTGACATGTCACATGTGCTCCAACCATCACTGGAACAATGTCATTTCTCAAGAAAAGGCAATGAGGGTGGTTTGGCATGGCATCTTTTGGGTTTCTCATTTATTATCAACAAGTCAATAGTGCATTATGGGGGAAGTCCTCCCTCTTCCCGACACCTTTTCTGACTGTCTGGGCAGCCCATAGAGATGTTACCTAGTGCACCCGCAGAGGGAGTAAACTCATTCTGAATTGCATTACACAACATACAAAACTACCTGCAAAATATCCACTTCCCCTTACACACGCACTTACAGCTCGAGCTTGTAACCGAAGCCGGGCCACAGTTACGGGCATTCGATCGGGGCCCGGCCGGGTTGGCCGGTTATCGATCGGCTCAGATGAGGAGTTCCTCGTCCATCCGACGAGGGCGCTGCCGACGCACCCTGCCCCCGTCAAAGTCGAGCGCGACGCTCGGCGCCGCGGCGCCCCGCCGAGTCCGCCCGACGGGAGCCGCCCCGCAGCGCCCCGCCCAGCCGCCCACCCCGCGGAGCCGAGCCGAGGGCCGCAGTCCGCGGGGAGAAGCCGCCCGCAGCGCAGCGTCGGCGGTCGTTTCTCTGACGCTCTCGGCCCGGGCCCGAGTCCTGGCGAGCGCCGCCCAGCCCCCTCGGCTGCCCTCGGCTCGCGGGCCCCGCGCCGCGGCGACTGACGTTTGCGTGTGTCATCCGGACGCGTGTCGCGCGGGAGCCGCGAGCCGTGCCGTCCCACCCCGCCGCCGACGAGTGGATGAACGCGCAGCGGTTGCAGCTCGAGCGGGCTGGCCGCGGGTACCCGACCCGACGGCGACACGGCAGCGGCGGCGGCCCAGCGGCCCTAGCCGACGGGAGGGGGCGGGCGGTGGAGGGGGAGGAGCCGCGCTGAATGGAGGAGCGCCGTCTGCTGCGGTCAAGGTCACGCCGTTCCGTTAAACCCTTGTCATGAGTGAGTATGCTCGGGTGGACACAGTTCAGTTAGCAGCTCGCTTTTGGCCCCCGTCTGTCTAGCAGAAGAGATACTCGGAGGAAGAGAGGAGAGAGAGAGAGCAGACATATTGACTACTATATTTTTCACCTGGAGAGCTAGGGGGTTTGAGGGGTTAGCTGAGAGGGGTGTTCTGATATCGACTCTGTCGCTCCACCCGCACCCTACGACGGGTGTGATTCGAACGTTGCTTTGAACGTCTGCCAGCGTAGGCTTGAGGGGGGGGGGGGTGCAAACACACTGAAACTGCAGCGGTGTTTTGGCGGTCTCCTAGATGCGGAGTAGGAAATGTTGTTCTTCTCGTGTCGGCCCATATCAATTTTGATGAAAAAAATAACAAAAAAGTCACACCTGGTGGTTGTGTCAGCTGAGAAGCCAAACAAATCGATCTCAAATGTGCCATTTCTCGAGAAAGGTTCTAAATGAAGCCCACGAGTACAGCAGCGCCAAGTTTTTGCACATTCCGCTTCGTATAAAGCCGACTGCTTTCCCCAACTCCACTTTTCCAGGTTCGAAAAGACCGACAAGATTCAAATAAATTTCCCGCCAAGTTACAGCGTGAGAAAGGAGCCAAGCGAACAGCACCGTTTCTCGAAATAATGCCCCTGCCGAGACTTCCCACAGCCAACGGCTCGGCACTCAACTACATCTGAGTGCCGTCCGCCTTCACGAGCACGCCACCCCAAAACTGTGCCCGCCATACATGGCTGCTGGGAAACGCGGAACAGGAAGGGCCAGCCGAATAAGGTCATGGCCGAATCTGATGCTCGAAATCTTCGTCGGTGCGTGCGTGAGGGCGGGTGGGGGGGGGGGGGTTACTGTCCGGAGACGGGGTACACGGTCGGGCATCCTGTTCGGAGCTACCCCTTCACCCCTCTGCTCTGCGCGGGGAGGGTGACTCACCCCACCCGCCTCACCCCCGACTCCCTGACCTGCGCAGGGGTGGGGGTGGAGCTGCTCGCGGGGGGTGGGGAGGGGTGGGCAACGGGGTGAGGACTCCATCAGGCGGCGGCGGACGCGGACACCCTCGCAATTTTTTCGGACTCGCGAATAATAAAGCATAAAGCAGCGAGAGTCGTCAGCTCGGCTCGGTCCTTGGGCTGGGGCGGGCGTGCGGGCACAGGGCCAGCCAGTGCCGCAGGCCGCGGCCCGCGCACGCTGCTGCCGTACTGTACTGGTGCTCAGCGACACAAGCGCGTTAGCGGCCCTGCGGCTAAGTGGCAGCGTCCGCCGGAGAGGCGCGGGGCTAGAGGCGTGCGCTGTGGCGCTGTGCGCTCGCCACGCGCCCGCCACTGCCGGGGTAGGCCAGCCCGCGCGACACCCGGGCGTGCGGCCGCCGGGCGCTGCCTACCTCGCAGGCTGCAGGCACTGCAGGCCCCGCGCGCCGCCGACGTGCATGCAGCGGGGACTGCACGGGACGGGGCCGCGCGCGCCGGATTGCACAAGTGGTGCAGCCTGCGGGCCCTCAGCCCCTGGACCCGTGCGGAGGGGGCGGCGCCCCCGCACGCCGCACGGCTCCCGGGCCCCGCCGTACCGTGCCGCCTCGTACCCGGGGAGACGAGGCACGGCGCGAGCTGCAGTAAATTGAAGTGACCTCTTTTTCTCATAGCCAGCTATGCTTCCTCCCCTCCACCCCAACACTCCCCCCCCCCCCCCCGCTATCTCTCTCTCTCTCTCTCTCTCACACACACACACACATCACTGTCCCCTCCCCACCCACCTGCCGTAGTTCAGGCAAGACTCCCGATCTTTCGCCAAGGGCCCTCCGCTATGTATGTGTTGTGCAGTTGAAATAGAACGCGACGTGCTGAGCGGCTCGTCTGCGTATGTGTACAGTAGTACAGTAGCTGCGCGGCAGCTGCGGTAGCTGCGGTAGCTGTGCTCGGCGGCAGCTGTGTTCGGCGGTAGCTGCGGCAGCTGTGCTCGGCTGGCCGCCCCGCTCGCCCGCTTCGCTCTCGCCATCGGCTGGCCAGCTGCTCCCCGCGGTAAGGGTTTCCCTCGTTGTTTGCGCAGCCGCAGCCCCAAACTGATGTCGGCCGAGCTGCCGACGGCGCCGCTGGAGCTGGGGGGCGTCGGCGTCGGGGCCGCGCGGCGGCAGCGGCGGCGCAGGAGGCCCGGCCGGCCCGGCCCGGCGTGATGGCCGACTCCTGGGCCGTGGAGTGGAGGCCTGCCGGCTCCAGGAGTACAGCGCTGGTGCGGCCGCACCCGTCGCACGGGGCCTACAAGCAGGTGAGTGGTAGCGGCACACGGCTCCAGCCCGCCACGGAGTAGGCCCCCTCCCCTCACCACCGCCACCCCGGCACCCCCACCCCGCTACCATCCGTGTGGCCCTGGCTATTTCGGCGCGGTCAAGGGGTTGCGTTTAGCATTTCACCTTTCTTAATAGTTTTGTCCTGCGCTCTGCCGTCTCTTTATTGTTTTGGGTTGTTATGTTGTGTGTGTTTTTTTTTTGGGGGGGGGGGGGGCAGGGGAGGAAGAGGAGGCGCAGTCACGCCACACTACCAGCATGCAGTCCTGGCGCGCAACTCGAACGCGGAAGTGTGTGCAAGAGAGACAGAGAGCGGGAGAGAAAGAGAGGGCAGGCAGGCGGGCTGGCCAGCACGGCAGTGTGGTGAGCGCTGCGACTCTCTCTCTCTCTCTCTCTCTCTCTCTCTCTCTCTCTCTCTCTCTCTCTCTCTCTCTCTCTCTCCCTCCCTCCTGCGCCGAAATCGATCCCTTTGCTGGCCGCGTGGTGGTGGTGGCCGCCCGGCCCGCCGGTGCTGCTAGCAGGGCACGGCCGGCACGGCTGGCGGCAGGCTCCTCTCCGCAGGACTCCGCAGGGCTCCGCGCGGCGCGCGGCCTAGAGAGGCCAATAGCCCCTGCCCTACGCCCTCTTCACTGCCCTACTCAGGTGCGGCGCGGTGCGGTGAGGCCGGGCTGGCCGCTCGCTTCCCACGCCGCATTATTGAGGGGTCAGTTGCCGCTGTCCTGTCCTGTCCTATCCGCAGCGCCGGCCTGCCCCTTAACTCCCCCCTCCCCGCACCTCCCACCTGATAAGACAAAATTTAAATTAAAAAAAATGAAGTCTTGGGCTGCGAATAATGGAAACAGGTCGAGTGTTTGCTTCAGTTGGGGCATAAATAGAGCGGAAGGGTATGGCGAGGCGAGGGGGTGGCCGCGGGTGTGCGGGCGGGTGGGGTGCCCGTCAGAGGCGTCAGCACGGCCCCGGCCCCGAGCCCGGCCCCGGCCCCGCGTCCCGGTGGCGGCAGCAGCGGCGTGGCGCCCGCCGGGGTCGACGCGCGCGCGCCGCGGCCTCCTTTCTCGACCGACCCCTGAAGCCTGATTCCGAAGAGACGTTCCGTCGCACTGTCTCTGTCGCACTCATGGGGCGTCCCCTGGGGGTGCGCGAGAGATAGAGAGGGAGACAGAAAGCGACGAAACCGCCCTTCGGAATCAGCCCGCTGCGAGGGTGGTGCGGTGCGCAGGACGTCACGTCACGTCGCGCGTCGCGCCGCCGGGGCCGTTCAATGCAGCCACTCGGCCTTTCTCTGGCGGCTTCTGTGCCGGTCCTGCGGCGATAAGATTAAGACGGCGCGGTCCGAACAGACGCCTTAAAGCGAGGGGCGGGACTGCAAAGCGCGGCAGCGCGGCAGCGCAGCACTGACCGATGCCGACGGTGCAGGTGGAGATGGTGTCGTTCGGCGTGGACCCGCAGTGGGGCGGGCTGCTCTTCTCGCTGTGCTCGCGGCACGAGGACGCCGGCGCCGTGCTGGGCGCGGGAGGGGGCATCGTCTTCCCCAACGTGCTGGCGGACCCGCTAGCGGCGTCCTCGGCGCTGCCGGGCGCCGGCGGCGACCTGGTCAACGTCCTGGGCTCCGGCTGCCTCGACCTGTCCGTCGTGTCCGTGTCCTCGGTGTGGGCCATCATCGTGGAGACAGGTGAGTCTGGTGGGATGCACAAGAGGACAATTATTTATGATCGTTTTTTAAGAAAAATAAACGGATCTGACTGAGGTTTTTTTTTTGACGTTCCTCCTGCAGCCAAGGCGACGGGTATGGTGGTGCTGCTGGGGGTGGGCTCGCTGCTCTTCTACCGCGTGTTCCACTCGATACGCAGTCGCATCCACGGCCTCAAGGCGGGGCCGGCGGACGCCGTTGGCCGCCGGGTGTCCGCCGGTCGCCGCTCCCAGCCGCGCAGCCTCACGTCGTCTGGCGAGGACAGCGACGGCGAGGAGTCGGGCGACGAGGCGGACGCGGCCGCGGCGGTGCGCGGCTTCGAGACGCTCGCCGAGGACGTGGAGATTACGGTGAGGGTGCGCGGTCGCGTCATGCACCGTCACTGCGTCCGCCCGGCCGTCACTGACCCGCGCCGTGCTTCGCTGTGCGCTGCAGGGGATGTACTTCGGGCCGGGCGCCGAATCCTCCATGGACGGCAGCACCACGTCGCTGCCGCTGGCGGGGCCGCTGGCGGAGCCTTTGTCCGGTCGCCACCCCTCCAGGGGCCCGGCCTGCAGGGCGGCGGACCAGCAGCACGCCGGCCACCCGGGCAAGGCGGCGGCCATGAGGAGGGCGCGGAGGCTGAGCCGGCGCTGGGACGTGAGTGCAGCAGTGCAGCAGTGCAGCCCGCTGCCCGCTGCCGCCCCGCACCACCACTCACCACCTCTCCTCCCGCAGAGCGGCCTCACCGCGTCCATGGACGACGAGGCCCGCGACGCGGACGTGTCGGAGGGCAGCCGGTCGCCGCGGACGCCGCCCGAGGAGCGCGTGTCCGGGGCGTGGCGTGGCGGCGGCGGCGCGGCCGTGTGGAGAGGCAGCATGCAGGGGGCGTCGCTGTACCGCCGGGCCTGGAGGACGGCCACCGCGAGGGGCAGCAGCAACAACAGCACCCCCTGCAGCACCCGCTCCACCTCCTCGTCCGCGTCCATGTCGCCGGAGTACCCGCCGCACAGGGCCGGCGGCAACAACGTAAGTCGTCAGTCCTCAGGTACCAGCGAGCGCTGGGGGCGCCTGGCGGGTAGGCCATCCCGACTGCTCCACGCGCGCGTGCCGCGCGGGCTGGCCTACCCCGGCGCTCGCAGGCGCTCGGCCTGCCGCTGCCGCTGCCGTCGCCGCTCCGTAACCGCTGCGATCACGCCCCTGTTGCAGGAGTCGCCGTCGCGCCGCCGCCGCAGCCGCCACCACCGCCAGGAGGCCCTGGCCATGTCGCTGTCCCGCGAGGACTCCCTGGACCCCTTCGACGGCGCGGATCCCCGCGAGGGCGTCGTCCGCCGGGGGCTGCGGGGGCTCTGCAGGGAGGACTCGGTCGACTCGCTGGCCCGCCGCTTCATGGCGCGGGACGAGTCGTTCGAGTCGCTGTTCGCTTGCCAGCAGGCCACCAGCTCCGGCCGGCGGCGGTAATTCTCTCCGTGTGCCGACTGTGCGCCGACTGCGCGCCCCGCCACCCCCGCCTCACCCCTCCCCTCCCGCTGTCCAGGTCGCTGTCGAGGAACCCCTCGACGGACTCGCTGGCAGTGCGGCGGTTGCCGCGCAACGAGTCCCTGGACTCCCTCGGCTTCCCGCGGCACGGGCTCGGCCTGGCGCGCGGCTCCTCCTTCGACTCGACATGCTCCGAGATGAGCCTGGACGTGTCGCTGATCGCGGAGCTCGAGGCCAAGGCGGAGGGCCTCGGCGCGGAGGGCGGCGCCGCCACCCTGGAGCAGCTGGAGCAGCTGCAGCGCGAGATCGACCAGCTCAAGTCCAACTGCCTCAGCCTGGACGAGGAGTTCGAGACGGTGCGCTGCAACCGTAACCTGCCGGGCATGTCCTCGCTGCTGGAGGTCAAAGGTGAGTGCTGACCCCGAGGCGCGCCGCGCGGTGCCGGCGTCGGGGGCGGGCCAGCCGAGCAGACGTCACCGCCCTGTCGAGTCGTGTGACGCCCGCCCGCGCCCCTCTGCCTCCCCACCCCTTCCCTTTACCTGACCTTGGGGAGGGGCGCCGGGCAGGGCTGGGCGCCCGCCTCGCGCCTCGCCACCTGTCACCGCGACCCGAGTACTCGCGGCACTTGTCCTCAACACATGTCCTGGCAGGACTATCGAGGAGGCATCACTCCCTCCCGCCCGCGGGCCCGCGTCCCTCGGGGCGGGACTGCCCCCGACCCGGCGCCCCCCCCCCCCCCTTCCGCGTTGTAGCGTCGTGGCGCTAAAATTAAGCAGTGATGCCAATGGCATGATGCGGCATGGTCCGGTCCGGCCGAAAGCGACGCCGACGACGCCCGTGCACTTTGTGTCCTGCCCGTCTGCGAGGACAAGGCGTTCACGGTCACGTCCTGCGGGCCCGGCCGGCCAATTGGACGCGATCCACGTCCCTCCCCCTCACTCGCATATATTTTTCGCCTGACTGGCGTGCCGTGTAACTTTGAAGCAATACATAACAAATAAAGGCGGGCCTCTTGCGCGGGGCGGCAGGGCGGCGGGCGTGTCGCGGGCACCGCCATTTCCGGCTGTCGGAGTCCCGGCTGCCTGCGTCCGCGCACCCCTTCCTCGCCCTCACGCATCCCTGCGCCGCATCGGCGCCGCGTCCCCCTGCCGCCGTCGCTGGGCCGGCAGCCAAGACGTCCGAGACGCGCGGTGTTTATTGGCGTTCCCGCCCGCGGAGGGGGGGGGGGGCGACAGGGGCAGGGGCTGCAGCGAGGCGACGCGTTGCGCCTCCGCTTCTGTCGGCGAGGCGAGGGGGCGAGGCGAATGGCCTGCGGTGCTCGTGGGGCTGGGACTGCGGGCTGCGGCCAGTGGCGCCGCGCGCCCAACCCCGCCCGTCCCGTGCAGACGCACGCAGGCTCGCGGCCGACCTGCACCGCACGCAGCGCCGCCGTGCCGGAGCCCCACCGCCACTGTCGCCCCTTCACTGTGCTGTGCGCTGTGCGCCAGGTGAACCGCGAGCGCGCCCGCCCTTCCCGTGGCTGCTTTGGCTTGTCCTTATTCCGAGCGACGCCGCGTCGCTGTGCCTTTCGCACTCATGGCGAGAAAGAGGGGGGGGGGGGAGGAGAGGAGGCAGGCGGCAGGGAGACCCCCCGGCGAGATGCTTGGTTGTAATCGGTGTCTCGCGGTGTGTTCCAGGCGAGCACAGGACGGGGGCGGGGCTCAACGCCGAGGACGACCAGGAGGTGCTGGCCGAGCGCGCCCGCGCGCGCGCCTGCTTCGCGGGGCTGTACTCGCTGACCCGCATCACCAGCTCGCCCTCCCTGGACCTGGACCAGGACCTCAGCGACTGGGAGCGGGAGCGCGGCCAGCAGACGGCGGTGCGTGTGGGTGTGCTGTGTTGTACGCCTTGTCGGCCCTGAGTTATGGAACGGGCCAGGCCCAAGCCGGCTACTCCAGCGGCGGACAAAAATCAACTTTACGCACTTCATGACGTCGGATCGGCTTCAAATTTCACGGGCTAATATTTTAAGACGTGACAATATCAGAGAGCAAAAAATAAGCAATGGTTTGTTTGTCGAAGACGTTCGAATTTGATCACTTGATCACTAACAAAAGTTACATTTAACAATAACTCAGGTCATAATTTGAATTTTGACATGCCGTTTTTTTAAATCGACTTGTTTTTTAGTGCTCTACACGTTCAAATAAACGGCCCAGCCCGGGCGCTCCTGGTGGGGATGAGTGTGTCACGAAAATTAGGGGACGAACCGGGACGAAATTCAAGGGTTGACTGTACCCGCTCGCCCCGATCCTGACGAGTGGTGTTGGTTTTCTGCAGGGCGCTGTTCTGCCTCCGACCGTCGCCGAGGAGCCGCTCACCAGCCTGGAGTGGGACGAGGAGGATATGTCCATGTCCTACCCGGGCCTGGACCCCGCCCTCGAGGACTCGTGCGTCGCCAACGACATGGTCTTGGGGGCGTGCGCCGCCAACATATCTCCGGCCCGCAACACGGAGGTGAGTCCGGGAGCGGGAGCCCGAGGGCGGTGAGGCGGCGACCGCGGCGGGGCCTTGACTCGGCTTTACCCTGCTTGCAGAAGGCGTCCGAGAGGGGGTCCAAAAACCGGAAGCGCTCGCTGGAGACGTCCTGCCCATCCCTGCGGGACTCGGACAGCATGCTCACCTCATCCATGGCCACCTTCGAGCTGGACGTCGACTCGGAGGTGGGGGACCCTGCTGCCCCCATCCCTGACCTGCCGGAGCACGAGCAGGATCACGAGCAGGGGCAGCAGGCGGACATGACCTCGGCACGAGACAGAGGCAGCCTGCACCTGCCCCTCAACGAGGCCAGCTCCAAGCAGCAGGAGCACCAGGAGCCGGCCCCAGCCCAGTCTCCCCTCTCCCCCGACAGGTCCGTGTTTCTCAAGTGCGACACTCTTTGGCTGCATTGTCCAGGCCATTACTCGTCATTTTCACCGATTTCATCTGGTGTTTCAAAGTCATAAGGCTGCAAGCTTTGCCCGTACTGCAAAACATTGGCGCCGCTTTTAACAGTTTTTGTTTTTCATTTGGATGCAGCTGGCCTCTCTCGGAAGGGGCGCTGACGCATAGTTCTTCCAGCTCTGGTGTGAGTGTGCTGTCGAGATCGCTGTCCGGCTTGTCGGATGCTTGGTGCAGTAGTGCTGCTATGACACCAGCCACTCCGGTCTCTTCCACACCATCCTCCATTGGACAACGTATTAACATTCAAGAATATATTCTGAAGGAATGGCAGGGTGATACAAAGAAAGCCCAAACCGTCATTAAGGTACTGCTCAAATGTATTTATATTAAGTTAGTCTAATCTGCCATAATTTTTCTGTTTTGTAATTTTTAATAATAATTATTATTTTTTCATTTCTTGCCCCATATAAATCTTCCCACCCTTTTTTCATCTTTTCAGGGGTATTCTGAAATCCCTAGTCTTCTGGGTTTGAATGCCATACGTGTCGTCCGCGGAGACAACTACTGTGCTGTGAGAGGCACTATTTTCCAAGCTTTAGTTCGCGGACTTCCCTTACCCTCTGGCTACCATGCTGCCAGCCGCTGCTCCCAGCTCTTAGCAAACCCTTCAGGACATTGGTTACGATCTTGGAACTTTGCTGGCAGATTACCATATGCAGGGGACAATGTAGAAAACGGTATTCGGGATTGTCTTCTCAGTATAGACTCTACCGTAAGTAATCAGTATTCTGTAATAAAAATCTCTGAAATTAAAAATGCACATTTAAAGCACCATTAATTTCAGGTGGAGCGATTACAGTCTGCTTCAGACAGAGAATCTTCTCTTGCGAACATGTTGAATAATGATCCTTGGTTGGATGCTCGTCTCTGTGAGGCGGCTAAGCTTTTAATGTTGGTTGGCGCTCTGGAGCTGAAAGTTGCTGCGGACCAGGGGCAGCCTTTACCACTCTTTGCAGAGCTCTTATTTGCCCGTGACACTTCGTCTACACCATGTGACCTTATGAACAACCATCTGAAGCATGTTGGAGACACAGGAGGCTTGGAACAAGTAAGGGACAGTAGAAATTTAAGCTGCAGGCGTGTGCCACAGTTTTAGAAAGTTGTTGTGTATGTTTGCTGTATGAGTGTACTTTGTTTAATATTTATCCATTACATATATTGTACAGTTCCCTTGGTACAGTTGCTCTGATTGTACATACAGTATATGCTACATGGATTAATACTTTTTAGTGTGTAGTATCTTTGTGACTACATATGTAAATAGATAGGAGGAATAAAAAACTAACAGACATTTCCAATCTTTCCAACTTTTCTAGGCTATCAAGGATGAGGGAAAAGTGAGTGCTAGCTAGACATGTGAATTGCTTTACCAAACAGGGCAGTTTAGAAAGACAATTTATTTATATTTTTAATGTTCTTTATGTTCATACAAAGACATTGCATGGCTTCATTAAATGCCATTATGTGAAGGATAAAAAATCATCATAGGTTGCATTTTCTTTTATTCTTTCACATCAACATGTACATGTTTTCAGTAGAAGCTGAAATCATCTGAAATTTCACTGTCATTACTTTTTCTAAGATATCATGCTTTTATATCACCCTCAATTGGATCAAGGCAAGCTTTGCCAAAGGGCACCTTAGAAGAATCTTCTGTACTTCTAATATGTATTGGTCGTCATTCATAAATAGCACCACCTTCCTGATCCAGTGACATTTTGCATTTGGAGAGGAATGGGAGATTCTATGAAACATAGATTGCATGTCTTAGCCTCCTCCATGAAATCCCTTTTTCGGTGTGCTTTGTGTTTATACTGTTGTTATCTTTTGATTTCAGGTTGAAATGTTCTTACTAGGCTACTCCCTGGGCATAAGAATTCGAGTTGTGCGTCCATCAGCATATGGTTCCCAAGACTATGTGTGCAGCTATCCTGACTTCCAAGACATTAGTGTTGACATAAGTAAAGAGGTTGATAATAGAAGGCTCATAGATCTTTTAGCAGAAGATGATAGACACTACAATGTTCTTCTAGCCTGAGAAATAATAGGTAATTTGTAAAAACAGTGAAATTTAGCAATAAAGGTTGTATTTAATGCAAAACTAATTTTGCCCAAAGATGTGCTAGTTGTGAGATCAGCTTCTGTTGGCAATAATAAATAAATTGTTCTAGTCATTGTTGAAGGACCTAAATGTGGTACTATCATTAGGGATTGTTTTTATGATGCCATTCTGCAGAGAAGAATGTAGTTACCATTTTTTAATTGACTTGTTTTAAACTTGTTTTATGATTGTAATTGTTATGTTTAAGTACTTAAATATTTTGTTGCGTTTCTTTGAAAAGAAACATCCATGTTTTGTACATAAGTGTTGACAGTGAAGTAGCTAAGATATGTGCTTATTATGTACAAAGTTTCAAGCAGTAAGTAGATCTATATGTGTGTTGTTTAAAACAGTGAGAAAGGATTTCAAACCAGTTAGCTCTCAATGATGTGCAGGACATTCATCATGTCTCAACACTGAGGAATGGAATCCTGGTGTAGGTTCAGTTTCTGTTCCCAATATTTTCTTCATGGTAATTGCAATCTGCTGTGGTTTATACCAAGCCCATTTGGAAAATCTGTGCTAGAAGTTCCAGAAATTAAATGGCTGTTAAAAAGTAGTGTTTTTCATTTGACATGCCAATTTTACTTATGTTAAGACGCCCAGATTTAATGTGTTAACAGAACTATTTTCAGCTTTGCAAAGACATACATTTTTGTGAGGCTTCTCTTATCAGAGGCAGAGGTATATTTTTCAAAATAACTCAGAGCATTATTTTTAAATTTATTTTTGAGCCATTATTTTTGAAAAAAAAAATCATATTATAGAAGATAAGGTGTAAATGAAAGAAAGATGTTGAACAGATTGCTGTTTATTTTATGTGACTGGTCTTGTTGGGTAGTGTCCATTGAATGCACAATACATTGTGCAGGCACAAGAACTTGCAGCTCTGCGGCTTTTGCAGACCTGCAATGTTATGTGTTCTAAGTGTGTGTTCATTTTACCTTGTTATTTTTTTGTCACCAACCAAATGCTGGCAATAAGTGCCATAAATTTCAAAATATTTTAGTCTTATTTGGTTATAATTTTGTTTTAAATCGCACAACACAATGGGAAAATCATGTTGGTAGGCATCTTCCAACTCAATCTCCTTGTTAATAAATCATAAAAGTTCCCTCTAAAGATTGTCACAGAATTTTTTTTTTATCTTCAATGTTGAAGAACATGGCAACAAATTTGATAAATGAAAAGAAAAAAGAAAGTTCATCGCATAAAACAAATGTGTATGTTATTAAAGTATTATGTAACCAAAGTACCTCCGGCTGGGGTAGAAATAGAGGGTAGATTTCCACAGTGAACAATATTCTTAGACATAAATAAAAAGCCTTGACTCAATCTCATTGTTAGTAAACTTCTCCGTGCATCAGGGAAACTGTCAAATTTTTATGTTCCCTCTTCTTAGTAATGTCTTAGTAAGACGCAAAATCTTACTAAATAACGTACATACAGACTGTGCTTGCCTGCTTCGGTACGGTAGTACTCGGTACTTTAAAATTTAGTTTTCATCACTCCATTGTATATTAGTATATGTTATGGCAGTTAACAATGAACATGACTGATGTACCTTAGCTGAAAAGGACAAATAAAACCTGTTGAACAAAACAAAGTCTTCGAACGGTATGACACGACCAATTCACCTTATTGCCCCTCACCATGGTTGGCTGAGTGCCCCTTGACATGAAATTAACACAATATTAATGGAGACCACTCAGTCACAATTTTTTTCTTTTTTTTTGTCTCTTTTGCCTTTAGTGACCTTGACATTTTCTGGTTATTCTAACTGGGCTGCTAGACAATTATATTTTCTGAAACACTTTTTCTGAGTTTACAAGTCAGGAAAGCCAGGAACAAGTAATGTTTGTCTCGAGATTGGGAAGAGGATCTCATCACGGAGGCTCATGGTCATGCAGACATGTCAAAGATGGCCTCAATTTTGTCTTTTATCTTTTTTGCTGATTTTGGGCATAGCATGAAGCGGGGAGTCACGAAAGAGTTGAAATTCTGACCTAGAACGTTGCGCACACTCAGCGTGAAAGTCTTGGACTTCAGCTAGTTTATGAATGTTCGATCTTGTCATTCGTTCTGGGGTGGCGGCCCGCCCCTGCCCGCAGGGGGGAAGGGGAGGGGAGGGGGTTCGGAGTCGATTATTAGTTCGAGATAAATCGAAAGTTGACAAATATGAGAATCTCCGAATGCAGTTCTGAAAATATGGCGCTCTGATCCGAACGGGATTTTCCTGGCCTTCGAGCTTAAATAACAATTGCAACTTAATATTCTAAATCGATTTAGTGGCACTTGCCAGGTTATCGATATAGTTATATCTTAAGCATTTTCAGGTAGAGCAAGCGCTCTGGAGTAAATCATGGAGTGTTATTAGAGTGAACTTGCTTAATTAAGGGTTGGGTTTGTTTGTAGGCCATGGAAGCATTGGAACCAAGAAAGCGACGAGCCGCAGCAAAACCGTCAATCAAAGATTTTTCTGACTCTGAACCTGAGGAAGATGCCCCTAAAGTGCCGAGAAAACGCACGAGAAAGAATTCCTCGGACGGCGAATACTGTCAGCCGAGAGAGGAGCCGGCCAAGCGGCCAAGGGCCAGGGCCCCTCCTGCCAAACCCAGGGCTGCTGCCGCAGAAAAGCAAGCAAAGCCAAGAGTTCCTAGAGCGAAGGCAAGTGCCAGCGATGGCACTGTGAAACGCAAACCCGCGACGGCTAGAAAGAAGGACAGTTCTGGTGAAGAGAGTCTCTCAAGACTGACAGAAAATTTTAGTGACATTTCGAATCATCCCAACCATCGGGTGGCTGAAAGAAACAGCAATGAAAATGAGGAAGGAAGCACTAGTGTTCATAGTGAAAAAGCTTTTCCAGAACCTGTACCTGTAGGTTTAGGAGAATTAATTGTCTTGTGAGTGGGTTTTAAAATGCCTCTTTCAAGCTGAAATTTTAAATTATTTTTATTCTTAGGGATTGTCTACAAACATACAGATGCAATGGAGAGAGTCTGACTTATTGGCAGAAAATGAAGGCTTAGCTGGCTGGGTGGCTTCCAACTTGGTGAGGCTTTTTGAAGAGGATAACACAATTCCATTTATTGCCCGATACCGGAAAGAAATGACTGGAAACATGGAGCCTGAACAACTTCGCCATGCAAAGGAGACATTTGAAGAAATTAAGTATGTAATATCTTGCCTTCTCTCCATCCTGGTTTATCCGAGTTTCATAAATTCTACCTCAAAAAGTGGCATTTCCTTAATGTTGTTCTTTCTTGCTTTTATTGTTCAGACACATCCAGCACAGAGCATCCACAATTATAAAGAACATAGAGAAGCTTGGACAGCTGAATTCCAATTTGAGAAGATCGATTTTGTGTGCCAAGAGCATTAATGAACTTGATTTAATTGTATGATATTCTCTGCCAATTTTGTGTTTTTTTGCTGGGGTTTTCATAATTAAGCTGCACTGGTAATTAATTGATCTTTCATCTCCATTATACCTTAGAATACTCCCTTTAAAACTGGCAGCAAGAAGACTCTGGCTGAGCGAGCCCGTCAGCTGGGTCTCGAAGATGCCGCTCAAATAATTTTAGATGGTTCATGCCAACTTTCTCTTGAACAGTTTGTTGACAAAAGCAAAGAAGGCCTGAGTGATGTCAAAGAAGTTCAGCTGGGGATACAACACATCATTGCAGATATTATTAGCAAAGATAGAGGTGTGCTGGACTTCATAACAGACCTGTAAGGTTCTGGTATAGATAGTCATTAATACTTTCCTGCGTGATCAGGCTTATATCAATTTGTTAAGTGTTGGATGCTTTTCTTTCTACAGCAAAAAGAATTTAAATATTCGCCTTGTAAGCAAACGAGGAAAGTGTACTGCAGTAAAGGAAGCCACGAAAGCTTCATCCAAAAAGAGTTCAAGCACTAAACCTCTGACAGTAGCAGTAAAGCAAAAGCTACAAGCTAAAGCAGATGAAGAGAGCAAATACCAGAATTACTTTGATTTTAGTATGAATGTCAAGTACATAAAACCACATCAGGTATGTAAGAATGTTTCACTTTTGAACCAGAAACAATCGCCAATAATGTATATTGATTACTTCCAATGCAGATTCTAGCCATTAATCGTGGGGAAAACCAGAAAGAGCTTTCTGTCAAACTCCTTGTTCCTGACTTTGTACAAGACAGACTTGTGTCATACTGCTTGCGGACATGGCTTTCCAAAGGAATTCAGTATCCGTTAAGATCTCTTTTACTTACTGATAGTGCAAAAGATTCTTACACCCGTCTTATACTGCCTCTCATTGTGAGACAAGTACGATCTGAGCTTAATCAAAATGCAGAAAGAGCTTCCATTGAAGTGTTTGCCATGAATTTGAAGAAACTTCTGCTAATGCCGCCCTATAGAGGACGTGCTGTGCTAGGCATTGATCCTGGTGAGGCTTGGTGTTTAGCATTATTTTACAAATTGCATTGCTGTTACGCACAATGTTATGCATCCCCAGATTTAAATGCTTTTTTTTTTTTTTTTTTTTTTTGTTTCCAGGGTTCCGAAATGGATGTAAGGTAGCACTTATTGGTCTTGCTGGGGAGGTTCTTGAATATGGTGTCTTTTACTTGAACTGTGGTAGGACATCGGATTTGAGGACCGACAGTGATGCTCTTTGGCTGAGGGATATTCTGACTCAGCATAGGTTTGTGCCTTGCAAGCATTGGCTGTTTTTTTTTTGTTTTAAATGGCACTTAACAGTTTTGTTTTATATATTGTTGATATTTTCTAGGTGTGATGTAATTGCTCTTGGAAATGGGACAGCTTGCAGAGAGACGGAGGAGTATCTTGGTGAACTCATTCAAAATGGATTTTTTAGACCACTTGATGTGTCTTACACTATAGTGAGTGAGCAAGGTGCTAGCATTTATTCATGCTCAGATGAAGCCATAATTGAGTTTCCAGATATGGGTCCGAATATTATCAGTGCTGGTAATTCCTCTTCTCACATGCTTTTATTTTTATGGAGTCTGGTACCTTGTTACCGTGTCTATCTTCTTGTTTAGTGTCCATTGCAAGAAGGCTGCAAGACCCACTATCAGAATTCGTTAAAGTGGAACCAAAGCATTTAGGAGTTGGAATGTATCAGCATGATTTGCCTGAAAAGAAACTTTCAGGTACACTTGATGAAATTGTTGTCGAGTGTGTCAGTTTTGTTGGTGTTGATGTGAATACTGCACCTCATTGTTTACTGAGGTTGGTGTCTCAGAGTGTTGGAAGGAGCTATTTCTATTTTTAAGGTACTCCCTATATTAATATTCCTCTGCCCTTGCAGACGCGTAGCAGGATTCAATTCTTCTAGAGCAGAAAAAGTTGTTGACCATCGTCAAAAGTACGGCCCATTTGTTACTAGAGATGATTTGAAGAAGGTTAAAGGAATAGGACAAAAATCTTATGAACAGTGTGCAGGGTTTATCAGAATCAACCCAGAGACTGTTGAAGGAAGGTAAATAAGTCCTGCCCCAGTCTTGTTTTTTCTTTTTCTACTCTAATGTTTAAGTGTCTTTATTCTTAATTTTTCTTCTCATTTTAGGGTCAAGTCTAAAAATTTCAATCCTTTGGACAGAACTTGGATTCACCCTGAATCATATAGCTTTGCTGAACGGTTAGTACCTTTTCACTGTCAAATTTTAAATTGCATTTTTTAGATAGTGACAGTATTTTATCAATAACCAGTGGTTTTTCACATTTTAAGATTTTTAGGCTACTGCAAAGTTAAAGTTGATGACATTGGAACTGCAAATAGTATTCATGCTGTAACCAGGGCTATTGCACATGCTGGAGGTTCGTTTCTGTCTTGAAAACACATACAATAATTATTCTCCTTATTAATGAGCAGTAAATTGACTACCTTTAATTTTTAGGCATTGGGTCGATAGCGGTCATATTGAATGAGAAGGAGTCTGTAGTGAAGCTTGTTGCTGAAGGCCTTCAAGTACCCACTAATCATGATTTTCGGTCAGAGTTTGAAAAGCCATTGTTCAGGAAAGGTCTGACCAACATAAATGAACTTCATAGTGGTGATATTCTCACAGGTTGGTGTTTGTAATCTATATCTAATTTTTTTACAATACTTGCTCATATTCTAATTGCAATAATTATTTTTGTAGGGAGAATCCTGAACACCACTCATTTTGGTGCTTTTGTGGACATAGGAGTTGGACAAAATGGTCTCATACACAACAGTGCAATGGGTGGGAAGAATCCTCAATTTGGAGACAGAGTTCAAGTCAAAGTGCTAAATGTAGAACTTGGCAGGCAACGCATTGGCCTTCAACTCTTGGCAGTTTTGTAGTAACATAAATGTTTGTTTTGATGTAATAACATTTTTTATTTTATTTTGGCAAAAGGGTTATTAATGAATGTTACATTGTTTCATCAATGTATTGAAGGATCTAAAACTTTTATTGTTGTAAACCTGTGACTGGCACTATTTTTCATATAGTTCAGTAAAGTAAGAAAGAAAATAAATTTTTTGTTTGACAGTTATGTTTTGTTTATTTTTACACTAAACCTTCTCTCCATTTTGGAATGGCCCTAAGTGATAAATAGAAAGAGAAAAAAAAATGTGAGTTTTGGTCATGCGTATACAAGCTGCAATACTTCCTTAAGGAATTTTACTTACAAGTGAGGCACATCTGCAATGTAAAGTGGCCCATGTGGCCCTTGTGGTTGTCTGTGTCCATCCTCAGACAAACTTCTTTTTACTCTTGCCCTCCAAACAGCAGTAGGTCTCAAAAGTCTGGTAGGGTCCCTTTCAGCATGTCCTGTAGACTGTGAACTTGGTCTGGTCTGGGGACTTGCTGTAAATCTTTGCAGGCGAGATTGCCTCCTCAGCATGAACAATTTATCCTGTTCCCTGAATGATTGGGTTCATTTTATTTTTACTCAGCTTTCATTTGAAGGAACCATATTTCATGACTTACAAACTACACATGTTATATGTATGTACCAAAAGTCTTTGAGAGGTATTTGTTTGATTGGAGTGCGTACACCAATTTCTTGTTCTTTTGGATCTTCACTGCTTGGTACATTATTTTGTTCTTTTCGCTTTTCGGCAGTCTTCCTACGCTGGTTCTCCTGAAAAGAATTTAAAAAATATAACAGGTGTTAAATCTTTCATCACCAATCTGTTTCTGGAACAATTATTAAATTATTATAGTCATCAATTGTATACATACAAAGTATGCAACTTTTTTTCTCCATAACTCCTTCTCCTGGTTTCTCTTTTCCTGTAACTCTTGTAGTTGTATCTGACGAATCTTTTGTTGTTGTTCCTGTTAAAATAAAAAGTTTTGATTTATGAAGATCTAGTTCTCTCTGCACAAAAGCAAAACTGTTTTTCCCTGAGTGTTCATCTGGTATACCTTCCATGCTCTTATCTTCTCCTTAACAGAAGGATCTCTCTGATTTGTCTGCTTAATAGGAGCAGCTGATGTTGATAAATCTGATCGGGCACTCTCCATCACCATTTCACATCCCTTTTTGTTGGAAACTTGTTCATCTCGCCATTCCTTTAGAGCTTTACGATGAGCATCTTTCAGTGTTAAATAGTCATGGTACCAAGACTCATGCTCAGCTATCTCTTCAGGTGTTTTATCTAACAGATACACAATTTTTATCTTTGAGTAATGAAATAATAATTGTTGGATTTCTATGAGAGAATAAAATTACATAGTATCCACCTGGCATAAAATCCAAAAGAGCTGTAGTCATTTGATCAAGACCTTTATATTTTTGTAAAAAACGTGTAAAGAGAAGGTGGTCTTTTGCTGCCCAACCTCCTGTGTGCCCCCCATGATGCTGCAAAAACTGCTGAAATTCCTTCACATCCTGTGCAGTTTATGCAGAATGAGATACAGCATTAATTTTACCTGAAATTGTTACCAAATCACCTTGGGCAATCCAGGACTTATATAAAACTCACGGGATGAATATTGGAATCTATTTGGGAAAATGTGCGGGATTTTGCTCTTTCTCGAACTGCACTGCTGAAGGAACTTTCAACATGCTTTTTTGTTGTGCCTGAAGTGTCATTCAGTCGCTGTTGTAGTGACTCAATCGATTGTTGCAGATCTTTTTCTTCCTCTTGAAGAGCCAGCAACCTGATAGTAATGAAGAAGGTGAAAAGTAAATTCAATCCTCAAAAAAGTTGTCATACATGATATTAAGCCTTACTGTTCAGACAATATATTTTTGAATGAGGAGAGGTTTTTCTCAATGCTAGTCAATTGGTCTTTAAAATATTCTGTATCTGTAATTTTTAAAAATTTAAATTAGAATAATTGTTACACAGTTGTGCTGAAAAAGGTGCAATCTTACCATGTTGCTCCACAAATTGTTCATTTCTTATGTTATGCCTCAGCTTCTGGATCACCATAACTATTGCAAAAAGGGACTTGAGTACATTTTGCTCCTCCTTTTTCCTGAGAAGAAGTGTGAAATTTATAACATCTACTTAAAAAACCAGTAGTGGCGATGTGCATATGCCAATGTTTCACCTGTGTGCTTCTGTTTCAGAGTGCGCACTTTTCAGATGGTCCACGTACTTCTGGTCCACATGTTTGAGACCATTCAAAAGTGTAGAGTAAGCCCGCTCAAATACTTCTTGCTGCGCCACCAAGTTGGTTTCTACTTTGTGCCCTCGATCAGGCCTCATTCCAATATACGTCTGCTTTCCTGTTCCGACAAATGCAGATCAAGCCTTCAAGCTGGGATGGGTTGCCGGCACGTTGCCTCTCCAACGGCGAAGGAAGGGAATGGGATGGAGGCGAGGGTGGTGGTACCAGTCACGTAGGGACAGGGAGGGTGTTGGGGGTGTCCACTGAGAGTAAAGTTCTATTGCGGTATTGCGATTGCTATAGCCATTGTGATATTGCTGTATTGCAGTTGGATCAACGGCGCCCTGCTGCGAGGCTAGGTCCCTTAACTAACCTAACCTAGCCATTGGTAAATTGCTGTATTGCAGGGAAGTGTATATTAGCAGGTATACCTGCCGTGCAGGTATTCAAAATTTATTTTTCTTGAATTCTTTACACTGGGTTAGGTTAGGTTAGCTTTGTTGAGGTTAGGTTGTAAGCTAACCTAACCTAAACTAACCTAACCCGGCGAAAAGAATTCGAGTCGATTTCAACTGCATACCGAACTGAATACCGTTCGGTATGCAGTTGTGTATGTAGTTTGGTATGCAGTTCCGTATGCAGTATGAATTTTTTCGAAGATCCTTCTCCAGTAAGGTTAGGTTAGTTAAGTTTGCCCCGCCTGGACCTAGCCTCGCAGCAGGGCGCCGTTGATCCAACTGCAATACAGCAATATAACAATGGCTATAGCAATCGCAATACCGCAATAGAACTTTACTCTGCTGTGTCCACTGAGGTGTGACCCCCCCCCCCCCCATCTCTCTGTCCGTCTGTCTTCCTTTCTCTCTGTGTCTGTCTGTCTATCTCTCCTTCTCGTCACACCCACATATCGTTTGTACCTAAACAGACCTATTTAAACCAATGTTGGTAATCAGTCTTCCTGGTCTTCCAGCTGCGCTGCGCACGTTCAAAATCTTTGTCAGCTTTATCTCCGTGACGTCACGGAGAGCTAGCGGAAACAATGCACCGTCCCTCGACTTCCCTTCAGCAGGGCTTTTGGCTTATTTCGACAACCTTTGGACTTCACTGCGCTGCCCCGCTGTTCTCTGCCAGCTCTCCCTTGCTTCCAGGGCACACAGGTCCCCGTAGAAGGAGGAATTCAGACGGTTGCCAGCGCCACAGATTAACGGTACGTAATGGTTGACTTGAAAGTTTGAAAGTCTCTCACATTCGCCCGCCCCGCATCCCCAGCATGCGCCCCGGTCGTTGCTTCATCCGGTCCATTCTCCGCTGTGGATGTTAGTCTGCCAAGGAAACAAAACAAAACAAAACTGACGTTGATGCAGCTGCAGAATGCGGTAGCGGTGTAATCAGTGAAGTACATCAATAAATTCTGATGGTTAACACTCGGCGACGCTGGAACTAGCTGACAATGTCGTCCCTCGTTGCTGACTATGGTACATCTTCATCTGGTTCTGAAGAGGAGAGTGAATCAGAGCATGATGCCTCGTCTGGGTATGTCATAGAGGTTAAGCAGCCAATGGTACATTTTTTAACATACCTTACCACAACACTTATTTGTGTCTTAAAGACAAGGTGGAGAACGAATCACACTCAATCTTCCCAAACTTTCAGACTTTTTACTTAATTGATTCATACTTTACCGCATGTCTCGCTTAATTACTTGTACTGAAAGGGTGGCGAATGTTTGCTTGTGATCTCTGGTTTATTCAATCTGAGCTTTTGTAAGTAGCTCGGTTTGGATTGTTCTGTAACAAAATTTTATCATTTCGCAGACTTGAGGTGGCATCGGGAGCTGCTAAAGTTCCTTTACCAAAGCCTGATTTTGCCAATGGACCCACATCTAAAAATTCAGTATTTCTCAATCCTTACGTAGAAGCTGAAAATGCCAAGAAAGCCATCTTGGAAAAGCATGTTAAAATGGTGCCAAGTAAAGATGAAGTTCGTTTCATTAATGGAAAGCAAATTTGTTGGAACTATCGAAAAGGAAGGTGCAGATTTGGGCATAATTGCAAGTTTGCACATGACTCTGACCTTCATCAAACTTCTCGCCAGAACAGTTCCTTTTCAGGAAATGTTTCTGGCCAGGTTGTACCTGAGGGTGAATCGCCTGAACCTGAACCTGAACCTGAAGAAAGTGAGGAACAAGGACAAATGAAGCGTAAAAAGAGGCCTGGATTGAGTCAAACATTAGTACCAGGCAAAAAAGTTTTGAATATGTATAAGAGACAAAAGGTCAAAGAATCATCTTGGAAAAACTGAGGATATTTTTTATTAGTCTTAAATTATTGTCTTGATCTCTCTGGTGTAACAAGGTTTTCAAGCAATAGCCTACAAAGAAATAAGTAATTTTTAGCCAACACACTCAATTACATGCACCATATAGTTCTTGACATGCATACTTCAGATTTGATTCCTTATACATGTCATATCAAGAGATGATGGTGTATTAGAAATACTACTGGAGTCTGCTTTCAGTTTCTGAACTGCATTCCCCAGTATAAATTTATCTTTCTGACTCCCTTAATAAATATATCTAAGAATCACCAATTTCTATCAGTGAAAGTAGAAATCAGTCATGGCGTCCTTTTCCTCTTCAAAATTGATCAAAGATCAATTTTCCTGACCACGGTAGATCAGTTTAGGATTAGCTCAGGAAAAATTTCTACTGCTTTCATGACAGTTGGCTGTGATTGGTTTGAAAAACTACCCTTCTAATCAAGTAGGTTTTATGTATTTTTGCAGATAGTGCGAAGGCTGTCTGCTGAAGAAGCCCAAGACCAGTAGTTAAATGCCTCGCTGGATGTAATAAATGTTTGTTCAACTTTCATTGTAAGGAAATCTATTACGTGGCAATCTTCTAGAGAGTTGAGTGTGAAACCAGGGTGACTTTGCTGAATGTCGGTTTTGTACTGTATAGCGATTTATGACTATGTTACCAAGCATAAGTGTAGTTTTATACATTGTTTGAATTGAGCATGTATTTCATTCTTCAATTGATGAATAAAACAATCTGTTACTAAAGGAAATTATTTTATTTTTACTTTAAACATGTCCTTTTATAGAAAGGGTTTAAAATGCCTCCCCTTTTGTGGAGAAACCATTAAAATTCATTTTCTGCTCACACCTGCATATCATCCCCAAATGTACACCATGAAAAAGAATTACAAAATTTTGATACAATAATCTTACTGTCTTCTGACCAGATAATAATCATTTACTAAGACTTAAGGGGTACAGAGTAAGATAAGAAATGAAAAAATAGACAGTATCGAGCAGAAACTATTCCCACCCTAAGGTATCTATGGTACAGCATTAAAATATTTATTTTAACTTGGTACCATAACAGCTGAAACCAGCTCAGACATAAATGAATGATACAAAGATGATGCAACAGTGACGTCAAACAAACGAGATGTCTTCAGAACTACTGTTAACTTGATAGAAAGCATCCGAGTGAATGAGCACATTTTTTAATACAGGGTCTTAGAAGAGATGTGAAACAATGACTGACAAAATCGTACAAATATAATCACATGCAGAAATCAACAATGTAAGTAGAGGAAGGGCCCAAATATAGATTTTATTAGCAAAAACAAAACGGTAGCAAAATACTGTTTTTCACACTCTGCACACACTGGGAAGTATTTTTTCCCTAACAGCTGGTCCCGCTAAATAGAGTCAAAAGTAGCAGGTACTTGAGAAAAAATTCTCACAAACATTAATTGTATCACAAGACAACTTACAACTATCCCATGCTTAATGAATTTCCTGAATATGCTGTGCCTGGGCCGATTCATGACAGTGAGATCTTCATGCCTCAGGAAATATCTCATCTTTAACTTAAACTAAATTGGTTGAGGATATATGAACTACTAGTACTAATGCGCTTTACAGTAAGTCTAACAGACGGGTTACCTGCCTCTAGTAACTGCTAGGGTTATAAAAATTCTGAAAAGAAGTAAGACAGGATACTGAAACTAAAATTTGCATTGCTATCACATTGCTGGAAACTAAGGCATTACTGTTTTCCTAGACCGTGACTAAGATCCTTACATTTAAAATGGTCTAAACAAAAGCTGAAGAGAGTTTCAATAAGAATTCAACAATGTGATTAGCAAATTCCTTCAATACTGAGTTAGGAATTTTAAAAGAGCACTGACTATTACCGGATTCCTCCCACAGAAACAACTCATATTACACAAAATAAAGCTCTTAAAAACTAGAAGGTAGTATAAGTAAATAGATCGAGACCTTTTACACAAATATCAGCAGACTCACATAACAAACTCCCCATGCTGAAGTCTCTTAGGGACTCCTGTGCCGCTTCAATTATTGTTAAAAGGGGAAAAAACAACAACAAAAACATTTTAAAAATTAATCTGAGGTACGGAGAGTCAAATACTTAAAATTAACTGGCTAAGTACAGCTCTCTTAAAATATGTGGCACCATGCACAATGATTTGGACGCTTGTTTGCAGAACACTTGACTTCAATCATAATAAATGATATTCTGCCCATGGCAGATAAAGGCACTGGGTAAGTTAAAATTATTGGACAACAAGTAATTCACCACCTATACTGAAGAAAGTGAATAAAAATACCACTGCCTTCCATTAAATCAAAAATTTTAGGACTCCCATATGGCACATGCGACAACACCCACAAGAAGGCACTCAGTGGATACGGAAATGAAAATTCCTGAAGGTGAAGGAGCCACTGTGGAAACATTGGTGGAAACTACTTTCTGACATGATCTCATTCTGTTAGCTTACTTCTACGAGACCATCTAATTTCAACAAGGGGCACAAAACATTATTTCCCTTCAAATAAAAGCACAAATCTTAATACATAAGTCATCAAAATACTGTTAACCACTGAAAACAAAAGACGACACGCAAAAGATGAACATCATTGAGCCGAGCAGACGATATAAACTGATGAAGAAAGAAACTGATAAATAGCAGCAAAATATCGATTTCAACATTCGCCCCTTACAATCCACAAAGTGTGGCAAGCTTCATTGATTTTAGGGAGGAAAAGAATGTATACCATTTGTTTCACTGACTGCTTAGCAACAGCTCAGGAACTACCAGACACACAGCAAAGAGTCCGTAAAAGCAACTACACATTCATAAACTTTCCCTAAAAACAAATAGAACCTAATCGCTTTATACATTACTTGGCCTTCCCCGAAATTAACTGCCAGAAACAGCTATACCTCCATTCAAAGCAAGCATTTTAGTAGCACTGCTTTCTCCATTTTCTGTTCTTTTAAGAGATTCATTTACAGAAGCAGGAGATTTCTCACAATGGACACCATTCGAGGAAACTCCGTTAAAGATGCCATTTGATATGCCATTACAGATACTGTTGGACACACAGCCGTATGAGAAACTACTGAGGGTTCCATTGTAAATGTCTTTGCTCTCTCCATTGGAGAAGCCGTTCTTCACACCATTAACTGCAGCATCTGATAGCCCGTTGGAAACACAGGTAGGCTTGCCTCCATCTTTCTTCACAGAGGAAGAAATGGCAGAGAGATGTTTGCTCTTATTTTCACTGTCTGTAAATTCTGAAAACAAAAACAAAAGGGAATTACATGGTTTTTAAGATTAGAGGAATCTACACCAACAATATTTTTGCAATGAATTTGTATGAATTAAGTGTTGTAATTAAATTAGTTTACTACAAATCTAATATGTCATTGATATCTACGAAATCTGCATATAAGTACTACGTTAGTTGTTACCAACATAAGACACAAGCATCAGGTGTTTACATTGATTTTCAAATCAAATGTAGGTGACAAGGTATAGAAATCTAGAAATCCCAATTAACAAGGTTAAAAGGGATGTCTTTTTTTTTTTTTTTGGGGGGGGGGGGGGGGGGCCTTGGCGTAAGTACAGAAGTGAAGGTTTCAACATCTCACTCACACAGTTACTAGACAATAACCATGCTTTCTTCAGCTTCAAAACTGTATGGTGCACACTATTGCTACAACACCGAGGAGACATGCAACATGTACTTTGTCATTTGTGCATGATTTAAATGGGAAGTGCACGTACCAACAAATTTACTTTGGCTTAAAAAGTGAAATTTCTTGAACGGTTGAAGCGTTCTAAGCAACACACAAGCTTCATCCAAATAGCACTCACATTAGTAACTTTAAGAATTAATTTACCACAATGGTATCATAATGACTTGATGAACAATCAGTTCTGCTCTGTTTTGAACATGCATTTAGAATGTCATGTACAGACTGACTAGTAAAGGCACTAATGAAACGTCAGACAAAAGAAAAAAAAAAAGGTGTATCCGTGCTGCCCGTACTTCAAAAGTACACCAACATTTAAATATCTTCAGTAAAGAAAAACAAAACAAAAACACATAAACAAATGTCCAACCAACTTTTGTAAAACCGGCCAACAAACTAGAGATTCTGAAGGCGAATGAAAAGAATGCAAGACAAGCAGTACGGTTTGTCGCGTACCTGCCAGCGCTCTCGAGTAGCTTCATCAACTCTTTCCGCTTGCCTCATCTGGTAACAAAATTGCGTTCCCAGATAAGCACTTGAAATTGCGCAAAAATCTTGTCTTTCATATTAATTAATTGGCCTTAAAATAGAGGTATATCCCCCCCTTGTCTCTCTCCCTGACTTTTTTTAAAAAATTAGTCTTACATTATCAAATCATTTTAAAAAAGATTTGAACAAACAACTTAGCAAATGTACAAAGTTATGACAGTTCCGTATTCAAAACAGAAGGAACAGCAAGTTGCTAGTGCAATGTTTTTATGTTTGAGTGCAAAAATAGGATTTTTTTTTGTCAATGTAGGAGAGAAACTTGATTTTACAGAAAATATTTTTATTGATGGCAGTTAGCACAATATTTTCCTTCAGAACAACCACTCGGCATGCGTTTACCTTTTAGCCCATGGCAAAACTTATTTGTGGCATTCCATTCCTCCTTCAATGAAAGATTGAACATTGAGTAGGCAGGATTTCCTGTGACATCTACCACATCAGTGAGGAAGGGTGGAAGTATGTTCTCAATGGAATCCAGGGCAGTATATGTTTCTAGAAGAACGAGGCCTTTACACCTGAAAAAAATGTACAGTACCCATGACAGTGAAAACGGTCTCACAAAAATTATATGGACACTATTCATGAGTACAAAATCAAAGGGACTTTACCTTGGGTGACTTGGTTCACGGTAAATATCCAATTGGAAGTACTGGTTGTTTATCAAAAAGCATCGTCGCTTTTTGAAGATGGTAAAATGTGAATCATCTCGTTGAGCAAGCATATTGATATAGTCACGGTGTGTAAGTTGCGTCTTCACCTCCACAACTTGCCCACGTAGTTTTGGTTTCCTAATTGTGTGAATGTAGCTCCAGTGTCCTGAACAGAAAAAAGCAAAACATCAGCGCTTTGTACTCTAGTATAACTTATAGAGTAATTTTAAAATGTGATTTAACAAAACAAGAAAATTGACAACACAGTACCTTTCTGTCCTCGTTTTCGAAGTCGAGCTTGAAGCTGAGGCGTGTTGGATTGAAGATAATTGTGTACAACATCAAAGTCTTGGAATGGTGGAAAATCAGGATCTGAAGGGAGAGGGCCCCGCACCAAGAACTTAAGCTTCCGTGAATTGGTAAGAAGGCGATCTCCAACATCAATTCCAAGTTTCTGGCAGATACTCTAAAGGACATAAAATTCAAAAATTCATTTCAGTTTCAGTAGGCAACACAGCATACCATGAATAATCTGATAACCATATCAAAATATACCGAGATCATCCGGCAAATCTTGGTCTCAAAATCAGTAGAATTGTCTATGACATCAAAGTACGGGTGTCCAACCCATGCAGCTGCAGCCTTGTAGTCCAACTCTCTTGCTGTTTCTACTCCTTCACTACGGCAAACATGATCCTGGAAAGCATTTCATTACGGACAAAGGTAGAAGAAAACCTAAAAGAAACCCGAAAATGCCTCAAAATTATCTGTACAGTACCTCTGTGGAATAGAAGTCTTCAGCTCCGTTAGCAGCAGATACCAGGTGGATGATTTGATTGTAACGATTATCCCTCAAGTCCACAGAGTTCAAGTTATTTGATGCCAGCATGTACTCCCACTTTTCCGTGGATATAACTAAAACACAAGTGAAACAGAAAAAATTAGCAACAATAGAATCAAAATGGGTAAGAGGATACTACCAGACCACCACTAAAACCAATACATAGGCCATTGTAGTGACAATGACCACAACTAACTACACATCAATCTACTTTATTCACAGAGCTGTTAGACAAATGTTAGACCAACAAAACAAAAACCCCACAATTAACAACTGCATTTATTTTTTCGGAAAGGGATTGCTTGCTTGCTTGCTCTACAGTACACTAGCTGAAAATAGAAAAGTTTCACATAAGAAGAAAAACCAATCACCAGTCATAAACTTTAACTACTCTCCCACATCAAGACTGTGTTCAAAATTATTCTTTTGCTGTCACATCTTACCATCTGATTAATAAAAAAAAAATGAACGCAGCATCAGGTGAATAAAGCATGAAAAAAACAATTTTAAATTAATTTTCATATTAGCTTGGAAATTACATATGAGAGATGACTGCCTTCCCACATTTTATTTATTTCATATTGCCCCCCCCCCCTCCTCTTTATCTTAAGAAATCCAGTATGTTTTTAAATATAAACAAAAGAAATTATACTCACATGCACTTGCATCCATAGCACCACGGTCACAGATGATCAGACAATTCCTTGTACACGACTCTCCCAGAGCAAAGAATGTGTTCTCAATCTGGATCATTGTTCTCAAGAGGTTTTCTTGAAACTTGTAAGCTAAAACACAAACAGATAAAACGTTTGTTAAAGCACCAATCCTAATTTTACATTTCTGCTTAGGATATGCACCTACACCCCTTTTCATACAATAGTAAAATGGGTAATGGCAAGAAAAGGTGCATGATCATACTTCTACCATGATCAGATAAAGTGAGACAGTCACTATGAAGAATCGTTCATGAACTCTTCTGGGGGGGAGGGGGATAAAGAGTAAGGAAACAAAGAATATTTTAAGAATAATATAATAAAATAGAGACGGGGTAAAACGTGGTATGAGGTTGTATCTTAAGACCTAATAGCGTATGCGTGTGTGCTCCCGGTGGCAGCAATAGCGCCGAGTTACTGTACGGCGTACAGAACATCCGAAGGCACCTGCACCGAGGCAAGGCGTGGCGCCCGAGGCCCGGCCCGAGCCGGCCCAAGTCGGTGCCAGGGACATCGAGGCATAAGGTTACAACACCATCGGACTCAACGGACGAGCATCACACGCCAAAATAGCTTTGGAAAAGGAAAACGAGGAAGAAACTTGATCGAATGTACCTAAATATGACATCTCACGTTTCCCTCCCGGTTCTGTCCGCCGCGCCGCAGTGATGCAGAACCAAAGACAATGCACAAAAAAAAAAGCAAAATTGAGAAAAAGAATATAAAAGCGTAACAAATGTATTCCAACCGTCACCAACCAGTCAGTGTGTGGCGTCCAAGACTCACGAAAAAAGAGAAAAGGCCTCGACAACAAACGATATTAGCGGAGGGAACCGCGTGATGGCAGCCGGGAACGTACCCGCGCGCGGGGCGGGGGAGTCCTCAAAGCGAAACAACTCAAAACCGCCGCCAAGCTTTGCCCACGGCAATGAAGCAAGAACGCTGCGTTAAGCACTTTGGACTTTGTCACTGTAAATGCCGGTGGCTCGGTTCACAGCGTTTACAGCAAGAAGGTTTCTCCCGGGGCCGACCTTTTACAGCGAAACGATACGCAATTAAAAATGCAACCACGAGATGCTGTGCCGCAGGGTGATTGGATAACGGAGACGGTGGCCGGGGCCGGCAACGAGACGGGCGATGCAAATCAATGCCGCACCTCACGCGACTCCCTCCCAGTTCTGAGCATCCATCCACCTCCGTAACACCGGCATCGGGCGACTTGTCTGTGACACCGGCCGACACAAGGACAGCGATCGGGGAGGCCGGAAGTCAAACCTCATTCTCATGCCAAATACGGCGCGTTTCTATCATCTAATTGACAATTGGGAAAGGGAGGGGGGAGCAGCAAGCATTAGCTGGTTATACAGAGGGCACAAAGACCACTGTCAACATTTAGTCTCTCTGTCGCACTCACCCTCGCCCCGCAGAACTAAACATCGGGGGCACAAGCCGTCCTCCGACTCTAAAACACGCAAGTCCCAAGAGAAAGTGAGAAGATAAAATTAACCTCCCAATCTCTAGAAAAAATAAAAAAATTAAAATTAAGACAAAAAAAAGGGGGGGCTTTTTCCTAAGCAACACAACGCACTATTCTAGGATTTGAAAAGGATATCTCGAAAAAAATAAAATAAAGTAATTCCTTTGGATGTGTCTGCAAAAACAGAAGCAGTGTGCTCTACTCCGCAAAACGACAAAAGTGCAAAATAAACACCGAGACCGCCACGGCCACGGCCACGGGGTACACCTGCGGCAGCCCGCGGCGGGCAGCGCGTGCCGTGTGTGCGTCTACGGGGATCCACAAAGACCACGTGACGGGACATTCTCCGGAGTGCGTCCGTCCATTCCCAGAGGTCTCCAGGCGGCTCCAGGCGGCTCCAGGCCTGGGCGCGGCGCGGGTTCGATCCCCACGGGCGGCGACTGTGCCTGCGACCCCGCGGCACGTGGCACGTGGCTTGTGGCCCCATGGTTAGTGAGCGGTGCACGCGCACGCCAGGCAGCACACTCATGCCAGGCAGACTCACTCCTCCCCCGCCCCGTCAGGACCCGTTGCAGGGCGGCGCCCCCCCCCCCCCCCCCCCCCCGGCGCCACGCGCAGCCACGCCCCGGCCTTGGCCCATATCCTCAGCAACAGCGCACCCCCGCCCCCGACCAGGGCGGGGAGAGGGAGGGGGACGAGGCGGGATGCTTTGTGGGACTAGGATCGGGGATGTGGAGAGAGGGGACGACACGTCCTGGACCTGAGTCCGCAAGCGACCCGAGCGGCCGGGGCAACAGTTCTGCCCCCCTCCCTCCCCCCTCTCCCGGGGAAGAGGAGGGGGCAGGGGGGCAGGTGCACGGGAGAAAGGGGCGGAGATCGAAGAGAAGGGGGCCGTCCCCGGACTCCCCCCCGGCCGCCGCCGCGCCGCCTCAGCCCCGCTCTGGACCCGCCGCCGACCTTGGCAGTGGTGGCGGTCGCGGCAAGGGCGCCGACGGCGAGCCGAAGCCTGTTAGCGCCGCCGCCTGCCACCCTATAACAGGTGGCGGCCCGCCCAGCCCGCCCCCGCAGCCACCACGGCCAGCGTCCAAGTGAAGGGCGCGGGCGGGGACACGATCGGATGTGGCGGGCGGCGGGGCACGGCAGGGCGATTTAGATCTGTCGTCTCGAGAAACCCGTGAAGGGCGCCTGCCTGCAGTGTCCGCAGGGCGGCAGGGCGGCAGGCGGCGGCCCCCACCGGCCGCACACCGCGTGCCGCATGACGCCGCCCCCCCCCCCCCGCACTGCGGCGCACTGCGGTCGCCCGGTTCCGCCGGCCCACAGACCGCACGCCGATGTCATTTCCCACAGTCTGAGTGATGGCGACGCCGACGCCGCCGCCTCGCGACGCGACACGACGCAGTACGACACGGCGGCACTGCGCCGCGCCGCGCCGCTGGACGGGGCGGGGCGGAGAGCGGACCAGAACCAGACTGGTTCGGTTCACATCTCGCGCCAGTTCGCGAACCCTCGTTAAACTCAACGAACGATAATGGCGGCGCGGGCGCCAGTGCAGCCGCGGCGGCGCCCCGCCCGCGGCGCCCGCAAGAAGTCCTTGCGGGAGCCGGCGGCGTCATGTCGGACACGTACCAGGGGACGGCACACGAGGCCTTCCTTATTCGATCAAGGTGAACACGACGTAACCACACATCCTATCCTCGGACACATAAACCGATGTGCCGTGCGTTACGCAATGAGATCGCGGCCGCGGCAACGGCAGCGCGCGGAGTGAACACTGAAAAACTGGGGGAAAAATCCAACAAGTTGACATGAGAATCTGCAAAATACATTGTCCAATTTTTAAGAATGTACTTTCTTTATTTATTGGCCCGTAAGCCTTCGGGATAATTGCGAAACATTCTTGGAATTTTCTGGATTTCTTTCGAAAATTTCTAACAAAACGGTATTCTTCTCCAGAAGAACATCATTTTCTTTTTTTTTTTCAAGAAAAAAACATCCAACTAGATTTTTTTTTTGGGGGGGGGGGGGGGTGCCAGCGACAGTGTAAGAGAGCTTGCCGCGCTTCCTCATGTCGCGCCGGTCAGAGCCGGTGGCGGAGGAGCCGGGAGTGCCGCAGGAGCCCCCTCCTCGCGGCTGCCGCCGCCGGCTCAGCTCGGCGGGTCCTCCCCCGATCTGACCAGATTCGGCGTTATCACTCTCTGGGCCTGCGGGCGCCGCGGCGCCGCCCGCGGCCGCCACGGACAGCCAAGGCCGCGGCCCGCGGCCACATGGCGCCTGTGGCCGCGAGGTACACGGCCGGTGTCCGCCGCCGGTAATGTGAGGGGCACGACGGCGTCCTTCGCCGCGGCGGGCACACGGCACAGTGGGTCACGGGGCCGGCCTGTTGCGTGCCGTGCCAGCGCGGTGCTGTAATGCTCCGTACCGCCCTGGACGCACCCCCGATCTCTGCGGGGAATCGGGAAGAGGGCTCCGCGGCTATTATTGGCCATGTAGTTGGGGCATCCCATCCCCATCCCCCCCCCCCCCCCCCCCGCCGACCCCTCTTTGTTTGCGCCGGCCACACAGGATGTGACGGAGTCGGGCAAAGGACGAGGCGGGGCGACTTCCTCTGCATAACCCCCGCCCCCGCCCCCCGGCGGCTCCCCGCCTCCCCTTCCCCGCGACCCCCCAAAAAATAAACGCACGGCGAAAAAGCCCCCTCCCCCTCCCCGCGCCGGCCTCCCCGACATCTTTCCGCGGTCCGCGGGGTCTCCCACCGGCGCCGCTATATTTAGCGACCGTCGAGAAGACGCTGCCCCCCCGTCCCGTCCCGTCCCGGCCTGGTCCCGCCGGGCCGCGCCGCGCCACGCCGGTCACATGAGCGGCGAGCTCCTGGCGCGGAGCTCGGCGGGGGGTTGGGAGAGCACCCCACCGATCCGACGGGCCAAATTTAATGAGCCGGCAACGACCAAGACGACGACGACGACGGCGCCGCCATAACCAAATTAACTAGAAAAGCGATACAAAATGTAAAAACTCGTCAAGCCCGCGCACCCAAAATTTTTCAGAGGCAAAAAGAGAATTGATAAAATTTGTATGGAAGGCGGTGTGTGTGTCGCTCTGCTCCGCTCTGCGCCACTCTGCGCTGCTCTGTTGGATCCGCCGCGCCCCTCACTGCTCACTGGCGGCCTCGCCTCGCCTCGCCTCGCCTCGCCTCGCCTCGCCCCTCGCCGCCTCCGGCCGGCCCCGCTCCGGGCTGGAAGCGACGTCCCCGGGCCCCGCTGCACGCGGCCGCCGTGTGCGCGTGACGCCGCGCACTCACGGACCCGGAACTAAATTCATTTGCCATATCTGGGCGCCCCCCGCGGCCCCGCGGCCCAGCTGGGCTCAGCGCGGCTCAGCGCGGCTCAGGGTCCCTCCCGGCGGCGGTAGGCGCACTTCAGAGTCTTGTACAGAGCCCCTTTAGCACCGTCAGCGCGCCAGCGTCAGCCGGCTCAGCCGTCGGTCATTACACGCTTGCACAACAAAGTGTAAGTGCGCGAGGCAGTGCAGCACAGAGACAAGTGCGGTCGCCACGGCGGTGTGGCAGCGGTGTGGCAGCGGTGTGACAGCGGTGTGGCAGCGGTGTGACAGCGGTGTGGCAGCGTCGTCACATCAACGGCGGAGCTAACTGCACGGTCACGGCACGGCACGGCACCGCACCGCACCGCACTGTACTGTACCGCGGCCACATGACACAAGGTACGGGCCACGACAACAGGGCCCGCGGTGCAGCCGCAGCCACTCGACAAACAGCACCATCGGCACAACACGCCCAGACGGCCCCGGCCCCGGCCGAGAGCCCCGAGCCCCTGCCGGGTAGGCAGGCCGGGCGAGCTCGGCGCACGGCTGCGCGGCGGGCTGCCTACCTCCGACTCTGCAGGCGCCCACCGCCGCTGGGCCGCGCCGCACCTCCGCCTCCGCCCCGCTGACCCCCGATAGTAGTACTACACACGTTTTCCCTTACGCAGCGAGATCCCCCCCCCCCTCCCTCCAACCCCCCTCGCTTCCTCGCGCATATGGCCGCCACGACACGACACACAACACGCTTTTCGTGTTTTCCCTGCTGCTACTCCGACGAATTCAAGGGCGCCCGCCCGTGGAGGATGTGTACACGCGGCTGGCCTGATAGCGGCTGCCCGTGCCGAGCACACAGGCTCGTGCCCTGCGCCGGCTCTGACGGGCAGCAGCAGCAGGAGCTTAGCCGCGGCCCGCGGGGTGGCCCCCATCACCCGACCCGAGTGCGTGAGTACAGCTGTATCGACTGGAGTCAACGACACCATCGCCGACAAGCAGGCCGCCAGCAAGGTGACCCCGCCGCCCCGGCCCGATGGTGATGCAGGCCGCAGAGTCCGCCCGGCCAGCCGCGCCGCTGCAGCAGCAGCAGCAGCAGCAGCAGCAGCAGCAGCAGCCCGCCACGCGTCTGTGAAATCGTAGTCACAGTCGCTGATGCGTGCGATCGACCATCGACCCGAATGAGCCACCGTCAGCAGAGCACCGCTGCGCCACGCCACGCGCGGCGTCCCACTCCCCGCCTCGGGCCGACTCAGCGCCCAGCTCGGCCTCGGCTCATCGGGCTCAGCTCAGGGCAGAGCTGAGCAGCCCGTGCCGCGCCGGCGCCGGCCCACCTGCCACCCGCACACGCACGCCAGCAGCGCCGGGCGTGAGAGTAGGCTGCGGGCTGCGGCCTTCAAACATGAGCTCTCGCCCGAGTAGCTTCCCCACGGGCTTCAAAAAAAAAAAAAATGTTTGGTTTGCAAACTCGACTGAACGGCAAACAATGCAAACAGTGACCACGCACGACACAGCGCGGAGAACACAGACCACGACCACCGGCCACGTCGGAAATACGGGGGCGCCGCGAGCCCACTTTTTGGAAGAACGTTTCAAAGTAACTGTCTCTTTTGCCTTATCGCAAAATACTGCGTGGATGGCGCGGGGAGGTTAACACCGGCGACTCCCCGCCCCGCCCCGCCCCGCCCCCCTCTGTCTCGGTGCCGTCTCCTTGACTGCAGTCCGGCGACCGGCCTCCCGGGTCCCGGGGGCTTTCAATTACTCATCGGCCGGTCGCTGGCACGGCGGCGGCGGCGGCGGCGCCCCGCCTCACCCCCCGGGGGCACCACGTGACCCCCCGGGGGGCGCCGCGCGCACAATCGCGTGACATAAAGAAAACAATAAAGGCCGCGGGGCGGCGCGGGGCGGGGACGGACCGATTCCTACCATTCCGAATAACGTGTAGCGCAGTCCGCGAGGCGCGGCGTGACGCGACGCGACGCGACGCGAAAACGAGGCCGCGGCCGGGCAGACCTCGCGGCACCGCATGGCGGTCAGCTCCGCGCTCCGCTCTGCGGTCACATTAGCCGTGAAACGGAGAAAAAAATAGAAAAAGAAGAGGATGACTATGGCGACCGGGACGGCCGGGCCCCCCGCCGCCCCCGTTCGTGGCTTATTCACAGAGCAAACTCCTCGCCCAAGACTCGAGACCGGGCGCCCGTGGGCTCGAGCGCGGCGCAGTGACGTGCGGCGCCCCTCCGAAGCGGGAGCAATGCGCGGTGCGAGCGGAGAGAGCGCCTGTATCGGATCGGAACCGGCCGGCGGGCGGGCGCGGCTACTTCCTTATCACCCACGACACTATGTCACCGGTTTTTATTTTCTCTTTCTCTCTCTCTCTCTCGCTCTATTTTCGCCCTTTTCTTTTTCGCATCCGCGCCCGCGCCTCTCTCCGAGTAGTCTGCCCGCGGTGACCGTTGCGGTATATACACTAAGTTCCTGCGTCTGGCAGCGATAGCGCGTGTCTGGACGTGATGGGGGGGGGGGGGGGGGGGGGGGGGCAGATCGGGGCCCAGATACGTCGCGCCGATCATGTGCGGAAGTGCGGAAGTCGGGGCCCGGGACCGCGAGACAGCGGCGGTAGCCCGGCACAGATCCGTCTACGTGTCACACTGATTTCTCTCCGATCCCGCCGCCGCCGCCCCCCTTTTTAATCACATCACATATCAATATCCTCCGCGGCACACGCTCGCTCTTTCTTATTCCTTTTAAACACGCGGTTTTTTTCCTTTCTATCCCCCCCCCCCCCTGGTGATCCCTTGCTTCTTTCTTTATTGCCTGTCCGTGCAGCATGTATACTCGGTCGGCGAGAGGGCAGCCGCGCGGTCAACCAAAGAGCACCTTTCAAAGTCGCGATGCGATGGTGCGATACAGTACAAAGCGGGCGCCCCCTCCCCTCCCCTCCCCTCCCCCGCGCGGACGCCCGTGAACGTCCTTCCGCCAAGGAACGCCGACCGTACCGGTCCGCCCCGGGCCGGCCGCGTGCTGACAGGGCACCGCCGGCAGCGGCAGGAGGGAAGGGAAGCACCAACAAGTGGCCTGGCCTGTCGGCGGCATGGCAGTCACACACCGCATCGCAGCGCTCGGAAAAGTACGCCGGCGCTCATCTGGCCGCCGCTGGCAGAGCGCCGACGAGCGCGGCGCGAGCTGGCCGGGAGCCACCTGCCTGGGGCACCGGGACCCGGGACCCGGGACCCGGGGAGCAGAGCAGGCAGGCGCGGGGTAGACCACCCGAGCCGCGAGGAGCCGCCGCGAGCGAGGCGGAGACCCCCCCACCCCCTACCTAACGCGTCATCAACAACGCCGCGACACTTGACTAAACGGTGAAAACGAAAACCGGCAGCGTGCGTGCGACAGAGAGGCTCGGCGCAGACAAGCATGCCGTCGGGACCCCCCATGGGGGAGACGGAGACGGGAACAGGAGGAGACACGTGGACGCAACGTGGTGCCGCGCCGCGCGACGGCGGCAGCGACTGCGACTACTACAGTGTGCCGTACAACGGCGGAGCTAGAGAGAGACAGATACGGAGTCAGAGAGAGACAGAGACAGAGGGAGTGTCTCTCTAGAATAGGCTCTGAGCGGCCGCGTCGCACCGGCGTTGGTAGCAGTGTACAACTGCGCACCAGGCGGTCCCAGAACTGAACGGGGCGGCCGCGGCAGCCGCTGGCCGGCGCCGTACGTCGGCGCGGGTTCAGCCGCCGCGCCGCCGCGCCGCCGCGGCCCCACGCGACACCAGCGTCCACTGCAAATACCGTGCGCCCGACTGACTGCGATTAACACGCAGCGAGCGTGGCGTGGCGTGGCGTGGCGTGGCGAGTTCCCCGCAGACCGCCACGCGACCCCGGCGGCGTCCTTATCGTGCGCGTGACGTCACCGGCACCTCCCGGCACGGCGGCGTGGCCACGTGGGGCCGCGGCCCGCACGCCGCGGGGTTGCGGCGGGCGCACACGGCGATTCTTTCCTCGTCGCTGTCGCCTCCACACTCATGGGGGAGTCTCTTGAGGCCTGTAGGTACGCAAGCGAGACAGTGCTACTAAAGCGACGCTCGGACGCAGACGCACGCGCGCACGCACGTCCCGGCACGGCACGGCCGACCCCGCCCGCTGCGCCTCGCGGCCCCTAAAGCCGTCTTAAGCCTTCCCGCCCATCTCCGTTCGCACGCGGCGGCACGCACCGACAGGATTATATTGTATTCGAAGGAAAATAATAAAGTAAGAGGCGGGTTCGGGCGCGGCGGCGTGGCGGCGGCGCGGGGTGCAACGAACCGAGCTGCTCCGCGCGGCGGCGCGGCGGCAGCTACCGGCCGTCAATAAACTCTGCACCGCCGCCGCCGCAGACGGAAGAAGGGGCACAAAAGGAGCGCGACGACGCTGCACCGAGCCGGCGGGGTGCGGGGCGGCCGGGCGGCACCGGGGGTGAGGGCGGGCAGGGCGGGCGGCGCAGGGACACCGGCTGCACACGGCGTGACCAGCACCTCGTTTTATTCCGCGACATTAAATCGAGATTCGGGGCCGAGCGGGTGTCGGTCCTCGGCGGCGCGGCGGCGCAGGGCCTCATCCACGCCAAGGACGGCGTCCGCCGGGGCCCCGTCCCGCCAGGTCCCGCCAGGTCCTGCCAGGTCCTGCCAGGTCCCGCCCATATCGGAGACAGATTACAGCGACTTACAGCGCGCGCCGCGGGGGGCACTGACATTCTGGCGGCCCAAGGACGCCGCGGGAGCGGTGTTCGGGGCTCCAGCAGCTCCAGCAGCTCCAGCCACGCCGACACCCGAATGCGCGCCCAAAGTGAAGCAACCGGCGATACGCCGGGAAGCTGAACTGACAGCGGCGGCGCAGCGAGACAGATCTCAGCCTCCGGGCCGGGGCGGGCGGGCCGGGACGGCGGCGGCGCACCACTTCAGACGTCCTGGACATGTCATACTTTCTCTCACCGCCTCAAGGCCGCAGCGCACGGCACGCGTCGCCGGTCCCCGTGGGTTTATGTAATACCCCCCCCCCCCCCAAAAAAAAAAAATGAACGACAGTAAGCCGGGCGGGCGGGAAACTTTTGAAAATAGTAGTGGAATCGAAGGAGCGACCGATGACTGAGGAGTCCGGGTTCGCGACACCCGTCGGGCAGGCGGTCCAGCCAGTCCGGTCCAGGTCGCGGGCCGCGTGTGCACTGGGACGCTGACGTCAGGACTTGGCACCGCCGTCCTAAAGCGCTGACGTAGGTCGGGAACGCAGCGCGCCGCGATGGGGGGAGGCCAGACGCGAATGGGAACGAGACCCGGCCCGGAGGTGAACAGAACAGTGCGCGGCCAGCCGAACGATCCCGCAGTGCTCGTCTCTGTCGCACTCGGGGGATGCTCCGCAAGCGAGCGAGACGAAGAGATTCGAGCCCGCACACGCGAGGGAATCTTTACGGCCAGGCATCGCAGGCTGGGCTCGCATTCAACCTCCGCGTGTAGCCCCTCCCCCCTTCCGGGCCCTGCGGCCGTTGGCGAGGGGGAGGTCAGGTACACAGACCAACCCCTTCGCCGGCGCTCCCCTAAGACCCCCCCCCCCCCCTCCGTGTTGTAATAAAGCGCTATCGGGCGATAACAATTGCTGCCAGGACCCGGCAGGAACCTCGCCAGGCCCCCTAGGATGCGCGGGGGGCCGGCGGCGGCCGGCGGCGGCGGCCGGCGGCGGCCGGCGGGAACCCCCGATAAGCAGCGCGCGTCCCGTCCCAGGCTCGAGTCGGAGGCCTCGAGGAGCCCCGCGCCGCGGCCCGACGTCGCCGTCAACCCATCGACTTATGAGATAGCTCCGACAGCTCTGCCAGCTCTGCCCGAGATACTGTACGTGGGGGCGGGGGTGGGGCGGGGGTGGGGCGGGGGTGGGGCAGACCGGGGCAAAGGAGCTAGTTGCAAAGTGAAGAGGAAGAGGCCCAGCTGGCGCCCCGCAGGACATCGCGTGCACGTTCCACGTCCCACCGTTGACACCGTCCCCGAGCATGCACCGCGCCGCCGCAGAGGTCTACATACCTTCATCCTCCGACAGATCGCTGAACTTTATGCCTCCGCTGTGAACAAAATATAGACAGGGGATGAGCAGGCAGACAGGGACAGCGAAGCGAGGTGGGAGTCGTTATCACCGAAAGTTAAGAGTCACGCATTCGAGTTTACAGCGGATCTCCCACGTTACATACGCCGGCTTTCTACGGCCAAACGCTTAGGGGCTTTCTATCACTCCTTAAAAAGATTTAAAAAAATAAAAAAGTACATGAGGTGAGACAATTACTAAGACGCGAGCCACAGAGCGGGTTCGGTGAAACAGGGCGGGGAGGTGAACGGAATGAATAAAAGAAACTGAAGAAAACAGAACCGGGAATAAATGCAAGTGCCCTCATTGAACATATGGTCATTTCCATCCCCATGCGCTTTCAAAACGTAACATTGATAGCCATATTCCGAACGCAAAGTGTAACAGAGATAGGTACCTTAGCAGGACCGTGGCAGTCTCCGGCACGCGGAACACCTGCAAAACAACAACACCACTCTGAACAGCACTAGACAACTACCTACATAGGTCTGAGAGCAAATCTGTTTGTTCTAGGGAAGGCTTTGTAAAGCTTGGCGAGGCGGATGCAACCTAGCAAGAGAGTATTTCAACACAAGTCCGGTTACTGCATTCAGAGCGCTTTAATAAGTTGAACTATGTATCTGATTTTAAATTTGGAAAAAGTTGGAAATCTGCCTCAAGCGCTTCTGAATGCGTGCCTACTCAAATCTGAGATGAACTGATGGTCTACATAAATTTTCTACTGCACTTGACAGTCCCAGGTTCCAGTTTTGGTTCCTAATATTGTAATAACCTATAAAATGTAAATAGTCAACATGCTTCATCAGGTCTATTACCTAAGAGTAAATATATAAATATATATAATATATATTATGTTCGGTAAAGCTAACAAAGTCTAGTAAACCAGATTTTTCCAAACTCTGATGTATTAACTACAATAACTTTTTTTCAGCTTAACATATTTCCTAGGCTTGTACCTTGATTGAAAAAAAAAAAAAAGACTTTGAGATCTCAAAGCATGTTGTAAAGTTACTGAGTAACAAAGCTTAGTATTGAATGATATAGTAGTGAGCTTTAAAATGTATCTTCCATGTTAAACATTGAAAAAGTACCGAGGACTATAATATGGTTAATATGTTGAATAAACCTAACTATGTAACTGTACAGGGTCACAATAATAAATCAAAGCCAACATTGATTAAGACTTTCTTACCTTCCATCCAAGATTTTCAAAGAATGTGCACAGACGTGACTGTCCCGTCGTTTTTCCACCACAGGGACCTGAAATATAATATAATAAGAAAATCATTACATCAATTTAAGTGTGCAGTGAAGATAACCAGAGAAAAAACACCATTTGAAAATCACAAAATCCACTTATAAGTGAGAAGGGGAAAAAATACAAACAAAATACAGTAAGGAATTTATACAAGAGTAAAAAATATAACTAGAAGAAAAAAATAGCAAGCCACAAAAAGTTTGTCTAAAAACCATAATCAACTGAAATTCCCATCAGTCTTACAAACTAGCTGGCACAGTGACACTTAAGCACCATCACCCTATATAAATACTCACCCCCAGTCAGGACGATTTTGTAAGCTCTTTTCTCTTTGGTTTCCATCGTTGTCACTTGACTCAGATTTTAACTCGATATAAGTGGGCTCCGGAGAGTGAAATGACCATACTTCGTGGCCCCTGAGCTTTCAGAAAGAGCCCTTAAGTACCAGCAGAAGGATCGAGCAGTCTTCTGTCACAAGATGAGGGTGAGGGCACGCCGCACGATGCAGGGTACTCGGGCCATTGGCGTCCGACGTGCAGCTCGCCTGAGTTGGAGGCTGGCTTCCACCAAACTGACTCGTCCGTCGCCTCTCGGTGGGCCCGACTCCGAGCTTCACAGCCCCACCACGAGCTCGGCTCCGGCTCGGCTCGGCGCTAGCTTCCTCGCCCGTGCCTGTCCATGGGAAAAAACGGAAGATTAACCCCTTCTTTCTTTCCCTTCCTCTTCACCGCCCTCACCCTTCGACTGCAAATACAGATCGCGTACGTTCTTCGCACAAAACTTGTACCAACGATTTTGAAGAAATCGTTTCTCAGGAACGTGGACGTATTATGCCTTTAGGAATTTTCCGTACTACCAAAGGATTCTACACGGTCGTTTCTTGTTTTTTGCATAGTGGCATTTGCTTCAGTGTGAATGATTGACTTTTCTTGGCTTCAAAAATTTTCACGTGTTGAGCACCTTGCTCACAGGTGTGAGGGGGGAGGGGGAAGGAGGCTATGAGAAATAGTCGGGTCAAACAATCCATGTCTATTGTGTGTCTGCTGTCTGGCTACCTACTGGCTATGCTACATGTGTACAGTTAGGGTTATTTACTTTCAAACTTGATCTGATTTTCTGGCCACAGAGGTCTCAAGACGATGGGGAAGCCTGTTAAATGTGAGTGTTAAATGAGGATTATGTGTTGGTGTCCATCTTCATGTTTATTTCATAATATTAACTTTGATAAGATGTACATCAGACTCTGCATGGTGGTGGCAGTTTCCCCATTACATTATTTTCCTCTCTGAAAAATTTAAGCTATGGACGTCTCAGTTTGCCCTGTCTAGTCCTAGCAGGCTGCAATTTTTTACAATTTAATTTTAATTTTACAGTTGCAGAGCTGTCTAAACAGGAGCGGATGGTTAGGACTGTGGCTGAAATAATCCAAGAACTACAACGGGCTCATCAAGAATCCCGTGATGTCGATTTGAATAGGTTAAAGACAAGAATAGCGTCAAAGTATGGCTTGGAGAGTAGCCCTCGTTTGGTCGACATTATCGCAGCTGTGCCAGTGGAAAGCAAGAAGGCACTTCTTCCAAAGCTTCGAGCCAAACCAATTCGCACCGCCAGTGGAGTATGTGGAATTTTTTAACGAATGCAAGAGCAAACCTCTAATGATATATTATTGGATATCAAGAACCATGTAGGTGCTAATTATTTTATGGTTTTCAGATTGCTGTAGTAGCTGTGATGTGTAAGCCTCACCGCTGCCCCCACATTAATATGACTGGGAATATATGTGTTTACTGCCCTGGAGGTCCAGATTCTGACTTTGAGTATTCAACACAATCTTATACTGGGTATGAGCCCACTTCCATGCGTGCTATCAGAGCAAGATACAATCCCTACTTACAAACACGACACCGAGTAGAACAGGTATTACTTATTCTGGTTTCAGCGTCTTGAAATAATTACTCCTGACTTTTACTCTTAACTCTATTCAACAGTTGAAGCAACTGGGACACAGCGTGGACAAAGTAGAGTTCATTGTCATGGGAGGAACATTTATGTGCCTATCCAAAGAGTACAGAGATTATTTCATAAGAAATTTGCATGATGCACTTTCAGGACACACTAGCAATAATGTGGAAGAAGCTGTCAAGTAGGTAATTTCAACCAGTTTGATGGGCAAAACAAATGAACTTTGGCTTTAAAGATGATTGTTTCCTATTTCAGATACTCTGAAAAGAGCAGAGTGAAGTGTATTGGTATCACTATTGAAACAAGGCCTGACTATTGTTTAAAGCCCCACCTATCTGACATGCTTCGATATGGATGTACACGTCTTGAAATTGGAGTGCAGTCTGTATATGAAGATGTGGCTCGAGATACCAATCGTGGTCACACTGTTCGTGCTGTTACAGAAAGCTTTTCACTTGCAAAAGATGCTGGATTTAAAGTTGTTGTGCACATGATGCCAGACTTGCCTAATGTGGACTTGGAGAGAGATGTGGAGCAGTTTACGGTAAGCTATGGTCAACCACCACCTTCCAGCTCATTCAACTATTTTATCTTCGTAGTGGAGAGCATTGTTACAACACAGAAAATGATTTCAGGAATTCTTTGAAAATCCTGCTTTTAGAGCGGATGGATTAAAAATTTACCCCACCCTCGTTATCAGAGGTACTGGACTTTACGAATTGTGGAAGACAGGTCGTTACAAGAGTTACCCGCCAGGAACACTTGTTGACCTCATTGCTCGGATCTTGGCTTTGGTTCCTCCATGGACTCGTGTGTACAGAGTTCAGCGTGATATTCCCATGCCATTGGTCAGGTAAGGCAAAAAGTAGCTCTAAGATCTTAAGTAATGAAACTACTTCCAGAAAATAAAAGAATATTTTATTGACTCAATTACATCAACATAGCAACCACTTCATTCGACTAGTGAGTGGTCAGGTCCAAATGTTCAATACATATATCATTCAGTTATCAACAATAACAAGTTAATATTTGGCTGATCCTGCAGCATATTAAGTTTGTTCCCTTATTTTGCCATCTTAAGAAAGCTCCTCATTTTTGTCTGGAAATTTTGTCTGAAGAACTCCTTCATCTGTCCGTCTTGCCTGTCACTTGCATAGGTGCGCTGTAACAGATTTGGGCTTTAGTGCACTCTGTGGGCAGAGCTATTGATATAATGTGACTTGAATTCCTCAAACTTACCCATCTAACTTCAATGCGACGAGTGCAAGTGGCAAGTACAAGTCGTGGTAAATCATCAGGAAATGTTTGGGCAAATGTATCAAGTGTCATCCATCTGTCAGGGTGACCACAAGGAAAGGCTGTGCAAACACAACTGTTCAGATTGAAATAGTATGATCCTGGATCTGACATGATTGTTTTTAACTTATCGCTCTTAGTTACAATTGTCACTCTTAAGGGGTCTGAAAAGATAGGTTAATATTTTTTACTGAAAAATAATAAGGAAAATGACATTCAAGCCAAACAGATGGACTGGCCTGATCCCGATGTTCCACTCCACAGTGCTTTACCTGGCTCGATTGAATTTCTCTTGACATCTTCTAGAGCAAAAACAGCAGCAATTATCTCTGCTTCTGCCTGGATGGTCCTTATTTGTTTGTTGGGGTTGGTCGTATCTAAGTCACTTAAAAATGGAAGAACGCGGATCCTGAAAGAAGAATTAATTGATCCAGAAAAGTTCCCAAAAAATCATACCAGCTTACACTTGAAATCACCATTACCAAGTATCACTCAAGCTGAGTTGTCCTATCGCTGCATATTTACTTTGGTTTCTAACTTTTCTACCTCCTCCTCCAATATAAATTAAAATGTATTCCTTGCCGTTGTCCTTTTCTTTGCGGAAGCATAATGTATCTACTTTTTCCAAAGGGTATGAATCATATAACTCCTGCTTAACATGTATGTTACCAATTATTCCTTCAGGAAGTTCTTCTTGCCCTTGTAAAATATTTAAGTCATTTTGACTACAAGGAGGCTCACTCAGAATTTCCGAGAGATTATTTCTCAGGTGGTCACTGCTAATGGTTGCATTTGTAGTTTGATGGTCTCTTCCTGATGGTGTCACAGTAGAGCTCGGAAGTTGTGCATTTTGCACACTGTTCCTATTATTAGAAATTGGCGTCACAGTAATAGATGGTGATAAATTCCTAATGTTTAGAGGAGCAGATGACGTTCTTGGCTGACTTGTACTGGGGCTTGTTGAACTCAGACCAGGATTGGTAGAGGGCTGGCCGAAGGAACGTTTACTGTTTGTTGTACCTGGACTGACTCTGAGTACATTATTTGTAGTCGTCATTACCACAGGTCTCATAGTGCTGGACGCAGTCAATTCAGTTGACTGAAGTGGAGAATTTTCTGCACCAGTCCTCAAAGGTTGAGTTCCCGATGTTGATGGCCCTGGTGTGACGTGAACATTTTGAGTATTCAAACTTTTCACAATGTTGCTCCTAGGTGTTGGAAATTTGGGGTTTATGATTGGTTGAGCAGGAACATTTGCGGTTGGTTTGGAACTTTTGGATGCAGCAGGAACATTTGCAGGTTCTTTGGAAGTTCGAGGTGTAGCTGAATCACTTGAGGTAGGCTTAGAATTTCCAGCTGCGGCCTTAACTGTACCAGTATCACTCTCTGCTGGTTTTGAAAGAAAAGATCTGCTATTTTCAGAGGGGGATTTGGTTTGTTTTCCAATAGAACTTGTACTAGTTGTCCTAGATATTTGTGAGGGCACTATCCCTTCAAAAGCCGATTTTATACTTCCGAAGATTTTTTCAACCTTGTCAATTCTCTGTTCTATTCTTTCAACTCTTCCTAAGATCTCTTCGTACTCCTCTCGGGTTACATACTGACCCTTTGGAAGTGTCTGAAATGGAACTTGTGCAACTAACTTTTCCAGACTATTTAATCGCTGGTGTAGAGATGCAAGTTCATTCTCGGATCCCTGTGGGTTCTGCCTTGCCTTCGGGGGAATACAATCACTGAGTCGAGGCTTCTTTACATTAGGGCTGTCCACTATCTGAACTACCTCATTTCCCTTTCTCTTCTGATCTTCTGTCAGTTCATATTCATCCTCTTGAGAATTGGACAAATCCACAAGTGGAATTGTATCAGTTGAAGAGTTAGAGTTAGAACTCATTCTTGCTGCAATCTGTAGTGAATAGATTGTACAGATTACTTCATGATCCGCTAAATAAGTACATTGTAGCTCATGTTACCAAGTCTAACGTCCGTTATACTAACCTTCGAGTGTAGCTAAAGTTAAAACAACAGGTTATCCGTTGTTCTAGAGTATAGCTCTGAATGTAGATCCAGGGAACATTGTCATTTCCACACAACAAGAACTTGGATTCCGGTGATGGCTGGTTCTGGTCACCATATCACTGCACTCACTTTGCTGAAAAGAATTCGTATCAGAACTCCTATCCTGATACCTCGTCTCTTAAATGTCTGCTGCGTCAATCCAATGAATTAATGCGTATGGGACTATCGTTTTCCGACGGTCCATCAGGAATGTTAGGTTAGGTGCGCGCTCGTTTGGATCCCCTCGGTTCGTGCGTCAACTGTTTCTGCCTGCAGTGTTACAATTTGAGCGGGTCGCGAAACGGTCTGGCGGGTCCTTGTGAACGCGAATTAATTCCTTCCTCCTTCTTTTCAGCTCGGGCGTGGAGCACGGTAACCTGAGGGAGCTGGCTTTGGCCCGCATGAAGGACCTGGGCACGGACTGCAGGGACGTCCGGACCAGGGAAGTGGGCATCCAGGAGATCCACCACAAGATCCGCCCCTACGAGGTAAGGTGCCGCGCGCGTCCCGCCCCGCTCCACGCCTCGCTATGGGGGCGTTTACAAATGACGTCACGATCTGAAAGTGGGGGAGGGGATCGAGCTTAGCGTGACGGTCCCATCCTAAATACGTGGGAAAGTTTGGTCAGCCCCGTGACAATAGGGGGAGGGGGTCAAAAGTCGGCAAAAAAAAACCGTGACGTGATTTGTGAACGGCCCCCACGGCCCCTAACCACTCGGCGGGCGCGTGCCTCTTGCAGGTGGAGCTGGTGCGCAGGGACTACGTGGCCAACGGGGGCTGGGAGACGTTCCTCGCCTACGAGGACCCCTCCCAGGACATCCTGGTTGGCCTGCTGCGGCTGCGCAAGTGCGCCGAGACCACCTTCCGGCCCGAGCTGGTCGGCGGCTCGTGCTCCATCGTCCGGGAGCTGCACGTGTACGGCAGCGTGGTGCCCGTCAACGCCAGGGACCCGACGCGCTTCCAGCACCAGGGCTTCGGCATGCTGCTCATGGAGGAGGCGGAGCGCATCGCCAGGGAGGAGCACGGCTCCACCAAGATCGCCGTCATCTCGGGTACGTTCTGTTCAGATAAAAAAATACCTTCGCGGCGTGGCATCGGCATCCCAAGCAGATCGCGTTCAACGGCTTGCGTTGTTACAGGTGTCGGCACTCGCAACTACTACAGGAAGATGGGGTACGAGTTGGACGGGCCCTACATGTCAAAGGTGCTGTGATGGAGCGGTGGCTGTGATGATGGAATAAGTTTGTGTTAAGAAATGATTTGTTAAGGTCTTAATGTGTAACAATAAAGATTAGTGTTAATTTATTCGTTTTTGATGTTTTTAATTCACGTATCGTACCAATTCATTCATTCGCATTCACAAATGGAAAAGACACTCACCACGTCAAGTCACATAAGCCCGAGACATGGCCAACTGGAATCGGCATGTGATGTGAGCTGTTGCCCTATTGTCCTTCCCTGGGGGCGGGATGTGTGGGCGCGAATCACGACCAGGAGGGGAGAGGGGGCTGCGGCGGTCGCTTAATTTTTCACACTTCCGAACAAAAGAGTAGCGTAACGCTGCCAGCTTCTGAAAGACATTGGAACCTGTTAGAACGTTTTTCAAACGGTTTTCTCGGTTTACTTGCGAGTAAACTGTTGAAATGATTCTGTATGCTGAATTAGGGAAAGAAACGGGGTTGAATTGACTATTTCAAACTGTTTTTGGTGTTGAAAAGAACACATGTCTCGATTCGGAGCCGTTGGCAACAATGACAGCAGACATCACGTACTGTTTTGATGCTTTTAGGCGCTCAACGAAAAGTCGTTTCTGGCATTGTGTTTGCCTATTTCTGCGACCAGCAGATTTATTTCTGTTCAATTGCCATAGAGCTCTGAAATTTCGTTTGCGAAACGCGTGCCTGAGTGACCATCCATCATGTCGAAGCGTAAATTCGACGAAATGACTGAAACATTGTCCGAAGCCGAGCAACTAGAGCGAGATCTTAGGGGTGATAGTGCCACCAAACCAGACACTGCACCTAAAAAAAATTCGCTAGATTCAGATGAGGAGGATGATGGCGATGAAAAGAACTACGATATTCTCGCAAACGACGATATTGAAGGTGAGTCATTCCCTTAATTTGTTGACAATTCAACGTTTGGGGTACGAAAAGTTAGGTTAGCTGAGGCTTGTAAAATTACAATGTGAATTTACTTTGCACATCCATGCACTTTACGTGCAGTGAAAGCAACATTATTTACTAAAAATTATGTATTTTATTAATTTAGGACAGGAGGAAGGATTCGCTGTTCAAGAAGGTGGAGTTCACATAACCCCATTTAATATGAATGAAGAGATGCAGGAAGGACACTTCGACACAGAAGGAAATTACCATTGGAAGAAAGATAAGGAAATTAGGGACAATTGGCTTGAAAATGTAGAATGGGTTAATGTAAGTATAAAGGGTAACTGAAAATTTAATGCTTAACTTAACAGATGTATGAACAGTTGAACTCTTATGCATTTTTAGATAAAAAATGCCAAAACAGGAGTGGAGGGTGAAGAAACCAGTGCTGCTGATTTAGCAGAGGAAGAATTTCAGCCTGAATCGCCATTTGATACAGTTGCCAGCTATAGAAAGATGCTTGATTATATGCAGCCCAAAGAAACAGTGAAGAAGTCACTACAAAGATTAGGTGAGTTATTTTCTTAGGTTCATACTGTCGAATCTGTTTGATCTAATTGAATTTGTTAATGAATCTATTCTTTACTCTTTTAGGTGGCACTGGAAGCTTATCTGCATCAGAAAGGTTGCGCCGCAAAAAAGCAGGGCTGGACCTTGGTAATCCAGGTGATAAACAGGCTGTAACTGATCTCACAGAATTAGCGAACAATATTTTAAATAGGACTGGTAATATGGATATTTACCAAGAAACTTATGAATACATCTCACAACAGGTGAGTCCGTAGATTTCGTTTTACTGAACATAAATTGGTAAATAATGAATTAATAATGTTTTACTACAGATTACAGCATCAGAAAGAAAAAATAAGACTGAACCCATCAAGGCTGTTGAGGCAGAGCTTGATATGTATGCTGATGACTTTGATGTGAAGGCTAAGGAGCAAAAAGCACGTCGTGAAGAAGTGGCAGCAACTGCTGAAGACCAGGCTAAACCTGGTGAGGAGGGTGAGGATACAGGCTACAGTAAAGGTAAGTAGCAGCAGTTAATGTCTGTCTCTATTTTTGTTTTATGTTCAAGAACTAAGTTTGATTTATCTTTTCCAGAACCTGAAGTGACCTGGGAGTTTAAATGGAAAAAGGAAGATGCAGACGTTAATGGACCCCATGATTCAGAGCAGATGCAGAAGTGGTTAGATGAAGGACGCTTCAAAGGAGAGGAATGGGTTAGAAAAGTTAGCAAAGATGGTGAAGGAGATTTCTACTCAATTAAGAGGGTTGATTTTGAACTCTACATGTGATTTTTGTTGTATCTTCTCTGAATGTAGGGTATCAATCAGTTTTATCTCTGCCAAATTTTTTTCATTAATTTCAAAATTTTGATTCGTAAAAACCTTGCTTTGCCTCAAAGTTATTTGTACCTAGAATTTTTGACTGTGTAGTGGAAGTATCACTTGTATAGAGAAGTATATAAGCAGATTTTTTAACCTATTTGTATGCATTTATATTTTGTTCATTTTGCTGAACTGCCGTATCCTATGCTGTTTCTATTTGTCTCCATCCCTTTTACAATTGTTCAATTTGGTGAAGTCGACCACTACATCAGACCAGTTATTGATTTAGAACTCTTTGCATTTAGTTATTCTGTGTGACAAAAAGCACTTGTTGCTCTGGGTATCCCCTGTTTAAATATGCTTAGAATGACTGCACATGACTGTACATCCTTTGCCATTTTATTAAATCACCATTCCAGCCCACTCTTTGACCACAAACTTATGGTTGTCAATAAATTCATCACCATCACTTCATTGTGTTTCCTTCCCTTTCCTTGTGCCTCAAACTGAGGCGGCCTTCACTTCAATAGATCGATGTACAGAGCTAGAGAGGCATCAAACAAACAAAAAGTCATAAAAAAACCAAAGTATTTAAAAAATCAACTATTTCAAAAAAAAATCAATATTTAGAATAATAATAATAAATTAACAGATACAGAAAAAGAACATCGTGTTGCGTAAATCAAAAAATTAAATCACGTGCTCGTACACGATGCTAGTCGGTGTGCGCCAGACGGGGTCAGTGGAGACCCCCTCCCCCTCCCCCCCTCTCAAGCGGCCATCACGGGGCTCCTTGAGGGAAATGGGGGGGGGGGGGGGGTTGTCGAGGACAAGATTCACAGCCTGAAAACACGGCAGAGAGGATGGGGATATCGCACTATCTCTGTCATGCTCGCACCCACGCACTCACTCGGTGGCGGTGGCGGTGGCGGCGTCCTGCGCGACAAGGACGGATTGTTGCGGCCGAGCAGAGCCGAGGACGCAGCAGCGCAGACCGCGACGCAGCCAGACCCAGAGCGGCGCTGGCTCGGGCTCTAACAGGGGCGCCAAGCGGCGGGTTTCAATTTGGCGAAAGTTGCAGGACAAGTTTCTGAGCGCACCCCTGCTCCCCGCGCCCCCACACCGGACTAACAGGGGGCGGGGGCCGTGCGCTGCGCGTCTCAGGGGCGGCGTCCGGAGCCGGGGGGGCCGAGGCCGAGCTGATGAGCCCGTCCCTCTCGCACTCGCACAACCCCTTGCCGGCGGCAGGGCGGGGCCGACAGAGAGAGAGAGAGAGAGAGAGAGAGAGAGAGAGAGAGAGAGAGCCGGGACCCGGCCCGGACAGGGGCCCGCGGGGCCCGCCGAGGCCCACCAGTCCCAGGCCCGGGCCGCGTTCAATATTACGGTAACGAGCCTTTCAGAGCCACTAATTGCCTGAATTCAGCGAACAATGGTGCGGCGTGCCTGGCCGTGCCGCCGTCGCCGCCGTGCCGTGGCGGGTGGCGGTGAGGGGTGGGGGAGGATAAGACAGCGCGGGGAGAGGCGGCGGCGGCGGCGGCGGTGTCGCCGTGCGACCCCCAGCAATAATCCAATTCGCGGTCTCGGACCGGGGCAGACCGGATCCGGGGCGGCGGGGGCCGGGCAGCGGCCCGCTCACACCTCTCCTGACCCCCGCGGCGCGGCCGGCCTCCCCGTGGGCACGAGCGCAGGGCAGGGCGGACCACCGATGACTCTCTCTGCTCCGCTCCAACTGCTCGACCCGGTCCCAAATGATCACCCACACGGCCACGGCGACCACCTCGATTTTCGCGAACCATTTAAAAGCTTGTCGCGCCCGGAGGCCGCGTGCGGAGGAGTGCCGTTAGGTGACGGGCGGCACTCTTCCACTGCACTGCCGGCCTGGGCTTCCCCGGGACACCCTCCTGTCCCCGGCCCGGAGCACTCCCCCGGGAGTGCCACTCTCGCGCCCGTTTCAGAACGACAGAACGACCAAGAGGGCCTCCTCACCTGGAGGTCCTCCACCCACCGTCCGGACCGGACTGGACCGGACCCGTTGCGACGGCGAAGGGCTGAAACCCTCGAGTTGTCGACACGACACGACACCACCACGAGGCGGGCGGCGGGCGGGAAACCACGGACCCGGCAAGGCGCGGGGGTCTTTGAGAGCCGAGCCGAGCCGAGGCCAAGCCCGGTACGGTGCGAGCCCTGCCGTGCCTGGCCCTGCCCCCGCCTGCTCCCGCCTCTCCTCCTTGTAGCGCCCCGCTCACCCCCAACCCTCTCCAACCCTCCCCGTCTCCCACCCTCGGCCCTCCTCTCCCTTCCTCAGCAGGGCCCGATGCGGGCCAGGAAACCATTGATTACACACTGTTTGCCAATTTAAGAGGTCCTAAGTGATGGTCAACAGCAAGAGTGGAGGGGTGCGGGGAGGGGGGGCGGGAGGGGGTGGGAGGAGGGAGGGGGAGGGGGCGGATGGCGCGAAGAAAAGAGAATACTGCCCCCCCCCCTGCCCGCCCTCCTCGGAGGATAGGGTTGGGGTGTTGTCTTAGCCGCGTGAGAAATTTCATTTATTTGCTCACCTTGTACTGGGGGATTTCTCCAGCAAGAGTGGACTTGATTGACAATTTTATTGGGTGTGTGCGCGTGTAGATCGATTAATGTATAGATAGATAGATGGACACAGAGAGGGAGAGGTGGGGGGGGGGGGAGATATGACGCCTGGTTGTGCTTTCTCGCCAATCTCAGAGCCCCTGCCCACTCAGGACCCCAGATATAGCAAACAGTTTTTGGTCACGCCGACCGAACTCAATCTTCCATTTTTCAATTTCACCGTCAACCGAAACGAGTGCGATAACACACACACACACACACACACACACACACACACACACACACACACACTCCCTCTCTCCGCCCTGCCTCACGGAGAAACTTACACTAGGAATAAGTGAAATCCTGGGTTGGCAACGATTCCACATGATAAGCCTGGGAGCCCTTATCGGGCGAGCGCAAGTGGTCGGGGTGGGGGTAGGCCGGGGGCGGGGGCGGGCCGGGGAAGGGGGGGGGGGGTTCGGTTGCCTAGCGACGCCTGTTTACAAACAACTCCGGCACGGGGGCTGCGTCCGCGGTGCGCCCGCTGTCGCTGGGCGGCGCTGGCCGGCACTGCTCGCCCCCCGCCCACCCACGCGCACGCAGCCGCGCACGCCGGCTCCGCCACGGCCTCCGCCGGCTCCCACTGCACGGGCTCGGCCAGCACGGCCGTTAGGGCGGCGGCCGCGCGCCCGCTTTAAATATTCATGCGCCGTTTGCCAGTAGTGTGTTTTACTTTTAAACGCCGCGGCCCGGCCGGCCCGGGGCCGGGCCTACCGGGTGCAAACCAACGGCGCGACCTGGCCGCGACCTGCGACCCCATCGTAGCGCCCGTCGCTCGCGTGGCTTCAGCCTGCTTCAGCCCTACCCGGCCTCAAGGCCCCGCCGAGCCGAGGCTGGCGTGCGCCGGCGCTGGCGCTACCCCGCGCTGCAGCGTCCATCATTATTTCCAGCTAACGAATTAATTACTGGAGCAGAGCAGAGCAGAGCAGAGCAGAGCAGAGCAAGGCAGCAGCTCTCCTCTTCTCTGCTCCCCGCGAGCTGAGCCGAGGCTCCTGTCCGCCCACGCCCCCGCTGCCCGCCGCCGCGCCGCACGTTTTTGCGTGGATGCGCGGCTGCCACTTGACTTTCCGGACGCCACGCCACGCCGAGCCCCGCTCCCCGCGCGCTCTCTCTCTCTCTCTCTCTCTCTCTCTCTTACCCCCATACATGCCCCGCGCACCCCTCTCACTCTCACCCGCATCGCCGTGTCAATTGGTTGCATTCATAAACGCGCGGCCCAAAAGTGGCGAGGCGAGGGCGCGTCGCTTGCAGCGGGGCGGCCCGCCCGGAGTGGCTGCAGCGGGCCTTAATTAGCGCTGCGTCTCCGTCGCACCTCGCGGCCGGCGTGTGCGGGCGGGGGAGTGAGAGAGAGAGAGAGAGAGAGAGAGAGAGGGACGGAGCAGGGCGTTACGGAATACGTGGACGACTCCTCTATGCCTACCGACCATTACTCGGCGCCTCCCAGCGGCACGTGGCGGGGGTCAGGTGTAATAATGATATCACTGTCCTGCCAGCTGCCCGCGGCTCTCCGGTCCGGCCGGTTCCGGCCCTCCGGCTGCCGCCGCTGCCGCCGCTGCCGTGTCATTGACTACGGTGGACCATAACTCAGTCTCATTAGTCCGCGCCTCACACAAGTGCGTATCTTTTGCATCTGGTGATTTAATTAAGAGGAGCAGGAGGAGGAGGAGGAGGAGGAGGAGGAGGAGGAATCTTTTTTCGGGGAGATGGCCATTGTGTGTGTGCGTGTGCGTGTGTGTGTGTGTGTGTGTGTGTGTGTGCGTGTGTGTGTGCGTGTGTGTGTGTGTGCGTGTGTGTGTGTGTGTGTGTGTGCGTGTGTGTGTGTGTGTGCGTGTGTGTGTGCGTGTGTGTGTGTGTGCCTCCCTGATCTACGTAATTAATACATCCGAGGAGAAAGGGCGCTGCAGCGGCGGGGCGCGGCAAGCGGCGGGGGCGGCAGCGGCAGCGGCGGCAGCGGCGGCAGCGGCAGCAGCGGCGGCCCGGAGATCCGTGTTCCGATGTCTTTATCACGTTGGGAAGTGAGCCCGGGAGCCCCCCCGCGGGGCCCCGCGGGGCACGGGGCACGGCGCCGCCGAGCGTGGTTGGTCGGCTCGTGGCTGCGTACCTGCGCGGTATGGTGGTCACAGACGCGCCCCTACCTCCTCACTGCCCCCTATTTACGGACGGCCCCTCGGTGTTTGGCTGGGAGGACGCCCCCCCCCCCCCCCCCCCGCCCTCCGCCACTCCGTGGACGGTCCGACCGACGCATTCCCTCTCATTTGCGGTCCAACGCGGATTAAAGAGGCCGTGAGCGGTGCAGTGGCAAACGACGTGCACCCTGCCCCCCCCCTGCCCCCCCCCCCCCCCCCACCCTGCCCCGTCCACGTCCTCTGTCGTACACAGCAATTAGTGTAATGAAGAGGAAGCTGCAATTACCGAATGGAGTGCGCCGCCGTGCGAGGGGAGGGGGGCTGCGTGTGTGGACGCTGGCGGGCAGCGCAAAGAGCGCGCGGTCCGTCCCTGCAGTCCTTGCCGACGGCCGCGACTTGCAGAGCGGCGGTGGGTACTGCCGCCCCCCACGGTAAGAGTAAATCGCTTACGTATTCACGGTAAAATCTGACGCGCGGCCCGCAAGAGTCTAAAAACACCGCGTCCTGTGGTGGAATCGGAATCAAGCCGGCGGCGTGTAGTTTAGTCTGGCGCGGCCATTTTGCGGAAGTCTGATCGCGGAGGCCGCTGCCGCTGCTGCTGCCGTACCGCGCCGCGCCGGCGGCAGCTCCGGCCGGGGCCGCGCAGCCCGCGCACGGGGGACGCCAATTATCGCACTAATTACACAGCTACAACACGGCCCGCCCGGCTCCTCCATCTACCTAGCGCTACCCCCCCCCCCCCTTCCTCCCAACCCCGCCACCCCTTCCACCGCACCCTGCTCCTTCTTCTTTCCGGGGCGCGCTGCTCGAAGGGGTGGCGGCGGCGGCGGCTGTGTGGTTCCTCCCATCGGCACCAGAGGGCGCGGCGCGCGGCAGCCGTGAACGGCGGGGAATGTGGCGGGAAAGTCAGCCGTCACAGCGTTAAGGTTGGACTTAGCGATTCGCATGACGCCGACGCCGACGCCGTACGCCCGTCGGATTCTTCTGATGTGTAGACGAAAAGCGAAGCGGACACCTGAGAATCCAACAGGCGCAGCAGGCGTACCGCGTCACGCCATGCGAGACTAGAGCCACCCTGACACGGCACGCCTGCTCACCGCCACGACACGGCCGCCTCTGCAGCCGTCTCACTCACTCCAACGCAGTCATGCCGCAGTCGATTTGTCTTCAATGCGGTGCCCTGCGGTTCCAGAAGAGCCACCCTCATCGCGCCCCCTCCCCCCTTTCTCCGCACGCTTTTCCCACAATCTGTTCCTATCAGTCTCTCTCTCTCTCTCTCTGTCTGTTCCTCTCTCTTTCCCTCACGTGTCATCTCATCTCGTTCCGAGTAAAAGCTAAGCGAGAGGGACAGACAGACGCAGAGGGGATGGGTGCTGGCCGCCCCAGCTTATCTGAGTAAATGCAGCGGGGGGTTTGAGAGAGAGCGAGAGAGAGAGAGAGAGAGAAGGGAGCGAGCGAGGGAGGAAAAGAGTGTGTGTGAGAGAGAGAGAGAGAGGGGGGGGGCGAGAGAGGGAGAGAGAACGGGTGAGGGAGAGCGAAAGGAGAAGGAGAGAGAGAGAGAGAGAGAGAGAGAGAGAGAGAGAGAGAGAGAGAGAGAGAGAGAGAAGTTAAGGATCCTTTCAGTTTCCGTGAGCGAAACGAGAGACAGGGCGAGTGAATGAGAATGCGCGGAAGGACCAGAGGGAGAGAGAGGGAGAGAGATAGATAGATAGAGGGAGAGAGAGAGAGAGAGAAAGATAGAGAGAGAGACGGGGGAGCGGCGGAGGTGAAAAGAGCCACACTACACGGCATGCACTTACCGTAATGTGACGATTGCTAATTAACGGGATGTGCAAGTTAGGACTCCCCCCCCCCCTCTCTCTCTCTCTCTCTCTCTCTCTCTCTCTCCCTCTCCCTACCGCCGGCAGCGCCCCCACACGGCACGGCCTCCTGGTTTTGTCAGCTTACCTCGTATACTCTGGAGGAAACTTTTCCGTCTCGTCCACTTAAAATATACACACGCTCCAAAGAGAAGCTCGGACAGAAAAAGAGGAGGCCGGGGAGGGGGGAGGGGGGTAGAAATAACTGTCGCATTTTCCCCTCGTGTCCCGCCGGGCCCCGCCGGCCCCCGCCCTCCTCACCTCACGCCCCCCCCCCCCGCCGGTGATAACGTTAAACACCCCGCTGCGCTGCGCTGCGGCGCTCTTTAGGACTGCCCGTCCGTCGTCGTGCTCATTTTCTGCCCCGCTAATCATTTTCTCCACGGCTTTTAATTTTCAAAAAAGAAATAAAAAAAGTGTCTTTCCGCCGGATGAAGGGTCGCACGGTATAGTTTTGTGAGCACGGCTGGCGCGAGTGGGCTGCTTTGACTCCGCTGCTGCCGCTGCTGCCGCTGCTGTTGCTGCTGCAGTACTCTGCTCGCTCCCGCTCCACCCACGTGCCAAAGCGCGGCGCTCCAGGGGACAGAGCGAGTGGGAGAGAGACAGAGAGAGAAAGAGAGAGAGACAGAGAAGGGGGAGGGGGCGCCAACCGTGTCCCCACTCGCAGCTACGGGTCCAGATTACTTGATGGAAGGAGCCATCAGGTGATTGCTAGACGCCTGTGCCGCTGTCCACCCCCCCCCCCCCCCCCCCCCCCCCCCCCCCCCCCGTCGCAGAGTACAGCATACAGCCCTCATCGGGGAGGAACCCCAGAGATTACATCGCTAGAAATAGAGAGGGCGGTGGTGGCGGAGGCGGGTCCTCAGGGGTCCTCGGCCCGCTGCCACTGGGACGTTTAACGATTAAACTTGTCCCCCCCCCCCCGTCCTTTTTTAAGTGTGGTTCGCCACGCCGCCACGCCTCGCCTCGCTAACAGCCCTGAAGACTTAAGTCGGGATTAGCAGCGGCGTCAAGCCGAACGCCATTTAGGAGGAGGAGCCCCTCAGCGGGGAGGGGAGGGGAGGGTCAGCCCCTCAAGAGGTCAGGGCCAGGCGCAGATCACATGGACCAAGGGACTCAAACATGGATGTCTGGCAGAGGCCGCCGCCAATTATGTTTCCAGTACAAAAAAATTAAAATAAAATATGGGAAACATTCATAAAATTTGTTGAAAACATTTCTGAAATATTATGGATGTTTCTTCCCGAAAATTTCGTCACCGCTCCTGGCCGGGCCGCGGCCGCTGCCCGCCCTCTCCGCCGGCCTCCCGCCGCAGCCGCTGCCGCTGCCGCGCTCCGCGGGGCCCTGACGTCTGCCGGAAAGAGAGGGGAAGAAGGGTGAGGGTGGGGGGGGGGGGGGTGTCTTGTCACGGCGTGCGGGGCGGGGGTGGAAGCTGCCGGGGGTCTCGTAACAATGGGCTAAGTCCCACTTATTAGCGAGTTTATAATTGGATACGGTAAATCTAAGTTGGCTCAACAATGGAAAAGGGGTGGTGGTGGGCCGGTACGGGGGGGTGAGTGAGGGCGGCGGGGGGCGGGGGCGGCGGGAGCCCCCCGAGGCATCGCCGCGCGCCGTGCATGGGCCGCCCCCCCCCCCCGCCCCCTCCCCCCGCCGCAACACGCAGCTAATTAAAATCCTTTGTTGAGATTTTTGCGGAGGCGGCAGGGGCGGGCGGGGCGGGCGGGGCGCTGCTCTCCGGCAGGGCTGCTGGCGCCTGGCGCTATCTGGCGTCGGCTCGGCTCGCGGCTCCGGGCCGCCAGCCCCCCCGCGGTGGGAAAGGCCTCAGGTGGGCGCGGCGCGGCGCCGGCTCAGGTCCACGCTGCCAGGCGGGTCATCCCGGCAGGCAGGGTCTGCGAGTCAACGCAATCCACACATCGCACGATAAGTGAGGAGTTTCTCTTACGAAATCGAATTTGGACTTTATTCCACTGTTAAAAATTCCGTACCCCGAGTACGGAGACCATACGGAACAGTCCGTATTTTCGGCCTACGGACCGCACCGTAACGGTAATGTCCGTATTTGACAGATACAGAAAGCTCTGCCACGGAATGTTCCGTCCTTTTTGACGCATATTTTCAAAAGTTACTAATTCGTTGGCCAAAATGATGTAAGTTCCGCAACCGTCGATCCGTATTCATGAAGACAGACACCGTTCCGTAACGGACTGCTTCTCCCGAAACGTAACGGACAGTTCCAGGCAAAAAATCTTAGGACTGTTCCGTGCTCATTTTCCGTACTATTTTTGAACAGTGTCCACACTAACAGCCCGATGTACCCCAACCTGCCGGGCGCACGCGCGTGTCAGACAACTCCGCCGTGTCTAGTCGGGGCGGCAGCGGGAGTTGAGCGGCGAGCGCCCGGAGGCCCGGCTGTCCCGCCGCGCACGGCAGCCGGCCGGGCGCGCCTACCTGCCGGGCGGCCGGCGGCCTCTGCGGCAGCGCGGAGCGGTCGGCGGGGTCCGCGCGGGCCCGCCGCCGCCGCAGCCCCACTCCTAGTCTTCACCCCTAGCATCTCAAGCCCGGAGATTTTCAAAACAAAAAATAAAAAAATGGAAAAGAATGTAGAATTTTTAAAGTTTTGGAAATATTGTTACGGAGCGCCCGCTGCGCCTCCGCCGACCGTCAGCTGTTACCCGTCACCATGGCAACCGCTGGCCGTCTCCTGTACACTAGCCGCTCTGCCGAATACATTTTGTGCTCTCTGATGCATCCCTCATTCCGGCGTACCCGCACCTTAACAATATCATACTTATTTTCGGGACTAGAAAACGTAATCTTCTCTCTCTCTTATTCTCTTCCGGCTCTCTCACTCTCTCTCCCTTCTCCTCTCTCCCTTCCTCCCTCTCTCGCTCTTGCCCACCTTCTCTCTCTCTCTCTCTCTCTCTCTCTCTCGTTCTCTCTCTGCCTCTCTCTCTCTCGCTCTTGCCTCTCTCTCTCTCGCTCTCTCTCTCTCTCGCTCTTGCCTCTCTCTCTCTCTCTCTCTCTTGCTCTCTCTCTCTCTCTCGCTCTTGCCTCTCTCTCTCTCTCTCTCTTGCTCTTCTCTCTCTCTCTCTCTCGCTCTTGCTCTCTCTCTCTCTCGCTCTCTCTCTCTCTCTCTCTCTCTCTCGCTCTTGCCTCTCTCTCTCTCTCGCTCTTGCCTCTCTCTCTCTCTCTCTCTCTCGCTCTTTCTCTCTCTCTCTCTCTCGCTCTCGCCCGCCCCTCATAAATCTCACAAGGCACCGATTTTTTCCCCGGCGCGGCGCGGTCCGCGGCAGCGTCCGCAGGGTCCGCGGGGTCCGCGCCGCGGCAGCGCCCGGCGTCTGTGTTTTTAGCAGCAGCCCGCCCCGCCGCTCTCCACACGTCGCGGCCGCGTCCGCCGGCCATATCGCCTGTCTCCGTCACTCCCGCGCGGCCGGCCCCCGCCGCCCAGACGTGCGAGTGAGAGGGGCGAGTGAGGGCGCGCGCGCCCCTCTCATACTCACCTGCATGTTTTGATTAATTAACGGATAGCGATAAAACAACACTCGGCGTGCACACCTCGAGGAAACGCACGCGCGCGCGCACACACACACACCGCACACACACACACCACACACACACACACGCACGCACACACGGTGTACGGGTGGACCAGTGCCGCTGCTGCTGGGTTATGATATCGGAGCGCCTCCGCCCGACAGGCGTGGCGGGGAAAGAAAAATAAATATTGGTGCTGACGGCGAATATTACGCAAAACGATGTTGCTGCAAACTGTGAAGTAGGGATCCCCACCCCCACCCTCCCCTCCACACATTCGCGTATCCTCCCCGCTTTTCCTCCCCGCTCACACATGGATATCATAAAGCAACATCGCGGCGGCGGCCATGTTTGCCTTCCCACATCGCCGCTGCTGCCCGACTCCGCCCGGCTCCGCTCTGCATGCGGCTCCTCCTCCACGCCAGCCCCCCCCCCCCCCCCCCCCCCCCCCCCCCCCCCCAGCCCCAGCCGGGTACGCGTGCGGATTGGCGTGATTTCTGTGCACCGGAGTCCGGAACAGAGCCGCTGCCGCCGCCGCCGCCGCCGCCGCGTCGCTGCCGCTGCTGCTGCGTCCCCGTCACCCCCCCCCCCAGCCAGGACGCCACCTCCCCCCCCCCCCCTGCTTTGTATGTGTTTATTAGGTGTTGGCAACTTTTAATGAGCGGCTCGCCTCATTAGGACGACTTGCTCACGCGTGCCAAAACGTCCCAAAGGGCCCCCAACAGCCGCCGCGCCCCCACCCCCTCCGGCCCGCCCGGAGCAGGGAAGGTGTTGCTGCCCCCCACCTCCTCCCCTCCCCTCCCCGCCTCGCTGTCTCTGCTGATCCCAAAAGCCGAGGCGTCTTGCAGAGGAGACGCCCGTGCCGCGGCACCGGGCGGCACGCCAGCGAGGTGCTGACCGACTCCGGTGCAGCCGGGTGCCTCGGTGACCCTCTCTATCGCGATGACCTCTATCGCCTCTATGACCTCATCTGACCTCTATCGTGACAGTACCGAGTCCTCCTGGGGCCCCCGCAGGGGGGGGGGGGGTGAGGGTCTGTGTTTGCGCAGCTTGTTCTCAAAGTGCTTACTTTGATCGGCTCATTATGACTCATTAGAATAATTAGCGCGACGAGTTTGCTGTTTTCTGTTGCCTCCCGCCTCCCTTTCCCCTCTATTTTTGTCCGTGCCAATTAGACGTGCCGCGGCAGCCCGGGCCGCGGCGGTGCGTCGAGTTCGCAGTCTGAGAGGCCGAGGCGCGCGGCGGGCGGCGGGCGGAGGCCGCGGGGGGTGGCCCCGGCACTGCCTGCCTAGCCTGCCGCCACTGTCGACTGTTGGCGATTTAGGTCTCCGTCCGGGCGGCGATAGGCGGGCCGCGGGGCCTAGAGAGCCTGTACTGCGGCTCTCTAGCACGGCCTTGTCGACCCGGTCCGGTGTACGTACCGACCGACCGGGCGCGGGTACCTACGCCTGCTCCTCCGCCCGCACGGGGGCCGATACCCCACAGGCGCCACCTCCTAGCGATAACAGAAGATACCGCCATGGATCCACAGAATAGCAGATGGATGGGCAGACAGATAGACAGACAGACAGACAGACAGATAGACACAGGCCTGGCCAGGCGGACCCAGCAGGGCCCAGGGATATACATCTCTTAGTTGGGATAAGCGGAGTTAATTAGGAAGCATGCCATTGCCACTTCAAAAGCTGCTCTCTCTCTCCCTCTCTCTCTTCCTCTCTGTCTCTGCCTCTCTCTCTCTCTCTCTCGCACTCTCTCTCCCTCCGCCGCGCATGCGCCGTGTACGCTGTGTACGCCGTGTACCGCGAACACACAACCCAACCCTTTGTCGGAACACAGCCAACAACAGCAAACACGCTGGGGGTGAAGTGAAGTGAGGAGAGGTGAG